>PVJO010001032.1:0-192287 GCA_004026905.1 Hystrix cristata
TCATCATTTTCCATATTTTCCCTTTCCCCTCTCTTTCCCCTGTTGCCTTTCTGCTTTTCCCCTTCTTTCTTTCTAGTACTTCTCTCCTCTGCACACCATCCTTCTGTTTATAGAGAACAATTGACTCAGTCCAGTCTGAGTCCCATTAGATCTCTATCACTACTGTGATTTACAAGTGAAAAGACCCTAAGTGGTAGCCTTTCTGTTGATGAAAATGAGCAAAACTGGAGTCCTTGTAGAGCTGTGTGGCAGGCTGGCTGCCTGGAGGCTAGCACTGACTGTAGATGCAATAGGGAATTAAATCACTATGCAGCCATAAAAATGACAAGTTTATAAGTAATTTTATAAGTAGTAATCTATTTTAGGAGGAAAAACCAAGGTGTAGAACTGTTTGAACAGTGAGCCTCTATGAATTTTTTTAAAGGTAGGCTATAAATCTATATATACATACATATTTTTATACACCTATACATAAAATATTTGGAAGAAGACAAAATAAGTGGTAAAAATGGTTGTTTCTAAGGAAGGGGGTAGGAATTAAAGATTAATAGAAGGGGAGGAAAAGGGGAAAAAAAGCAGCAGCAAGACATATTATGTACAGGTACAAATTCCCTGTGATGAACGTGATTGTTATGTATATCTAAAATGTACCACTAAAATAAAACAAATAAAAGGAGAATTTTTTTTCATTTCTGAATCAGTATTTGTGTATACCTATGTCTTAGTTACTTTTCTCTCGTTGCTGAGACAAAATACCCAACACCCAAAGTTAGGGGAAGAAAGGTTTATTTACCTCACAGTTTGTAGAGGTTTCAGTCCACAGTCAGCTGGGTCCAAGGTTGGGTGACATGGCGGACAGGCAGAAGGCAGCCAGGTAAGCAAGGAATGCAACCAAAAGGGGTTAAACAGCTTCTTCCCGTATTTTATATCTTATCCAGACTACCTGGCTTTAGGGCGGGTAGCACTTCCACCCTTAATCCTAACCCCTTTAATCCTAGCATCACATCCTTGATCCCAGCAGAAACATGCCAAAACAATCAGTGGACTAATTTAATAATCACACACTCTAGATCCAGCTACCTCTTACCACATGAGGCTTTGGAGGGGACATCTAGACACAAACCATAACATTCCACCCCTGGACCCCCAAAGACTCAGGCATATCCCTTTATGCAAAAGCACTTAGTCCATCTCCAAGAGTTCCCAAAGTCCTAACAGTTTCAGCATTGCTGAAAAGTCCAAATCCAAAGTCTCCTCTGAGATTTAAGGCAAACTCTTAGTGCAAGCCCCTATACAAATGAAAAGAATGTTAAACACTTCCAACATACGATGGCACAAAACAAACATTTCTGTTCCAAAAGGTATAAAAAGGAATGTGACCAAAGGAAGTCTGAAATCCAGCAGGGCAGATATTAAGTTCTGTTGTCCCATGTACAGCATCAGAGGTGATCTGTGGTGAAGTCTGAACTCCAAGGGGCTTGGGTGGCTCTGCCCCTATGGCACTTCCGGTGGTGGTAGCTCCCATGGCTTCTCTCTTGGGCTGGTTCTGCTCCCTCCTTGCAGTTTTCCTCAGGCGATCCACGTTCCTGGCTTCTCCAAACTTCTGGGGTCTCCAGTGCACCTTTGGCTTCACCCTCACAGCTTCACACGCTGCCCTCTCAGGGGCACACTGCCTGGCCTCCCAGGCCTTCTTCTGAAATCTGGGTGGAAGCCTTCCTGACCCCACAACTCTTGCATTCTGCATGAACCTAAAGCCAGGGCCACAAGGATGACACCAGGGTCTGCTGCCAGCTGGAGCAGAAACCCAGCTTCCCTCTCGCTTGTCAGGGGTCACGTGCCTGTATCACTGAGTGCTCTGAACCAAATCCCGAGGACCAACCTCCCTAGGCCACCGCCATTCTGGAACGTGGCGCTCTGGGGCATTCTTCTCAAACCAAAATCTTTCACCTTTCCAACTCTGAGCTGCAAAGCCTATAGTCCTGCTGTTTCCTGTGATGTCTTTGGGCCATCTTTTCTTTCATCGTCCTCTAAACTACCCGGCTTTTTCTTCCTGGTTTCTTCAGCAATGACTCTCTCTTTCATTCCATCTTTGCAGGCCACAACTTGACTGGAGGTTCCTTTATGGGCAAACTCGCAACATTTTGAATCATTCTGCTGGGCTCTTTGGTCTTGGCTTTCAACATAAATCTGGCTAAAAGCCTCCAACAATAGCCATGCCACCGACTCAACATTAGACTGCCTTGAAATTTCTTTTGCAAGATTAATTAGTCTACCGCCCTTGATCTCAGTCTCAGGCAAAGTCTCTGGACACAAGCAAAATTCAGACAACTTTCTGCCAAGCCATAACATACATGGTCTGGAGTCCAACAACCAATGCAGTCTTTCTTCCCAACAGAAACCTCCCGAGCCTGATCTGTACTGGCAGATTTCCTCTCAGCATTCTGATCTTCTGAGCTCTGACCAGAATCTCCTGCTATCAACCTACGAATGTTTCCCAGGGCGTCTCTTGTAGGTGATGTTTCCAAATCTTTCCTAACTCTTCCCCTTCCCACAAACCAGCTCCAAAGGCTCCTGAACACATGGTCCAGTATAGTCGCAGCAATGACCCCACTCTCGGTACCAACCTACTCAAAATAAAGTTTGAAATAAAAATTTTTAAAAACCACTTCTAGTCGTACCTTACAAAGTATGAAAAAAAACATACAATGAATATTTAAATATTTAAAAATTTTTTACAGTAAAAGACACTGCCATAAACTCCCCTCAAAATACTCCCCCTCACTTCCAATATGCTTTCCCATTGTCCCTGCCATTGTCCGGCAGTTCTAGAAGCAGCACTTTGTAAGTGTTTTAGCTGTACTTCTGGGGCTGCCTCACTGTCCAGACTGATTCACAAATTTCCCTTTCATGGTCATTCTGACTTTGGGGAAGAGACAAAAGCTGCATGGTGCCAGGTCCAGGGAATAAGGTGAGTGAGGACCCTATCACTTTATTTGACAGAAATTGTTGTTTGATCAATGAAGGGTGCTCAACAAATGTGGCAAATATTTAAATTAAAAAATTTATTACAGTAGAAGACCCACTGCCCTGAATTTCCCTCAAAATACTCCTCCTCACTTTTAACATATTATCCCTTCATTTTTGGTAATGTATCTTTTACTGTGATTTTTTAAAAATCTAAACACTTACTGTATTTTTCTATCACCCCTTATATGTATAATTAAATTTTGGAGTGGGTCAAAGCTGACAGTGATGCCAAGCTCCTTAATATTATCGTTTGAATACTAGCACCTGACACAATGCCTTGCTGCTAGAAGATGCTTCAATGTCTGCTGACTTGAATTGGTATGGGATCAATCCCATAAACTGCCACTCATGAAGAGAATCTAAAAAGCAGAGTATTTGCCTTTCCACAATCACAGTCTACCACATAGCTGCTTTTTCTACACTGTTGACAATGTCAGAGTATGGTCCTGTCAGAACAAGATATTCCTCCTGGGTTGTCCATATTGCCTACGCTGCAGTGAGATAATCAGTATCAGTCTGGGCCACTAACAAATCCTAGCCTCAACTTGCTACTTCACTTCCACTAGAACATGAACTTTATCAAGAGAGAAACTTATCCTCTGGTATCTTCAGCACCTACAACAGAGCCAACACATATTTAAGTACTTAGTGAGTACCTTTTAAATAAATAATCGAAGAAAAAGAGTTCCTACATAAAGGCCTAGACCAAGCTACATCTAACCACAACTTGTCTACTCTGGCTATTTACATAAGCTTTATCTGGCTGAGGATACTAAACGGACTGCATATTTTTATTTGAAAATAGGAGAGTGAGGAGGTTCTTATGAGCCCCTTTGATAGGCCTTTTAAAGTATCTTTCAGCTCCACAACATAGGAAGGAAGAGCAGCTAATAGCCAACTGGTCCCTGGCCAATCCTCAGGGTGCTTCTTTTTTCATAATAACTGTTAAACCAATTTAAAAACCCTAAAGGTAACAAGGGAGAGGGAGGGGGAAAGGAATACAGGGACAAGAGAAATAAGAAATGGGAGGGAAAAAATGGAAACAAATGTTTTGTAAATAAGGAGGGAGGAGAGGGTGAAGGGTGGGGAGGGGAATGGGAAAAAAGAAGCAACAAGATACATCATGTACAGGTACAAATCCCCTATGATAAATGTTATCACCATGTACATCTAAAATGTACCATTAAAATAAAAAAAAAAAACCCTAAAAGCATGAAACAAAAACTTAGGAACCACAAATCAGTGGTTGAGAATACCCTAGATATCTCATCAAAGTACATCTCCCAATATTACTTTAAATGGACAATTAAGCCATGTGCTAGTAATATTACTTAAATGTCCTAAATTTCTCTTATCAAGAACGTTTATCTAGAGTCACAGATTTTTGTCTAAGTGCCCAATCTTACCAGGGTTCAGAAAATACTCTGCTTTGGGAAAGACAACATCACCAAGCAGACTTTTACCTGCACAGCCTCACAAACATTACTCTTATCAAGGTCACCACACTGCTAATCGGACGGGTAACTCTCAGTGCACCTGATGCCGCTGGCAACTCCCTACTGATCTAGCTTCCTCTGGTTTTCAGCTACCACATGTCCTCCACGTCCCTCCTCACCTCCCCACCCTCCAAGCTCAGAAGTAACGAAGGTCTCCAACCACCTCTTCCTTCCATCTCTACTCCCTCCTGTCAGTAACACCCAGGACTCTCTCCAGCAGATCCTTCCCACCTCAATTCCAGGCTTGTAAAACCAAGTGCTGGCTCAACAGCTCTCTTCTAATAGGTATCTAATTTAGTTCCAAAACTGAGCTCCTGTTCTCCCCCACCATCACCAACTTGTTTCTCTTTCAGTCTTTCCCATCTCAATAAACGGAAACTACAACCTTCCAGAAAGTTGCAAAACCCTGGGAGCTGACCTTAACTCTTTGCTTTCTTTCACAGAACATATCCAACCTACCAAAACTTGTTGACTCTATGGGAAAAGTATACCCAGAATCAGACATGTCACCTCTGTCCCTGCTATCCTCTTGCGCACACTCTTGTCTTTTCTCACTTTCAATCACAGTGATGCCTCGTGCATGATCTGCCCACTTTGCCCTACCCAACTGACCACCACTCTCTTAGTGACAGAGCTACATCACCTACTGCCCAAGCCCTCCAAGGTGTCCCTGTTCCCTTGGCGTCAGCCTGAAGGGCCTAGGAAGAGCAGGCAGCCTGGCACCATGAGGGAGCTTCTGGGAAATGGGCCCCAGCTCAGGCCAGCATGGTCAGAATCTCCAAGGCAGCCCATGTGAGAAGGGCCAGAAGGCGCCACAGGAAAAGCACCCACCCATCACCCTCAGGCACATGTCTGTTCCACCTTGGCACTGGCCACTTGCTCTGCCACGAGTGCTCCCCACCGCACTCAAGCCTGTAATCACGTGACACTCTTGATGTGGTCATCTGCAACTATTCAATCCCCTCAACCACAGCCACTCCTGCTCTCTTATTTTCACCTCACTTATTGGAGTCTGTCATCAGCGGCTAAAACACCACTGAGCATGTGCCTATAATTCCAGCTCGCAGAGAGGCTGAGGTGGGAGGAGCACAAATTCAAGGGCAATCTGGGCAATTTAGTGAAACAGCTCCCCCCCAAAAAGACTGCATTTTTTTTTTTTTTTTGGAGACAGTGTCCTGCTATGTAATCCAGGCTGCCTTTAAACTTACTATGTAACCAGGGCTGGCCTCAAACTTTCACAGCAATCCTCCTGCTTCAGCCTTCCAAGTGCTCGGATTACAGGCATGTGCCACCTTGTCCAGCAAAGACTGCATTTTTATATTTATTATCTTGTTTACTCTATCTCTTCACATAATACATAAGTACTATGAGGGCAGAAATTTTTTTCAGTTTTCTCCCCCCCACCCCCACCATACTGAGAAGACAGTAACCACTTAATATTTTTCAAATGTATAAAACAATTTTAAAAATGAGTTTTCTCTTCAGTAGCCACTGAACTTTTTAACATGGTTCCTTACTACAGAAACTGACTTTTTCCCAGCATTGTGTACAACAAATCCATGTTCTAAAATACAGTATACTGGGGTTGGGGATTTAGCTCAGTGGTAGAGCACTTGCCCAGCAAGTGCAATGCCCTGAGTTCAACTCCCAGCACCCAAAAAATAAATAAATAAAATACAGTATACCGAGCAAGTACTATATAAACTACTATGCAACCCTGATTAAGAATAGAGAGTTAGGGGCTGGGGATTTAGCTCAGTGGTCAAAGTGCTTGCCTGGCAAGCACAAGGACCCGAGTTCGATCCCCAGCGCCAAAAAAAAAAAAAAGAATGGAGAGTTATAAATCTGATTAATGGCCATGGCAGGCCTATACCATCAAAAGGTCTGCAGAAAGAAAAACTGAGGCTTTGAGTGAAAATAATGGGCATGGCTACAAATCTACAATGCAGTAATAACCCTTTATATTGATCAAAGTCTTGCATATAAATTTTCTCCTTTGATTCTCAACAGTGCCATAAACTGGGAAAAACAAATTACAATCTGCCCATTCCAGAAGTGAGAAAACAAACATACACTGTAATTCTCAATGTATGGCAGTAATGTCAATGTATGGCAGTAATGAGACTGAAGCCTTTCAAATCTTTAATTCAAAATCTATATTATCACACCTCCTCTTGCGAATGATACTATACCAAGCTATAAAACTGTATAAACATATATCATGCTGCAGATACTAACTTTCCCCAAACCATCTAGATTTAAGCAAAATGGGAACAAAGATCATTGAAATCACATTTAACCTAAAGGATAAAAACTCAAAACTGCTTCCTGTTACTTACAAATCTGATGGCAGTGGTAGGGATTTAGCTCAACAGGTAGAGCGCTTGCCTAGCAAGCACAGACCCTGATTTTGATCCCCAATACCCCAAATCAAACAATCAATCAATCAATCAATCAGTCTAATACCAGTGGTGGGGAACCTGCAGCACATGTGCTGCAGCAGGCTGTCTGTATCACTGAAAGCTCTAAAAGGCTTACCATCACTGGTCTAACCCAATGCCCAATAACATTCAGGAAGAACATTTAAGAAGTGGTCTGTTATATACAATAAGACGCTCTGTAATTGTTAGAAGAGAAAATGGGAGAAATGAAAATGGAACAAGTCAATGAAAGAGAACTGAGTTCCAGACAGGAAAGTGTCGCAGTTGTATCATTACTTTGTACTGCACTGAGTGCCTAAGTGATGTGATTTTGCAAAAGAAAAAAGACCTACCTACTTAAAATCCCAGCAACATCTTTCCTTTCTTTGCATAGATGAGAATGAACAGTTGTAATCCAAAATGTTTCCCAAAAAGTTCTTTTTAAAAAAGACATAGACGACCTTTATGAAAAGAGATCCACTCTGGGAGGATGGACACCATGTCTTCCAAATCTTGTGGCCAGCTGCTCATCAAGCATCAGCATCTGCAGAAAGGGCTGACTGTGGTGCCTCTGCTCCAGAGGGCACCACCTGCTGGGACAGAGCGGCAAGAGAAGAGAAAGAAATGCTACTGAGTGTCTGAACACAAATAACTGACTAATAGACAACACCAGTTCTCAGGCTGCAAAATTCTTCAATTAACAGTAGTGCACATCAAAAGAACACACAGAGGTAATGTGCATGGCCAATCCCAGTTGATAGCTAATAGCTAAGCAGAACAGTTATGATGTAGAAAAATATATGTCAAGTTTTTTACAGCATGATGACAATCATATTGCACCAACATAGATTAAGTAACACAGTCTTAGCCGGGCATGGTGGCACACGCCTGTAATCTCAGCACTCAGGAGGCTGAGGCAGAAGGATTGAGGCAAGCTCAAGGCCACCCTGGACTACATGGTGAGTTTAAGGCCATCCTGAAGTATACATTGAGATCTTGTCTCATAAACCAAAGCAAACTAACGAAAATAATAATATAGTCTTTTGCAGGGGTGGCGAACCTATGGCACACAGGGCCCTCTCTGTCGGCATGTAAGCCAAGTCACCCCAGCACCTGAGCATCAGACAACAGTTGTTTTTTCTAAACTGGTCTCCATAGTCTAAACAGACCAAGCATTCTGCCATCTTATAAAACAAATACTATGTAACTACTGATGCAAACTGTGACAACAGAAAATGTAGACTAATCATGCAAAAATGCATGTATAGGTCTAGCAGAGAAACTAAAAGTTAATGCAGAAACTGGGGGACATCCGAGTTAATTTGACATAGGGTAGTTTTGTGCACCCCTGTTAGCAAGTTATAGAACTGGAAATCTGTTACATGTGGCAACAAATTCAGACAGTATTTGAACCTGCCACATCACTGCATTTCTATCAAACTGAAAATTACAGAATATATAGTATATTGAAATAAAACACATTGTATGGGATTAACAGCAAAAGAAAAGATTCATCAATATAAAAACAGCAATAGAAGCTAGCCAAAAAACAGCCAGGCCCAGTGGCATACATGTTATTCCAGCACTCTGGGAGACTGAGGTAGGAGGATGGCAAGTTAGCAAGACACTGTCTCAAAATTTAAAATGGACGAAGTGTGTAGTTCAGGGTGAAGACCTTGGGTTCAATCCCAAGTATACAAAGAAAGAAAGAAAGGGAGGAGGCAGGAGGGCAGGCGGGCAGGCTGACTCAGTGCAGAGTAAGACTGCAGAAAAAGAGCAGAGTGGCTGAGCTGAGCTCTCAGACAATCTCAAGGAGCCTAACACCTCATATGCAACTGGAGTATGTATACTATATGGAGAAACACTAATCAAAAATCCTCCAAATTTGATGAAAAGTGTTAAGTTTACAGCTTTGAAAACCCCAACAAATACCACATATGCAAAAAAAAAAAAAAAAAAAAAAGAGGCAAAACCAAGGCACATCAAAATCAAACCAAATTACTTGGTGTTGGGGATCTAGCTCAGTAGTACAGCACTTGTCTAGCAAATGCAGGGCCCTGAGTTCAATTCCCAGTGCATACATACAAAAAAAATCAAATTACTTAAAACCAGACATTGGGTTAGAGATTTAGCTCAGCAGTAGAGTGCTTGCCTATCAAACACAAGGCCCTAAGTTCGATCCCCAACACCAAAAAAAAAAAACCAGACATAAGGAAAAATCAAAGGAAAATGCAGTAGGGAAAGCAGAAAATACAGTGCTGCCTCGGTTCACAAACTCAATTCATTCCATGATTCTGGAAAAGATGGCCACATTTGTGTTTGTGCAGGAAAGATGGCTACCGTTGTATTTGTCACCTGATGGCAGAGTTCACAAACGAAAACAAAATTCTGCCAAACGCTTCTGTTTGCGAACCAAACTGTTCACAAACAAAAGCATTTGTGACTCGAGGTACCACATAAAGTCATATATTTGGTTTTGAGTATCATGTGTCTGATTATATACATATATATATATATCTCCAGAGAAAGGAGATATATATATATCTCTCTCTCTCCAGAGAAAGGATATATATATATCTCTCTCTCCAGAGAAAGAATATATATATCTCCAGAGAAAGGATATATATATATTTTTTTTTTCTCTTTAAAACTCCATAACAGTGACAAAAATAACAAGCAAGCAACCAGATTTGGAACTGACAACGGTTCTGCATAGGCATGTCCACACAGAAGACACAGGAACGGCCAGGAAGCACAGGAGGGGTGCTTGCCATGTGGAAACACAGCTTACAAGTACAGGGCAGCTCAAAACTGCCTCTCACCAACTAGGATGGCTACCATTAAAAACAAAGGAAAAGAAGTGCTGGTGAGGGTGGGGAGAAGGTGGAACCCTTGTGAGCTAAAACTGGAAGCAACGCAGGTGTGCATCAGCAGATGAAGGGATGTGCTGCTCAGCTTTCTCCCTGCTGCGAAAACACTGACATCTGCAATTTGAGGAAGAGGGGTTTAGTCTGGCTCACAGTTTCAGAATTTTCAGTTCATGGTCAGTGGGCTCCAAAGCAGAAACATCATGGTGGAAGGGCAGGGCAAAGGAAAGCTGCTCAACTAACAGACTCCAGGACGCAGCGAGCAGGGGAGAGCCCAGATGAGTCCCCACTCACACACACCCAGAAACGTGCTTCACTAATCCTAGGCGACTCTGAATCTAATCCACTTGACAACAAAGAGAGCATCACAGTGGATAAACAAAACGTGGCATGTACAAATGAGAGATTATTCAGCCTTTAGAAAAGAAGAACATCACACAACATGGATGAACGCTAAGGACACTGTGCTAAGTACAAGAAAAGACAAATACATGATTCCACTTCTGTGCGGTAGCCACAACGATCACAGTCACAGACAGCAGAATGGCAGGCACTGTGGGACCGAAGAGTTAGATTTTAAGGGGTACCAAGCTTCACTTTTGCAGCATTCTGAAGATGAGTGCTAATGATGCTTATACATTTTAAATGTACTTAATGCCACCAAACTGTACATTTAAAAATGGCTTAGATGAAAAAAAAATGGCTTAGATGGTAGATTTTATATCATGTGTATTTTACCACAATAAATTAAGAAATTTAGAGGGCTGGGTGCAATGGCACATTCCTGTACTCTCAGCTACTTGGGAGGCTGAGGTGGGAAGATTGTGAGTTGAGGTCAGCCTCGGCAAATTACCAAGGTCCCATCTCAGAAGGAAAAAAAGGAAAAAAAAAAACCAAAAAACAAACAAACAAAAAACCATGATGGACTGAGGAATAAAGATAAACCAAATGACAGCTGACTTCTCAGAAGCCGTGAAAGCTAGGAGACAGTGAAGCAACATCTTTAGAGTACTAAAAGAATAAAGTTGTCAATCGAGAATTCTATATGCAGTAAAAATAACTTCTACAAACAAAGGCAAATTAAAGACTTCTTCAGAAATACTAAAGCTCAAAGAGTTCATCACAACAAACCTATATTACAAAATGCACTGAAAGAAGTCCTTCCATTAGAAGGAAAATGAAACCACATAGAAACCTGCAACTACCCAAAAGAACAAGAGTCCTAGAAGTGTAACAACACAGGTAAATAAAATATACATTGACGACAGAGACTTTAATTAGCGAGAGCATATTCACTTAAAGAAAATGCCAAGAATTTTCAAATATTCATTATCTTCCAACATGTCACTCTTCAGAAAATTCAAAGTACCCTGATTAACAGAACTCAGCTCCCATCACACTTTCCTGTACATCAGAATCTTATTCCTTTTGTTATTTATTATTTTTTAAAAAGAAATTCTGTTTTAAAAAAAAAACAACTATGTGGTAACAGAGTGTCTTTTGAAGTCACAGAGTTTAACATCCTCCTGACTGTAGCCCAGTTCTAGTACAGATGGTGGTTTCCAAGCCCTTTAGCAGGGGTTGCTTACAGAGAAAGTCCTTCAGATACAAGTATGATGGTGGTCGATATATAATTTATGTTTCTCAATGTGTCCAGGGAACCCTGATACACTTAGAAATAATCTACGAAGATGGCAAAGAATGTTCTTAGCTTTTAAGAAATCTGAAAAACCACCTTAGGTTTCAATGAATTGCTCAGGGTGTCCCAAACTGGCAAAAGAAAACTTCTGCCATGTCTCCACAAGGAAAACGAATTTGTCAAAGCAAAGATGTCACAGCAAAAGCTACAAAGCTTCAGCATCAGATGTTGAAACAGGAAATGGAAAACAGTATTTGACAGTCCTCTACTATAATTCAAGCCTCATGGGGAATGTGTTTAATAAGAATAAAATCTCTGTAATATAATATCACTGATGCCAGAGAGATCACAGAATGGGAACCCTGCTGACTATCCCTCTGAGGACATCAGGTTAAATGCAATCCACCCACTCAGGTTCTCTGACGTCACTGAGAAACTTACAACTCAACTCCTCGTCAGAGACCTCCCATGAGCGACAATCACCCACAACATAACTGAGAACGTTCCTCCAGCACAACTCCAGAGGAAGGCTACTGACTGTGACACCACAAGACTTTACTCTGTAAAATGGAGTTAAGACAACACGAAAATTACATGATTTTAGTACTCACTAATGAAAACCATGCCAGGAAAAAACAGCGCTCTTTCAGCACTTTACCCCAAGTGAAACCACTAGGTAACTTTCTGCTTCATGACAATAAATGTATCCAAACAAATGCACTAGTTATATGCCCAAGTAACTGAAAACCTATGTTCAAACAAAAACTTATACAAATGTTGAAAGCAACTTTTTTTTGAGGAGGCGTCTCACTAAATTGCCCAGGCTGGCCTCAAACTCCTGGACTTAAGTGATCCTCCCACCTCAGCCTGCCAAGTATCTGGGACTACAAGTACATGCCACCACATCTGGCAAAGCAGCATTATTCTTAACAGACAAAAAGTGGAAACGACTCAAAGTCTATCAAGTGATGAATGGAGAAACAAAATACGCTATGTCTATAAGATGAAATATCACTCAGCCCAAAGAAAGGGATGAACTACCAAAACATGCTAGAACATGGACAGCTGATAATATTCAGTGGGTGAATGTATGAACAAAAGGCTATTTATTATATGAATCCATTCAAGTAGACAAATCCATGGGGACAGACTGGTAGTTGCCAGGGCATGGGGGAAGGGACTGTTTAAGGGGTACAAGACTTCCTTTTGGGGTGACAAAGAGTTGCGGAGTTCAACAATGATAGTGATTGTGCAGCACTGTAAATGTCAGTTGAGAGTGGTGGCACTTGCCAGTAATCGCAGAACTCTCAGAGGCTGAGGCCAGAGAATCACAAGTTCAAGTCCAGCCTGAGCAACTTAGTGAGACTGTGTATCAAAATAAACATTAAAAATTTAAAAAAAACCAACTATTTAAAAGGACTGGGAATGTAGTTCAGTGTAAAGGCCCTGTGTCTAATCACAGTACCACCAAAAAGAAGACGAAAAAAATTGCGAATGTACTAAAAGCTACTGAACAGCAAATTTTAAACAGTTAACTATACACTTCAGATAAATTTTATATTATACGAATTTTATTTTATGAAAATATATTTCCAAGTGCTAGTTATCTAGTTTATCTCCCATTACTTCAAAAAAATGCTCTGCTCATAAAAAATCATTTAAATCATTGAAAATGAAATATACTGACATTCTACACATCAGACAAATCTCAGCTAGAGAACATCCTACAAAACACTGACTGGTAATCTTTAGAAGTACCAAGAATGGGGCTGGGGATTTAGTTCAGTGGGAGAGTGCTTGCCTTGAAAGCACAAGACTCCGAGTTCAATCCCCAGCACCAAAAAAAAAAAAAAAGAAAGAAAGAAAAAAGAAAAGAAGTACCAAGAAAACACTGAGAGATCTTCACAACAAGAAGAGCTAAAGGGAATAGCTATAACAGGGGATCCTGGATGAGATCCGGGAACAGGAAAGGGATAGGGATACTGGGAGAAAGCTGGAAATCTGAATAAAGCATGGACTTAGTAATAATGTATCAACATTGGTTCACTAATTGTGACAAATATACCACTGTAATGTAAGATATTAATAAAAGGGGAAACTGAATATAATAGGGTAGACAGGAATTCTCAATACTATCTTCATAATATTTCTGTAACTTTAACATCATTTAACAAATGAGAGTTTTTTTTTAGTGTAACATTTATGATGGACTACATGCTGACTTTTTTTTTTTTTTTTTTAGTGCTAGGTCTAAAGTCAGTGCATGATGCCAGGCAGGCACTGTACCACTGATCTACATCTCCAGCCCCTGCTACTTTATTTAGTATGTCTAGAACACAAAAGATGCCTAAAATACGTTGGGCACCATAGCACACACCTGCAATCACAGCACTCTGGAAGGCTCACACAGGACGACTGCAAGTTCAAGCCCAGCCCAAGCAGCTTAACAAAACCTTGTCTCAAAATGTAAATAAATAAAGGCTAGGGGGGCTGGGGATTTAGCTCAGTGATTAGAGTGCTTGCCTTGTAAGCACAAGGGCCTGAGTTCGATCCCCAGCACCACCAAAAAAAAAAAAAAAAAAAAAAAAAAAAAAAAAAAAAAAAAAAAAAACCAAAAAAATAAAAAATAAATAAGAGCTAGGTATGTAGCTCAATGCAAAGACCCTAGGTTCGATCCCCAACCCCCACTCCAGAAAAAAAAAAAACCTAAAATATGACCTTTGTCCTTAAGAAACTTTTGGCTTATTGTGACTGCAGACAAATGCTCATGAAACAAGCATAAAATACAAAAATAAGAAAACAGCACTTGCCTAGCAAGTGCAAGGTCCTGAGTTCGATCCCTAACACCCTCCCAAAAAAAGAAAACAAATGATTATGAGTAAAAGTATACTAGAAACATGGAGGTTTAGAATTGTGAGAGAAGGCTTCAGGAAGTAGATAAAACTTGAGTTTGTACCTCAAAATGTACTTCAGTGCACCAAAGTAAAAAAAGAAGCAAGACAAACAGACATACTTACAAGAACAACCAGAATAATGACTAAAAAATGCTAGAAGAAATTTAAAATGTTAGCCCTGAAAAGTGAAAACTGAAATGGAAGACACAGTGGCAGTACTTAAATACTTTAACTGTCATGTGACAGAAATAATAGTTACATCATATACCCATTTAACTTACAGGCTGACCTCTGGTAAAAGATGGCCAATGCTGAAGGGCAAAGAAAGTGACAGCTGCTCAGTACAGCCACAACAGGAAATGCCAATATGGAAAGACAGGAAGCAGGTGGCCACGTTCTTCCCTATAACTTTTCAAAGGACAAGTGTGTTTGTGAACTCAGTGAAACAAAAATCTACATTTAAATCCTGCAAACATTTACTGACCACTTTCTGTACCACATCTTTTCCTCTATATTGTCTTGTTTAATATTCACAATTCATCTACACATCTTTATCAATGTAATAGAGGCTTACTGTGAAACCAGCGTTCAATAAACTGCACCTAAGGAGGAATGTATTAGAATTCTCCATCATCTCCAACTCTCTGAGAGGGATCAGGTAACTATTTTAGAAAGCAAAATAAACTTGAAGGCTTAGACAACTACATAATAATTTATTCCCCTGGCTCCTTCTTTCAGTAAAGTTCAGTGTCTCTCAGCCTTTGATGTGCATAAAGACTGTGCATGATTATACACACAGAAACATCCACACTGTACTTTCTGAGCAATGTACAGGATGTTCAAGTCCAGTTCTTCTCCCATGAGCTCTGCCTCCTGCACTAGTTGGTGCCCTAACTCTGGGATGAGGCTCGCTCTGGGGCAGAAGGCCAAACCTGACGTGGAAGATGCTGCCGGTTACTCCTGAAACTGCACAGGCTCCTTCCAGGCAACTGACTCTCAGTCATGAAAGGTGTTCACACACAGGTCAAAAAGTGCTAAGAACATTTTTAAAAAGAACTCCTGAGGTGCTGCTCAACTCCAGAGTCCACAGTGGAGAGGCTTTTAGAACCTGATAGGAGGAAGGCAACTAGGTGGAGGCAACAAAATGAGAAAGGAACACAGGCAGTAATCACTTGCTCTGTGGGAAGTGCCCTGCCCAGCACACGGGAGCAGCTCATTTCTGCCTTGGACCCTGCGCCAGCTGCTGCACCTGGCAGGGAAGCTCTTACCCTCCAGGCCACAACTCAAACTGCTTCTCTCAAATGAGGCCGCCTCAGCCGATAACCCTCCACCCACCCACACTCACTCGTCACACCAGCTTATTTTCTTCATAGTTCATATTAGGGGTCACAAACCACTTTTACAAAAGGCCAGACAGCTGGGCATGGTGACACATGCCTATAATCCCAGTACTTGAGGCTGAGGCAGGAGGACTGCTTCAAGTTCAAGGCCAGTCGGGGCTACAGAGTGAGACCCTGTCTCAAGAAAAAATAGCAGGGGAGGCAAATTATTACATATAAGCCAAACCCAGCCTGCTCCATGTTTTTGGGTAGCCTCTGAGCCAAGAATGGTTCTACATATTTAAATGGTTAGGGGGAAAAATTTAAATATTTCATGATATGAAAATTAAATAAAATTCAAGTTTCACTGTCCAAAGTTTATTCGGAAAATAGACACACTAGTTTGTGAAACTAGCTCTGAGAGGATCTTGTCTATCTGCCTGTTTGTTGTACCTCCCTCGTTCCCATACACACAAAATAAAGCTTAGAGAGGGGAGAGATCCTGTCTCGTTTTTTTTTCCAGAGCGGGGGTGTGTGTGTCCTGGGGAATGAACTCATACCTTGCACTCGCTAGGCAAGCGCTCTACCACTGAGCTAAAACCCCAAAACATCTTGTCCATTTTGTTCCCAAAATCTAGCCCAATACTCAAAAATTCTTCAACAAAGTGAGGACTCAATAAATATTTAATGAGTAAATTAATAAACGGCCCATAAATACGTTTTATGATATGCATAAAAGTCTTGCAGAACAGAGCAAATATTCTAGTAGCAAGGATCACACAGTTTAATGTAACAATGGTCACCAATCAGCCTAGGACACTGAGATTCTTTGTCAAAACTGCAGACTACAGGGTTTTGTGGTCATAAGATTCTCTCGACCACTGTGAAGTGTTACAGCATGGTCAGCTGGTGGTGCTCCTGAGTATCTTAAAATGCAAATACAATACTGAGAAATCTCATTTCCCATACCTAGTACACAGCACCAACATCACGCCAAATAATAAATGTTCACAATTACAACACATCTAGATCACATGCTAATAAATTTTCAATATGTAAATTTTTCCAATGCTGCTGATCAACAATCTATTCTGTAAACAGCAGAAAATTTTGTAGGAACTAAAAGGTTACCGCCCACAGATGAGAAGCAGCTTTTTAATCCTTCTATACTAGCCAGAGAGTGGGAGTGTGATTTCAAAAAAATACCAAGTCTGTTGGTGGAGGACAAAGTATTGTTGAGTTAAAATCCCACCTATAAACATCGTTTGTTATGTGACACTAGTAAAACTACCACCTACTCACAATTTGAGTCTCAATTTTTCTAATCTACAAACCAAGAAAAAAAAGTAACCTCCTCCTGGAGCTTTATATCATTAACATTTTCATACGGTTCTTTCCTGTAAGCTGTGCAATGACTTCTACATACAGGTACCTCAAAAAGACAAAGGTTAGGGTTAACCACTTGCTTCCTCAAAATTTAAGACACTGGATGGGCGTGTAAACAAATCAAACTTTTGTTTACTTTACAGCTGTACCTGCTTTTTCTGCCCTGGGTGGTTAGCAAAGAGTTAATTTAGGAATTCGGACCTCACAGAGATGCTTAAAGCACTGGTACCTCTGACAAGCATCAGACTCAGCAACCATTTTGGATGGGAGGGTTGTCTTTCTATTCTCTAAGGCAGCCTGCGAACAATGGCAAGGGTCTTCAGAGACGAGTGTGTAACGTGTCACCAACGCCTGGCCACCAGCTCGCGGGCTGCCGCAGATCCGCCTGGAGGGCCCTGGGTCGGCGCTGTTGAGGACCAGGTCACGACGACCAAGGGACCAACACTGCACACACCTTTGCTGGCGGCTACCGGCTTTTCCGGGAGGCGAGATCGCGGGCCTTGCCCTTTGCAGAGGGGTGACACGGCCCCCGCGGCCCAGGGTACCCGCGGCCGCGTCCTCATCCTACAGGACAGCGCCCCCGCTCCTTAAACGCCAAGTTCAGAAATAAAACAAGAGGCGCAGAACTGGTTTCAGGTGGCGATGGCCCAGCCCTGGAGGCCAACTTCTGAGGACGCGGGGGAGGCGAGGGCTCCCAGGACCGCGGACCCCCACAGGGAGCCAAACCCGAACAGCCTCGGGGCCTGGGGCCCGCTCCTCCGCCAGCCCTCCCTCACCTCGGCCCGCCCGGTGCGGGGGGACGGGGGTGCGGGGTGGAAAAGGGGTGCAGGGAAGAAAAGGAGATGTGGGAGGGAAAGGGTGTGGGGAGGGAAACGGGGTGCAGAGAAGGTGCGGGACGAAACGGGTGCGGGGAGAGGAAGGGCTACAGGTGCGGGCGCGGGAGGGAAGGGGTGTGAAGGGGCTCGGGGAGGGAGGGGACGTCGCGACCGCAGTGACAGCGGCGCAGTCGCGGGCGGCAGAGGCCGGGGATGCCGGCCGGGCCAAGCCAGGCGGTGCGCGGAGGCCGCGCCCCCCAGGCCGCCCCCACGTCGGCCCCCAGGACCCCAGCGGGCGGGGGAACGCGCACTCACCGGCGGGCAGCAGAGGGCAGCCGGCGTCCCGCGGCGCCGTCGCGCCAGCTCAGGCCCCGGCTCCTGCCGCGGCGCCGCGCCGGGTCCATCCCCCGAGCCCTCCCAGCCCTGCCCCCGCCACCTCAGCCGCCGCCGCCTCGGCCCGGCGCGAGGAGCGGGAGCGAGAGCGCGCGCGCCCCCGCCGCCCACAGCCTCCAGCAGCGCCCACGGCGCATGCGCGAGGCGGCACGTCGGGGCGTGCGCACGCCGCCGGGGTGGTGATAGGCCCTGGCCGGCGTGGTCCCGCCCACCCGCGCATGCGTTCAGCCGCGGGCGGGAGGATCGGGTGAGTTGCGCCCACAGCTGGCGCGTCGACACCTGAAGTGGTTCTGCTGGAGGGGAGGCCGCCGAGGCCGTTCCCGCGCGCTGGCCATGGGCGAGGAGACCCCAGCCCGTGCCCTCCGAGTCCCGCTTCTCGAGTCTGTGTCTCGGTTCCTGGCGGCGCCGGCCTCCTGAGGTTTGAGAGCGGAATCAGATCGAGTTATATTTGTAATTTGTGGTCGCTCCTCCGGGGGGCGCATGGTGCCGAGCGAACTTTGTGGGGGAATTAGTGGAGGATGGAGGGGCTCTCGTCTGGAGGCCGAGTCAGGAGGAGCTCGCTGGGGCAAGGGTGCTGGCGCGGGCGCGGGCAGGCCGGAGCAGATGCCTTAAGGGTTTCCTGAAGCCTCGGAGAGTCTTCGGTGTGGTTACAGGAAAACATTACTTAGCAGTATGAAGCGGGACAGGGTCTCACAGTTGGGGCAGGTGCTGGCCAGATGACCAAGCCGAGAGGAGGGCGTAGGTAGGGGACAAACGGACAGGGCTTGGTGGGTTGGTGGGTCTGGAGAAGGAGCGCTTGGCAAGGCCGGCTCTGCTGTGAGGTGGTGGCAGGTGCGTTTAAGGATCCGAGAGCACTGGAGGAGGCACCAGAGGAAAGGGACTCTAAGTGGACGATGAATCTAAAAGTGAAAAATAAAACTTTGACGACGCCTTTAGACAAAAAGCCTTTGTAACTTTGGGATAGGCAAAGATCTCTCAGGACACAATAAGCATGAACCATAAATGAAATTATTTGTAAGCTGAGCTTTATCAAAATTAAAAACTGGTGTTCTTTGAAAGACACTATGAAGAAAAAGGCAAGTCCCAGATGGGAAAAAGAGTTTGCAGTAGACTATAATCGAAAAAAGTCTGTCTAGAAGCCAGGCGTGGTGGTGCACGCCTATAATCCCAGGACTCCAGAGACTGAGGCAGGAGGATCGCTGCAAATTCCAGGCCAGCCTGGGCTATATAGCAAGTTGAAGGTGAGCCTGGACTAGGTAGCAAGATCGTCTCAAAAATAAAAAAAATAAAAAATAAAAAAGTCTATCTAGGAGCTGGGGATTTAGCTCAAGTGGTAGAGCACTTGCCTAGCAAGCACAAGGCCCTGAGTTTGATCCCCAACACCCCCCCAAAAAAAGTATCTAGACTATGTAAAGAACTTTTTTTTTTTTTGGCAGTGCTGGGGATCAAACTCAGGGCCTAGCACATTGCTAAGTACCAGCTCCTCCACACAGCTGCGCTCCCACCCCTTAAAGAACTCTTGTAACTAAATGATAAGACCACTCAATAAAACAGCAGTAAAGGGTTTTAGTAAATGCTTCATAGGATGTAAAAATGTCCAACAAAAAAGTTTTCTGCCTATTTAGTCTTCAGCACACTGACACTCCACTGCACTTACACAGTAGCTGAAAACCAATAACCCAACCACTTATCTCTTGCCTCTTTATCCATACTGAACCTCCTAGTGAGGACTAACAAAGTCATGTTACTCACACTTAATGCCATCTGGCTTCCCTGTGTACAGCCAAGCACAAACAGTGCTTCCCCAGAAGAGCGTGACTGACCCACTCCACTGTGGAAGAACAGATGGTTTTCCCCTTCAGAATCAGTATTGGTCTCCCCAGCCGACTCCTCCTTTGCCAGTGGATTCAGGGCAGGGTCGCCCATAGTGGTGCTGCTGCATTCCGGCTAGGAACCCCAGACTAGAAAGCCTCTGACCCTTCCTCCTTCCAGGCACAATTAGCAGCCTGTGCGCTGCTGCTCGCAGTTCTACCAGCTCCCTGCTGGCTTTTCTTTCACCATTATCCTTCAGGCATAGACAGGAAGGGGCTGCAATCTGCTGGCTGTCTGGCATCACCATGTGCCCGCACATAGGGCAGAACCATTGGAAATCAGGCTGTAAAGCAGGCCTCAGTTTCTCCTCCTCGGTTGGCTGTACATGGACATGGGGGTCATGGCCTTGAGCCACATCCTGTGAGAAGGCTTCTGCCTTCAGGGCCTCTTGGAGTTGCCCAGGCTTGCCCACACCACTTTGGCTTGGTGGCAGTGTGCTCTATGCATGTGCAGCTATACCTTGTGGGTTAAATGGATTCAGTCTGTAATAGGAGGCTCGGATCACGTATTGGCTTGGGGCCTGTGGAGAAGCATTCAGGATCCGTCCAAGGCCAGCACGCTAAGCTGCCTCCCAAGAGGAGAGAACCTATCCACAGAGAAAGGCAGAGCTTTGCTCCACAGCCCTGAGGGTGTGCACCATGACCTGCTGTGGTGGCAGCCAAGGCTCCAGGCAGCAGTCAGCCCTGCTCCTGATGGAACTCAGCTGCTTTTCAGAGCTTTGGCCCCTGGGCATTTCTCTGGGCAGTTGAGATTGCTGATGCTTATCACCTGTGCATGACTGCGCCTGCCTGAAGCTCCTCACCTGCTTCAGTGTGGCTGGGGGCCCCCTGCTGATGCCTTTATATCCTTAGTTTCGCTAAAATATTCCAATGTGCCTCACTCCTTCATCCTCCTCCTCCCCTCACCCCGAATCCTGGGACACCACTGTGCATTCTGCCAAACAAAAGGGCCCCAGCTGGTGCCAGATGCTCTTCAGGCTGTGCCTGCTGGTGTTTCAAGCTGGGCCGCGTTCCATTTCCTGCAGGAGATGCAGTTGCTGGGGGGAGTTAGAGTCCATCCTGAGTAACTCCCAGCACAAACAGAACCTCACGGAGAAAGCAGGGGAGCAAGAGGACAGCAAGGTCAGCTACATGGGCGAGGTCCTGCAGAAACTGCAGAAGGGGATCCAGGACCTCTTGGACGCAGTCCACATGGTAAAGGACACCAGCAAAGGCAACTTCATGTCCCTGGAGCACAAGGTGGAGAGGAGGCTGACGGAACTCACCAAGTTCATCCACAACAACCCCACCATCCTTACCAACCTGCAGAATCAGAGCCAGGAGGAGACCAACAACGTGAAGGCAAAGGAGGCTGCACTGGAGGAATCTAGAGGGCACAAGCAGGACCTGAAGGCTGCGGTACAGGCGATGCAGAGCGAGGACCTGGCAGCCCTGCACAGGTTCCTGCAGGCAATGGAGATTGAAATGTACAAGTTGTGGGAGTTGGTGAGCCTCAAGTAGGAGCAGCAGGCCTTCAAGGAGGTTGCCAAGGCCGAGCACCTGGCCCTGCAGTCCCTCACCAAGAAGCTGCAACGCTCTAAGGATTACGAAAAGACAGGCAAATTGTGCGTGCAGGGTGCGGATTTACGGTCTGATTTCTTGTGATCGAAAAAAGTGTGTTGTTTGCTCCCACATACACACCCCAATTTCTCACGCCCCTGAAGAGCAGCAGTTGCCAGGCTCTGCAATTCTCTGCTGGGTTAATTTATTCACAGTGATTGCCACACACCGCAGTTTGCATCCTGAAGGCCAGCCCTGGGCACAGGAGGATGCACACCTGGTGTCAGGAAAACAGTAGTGGCTGCAACCGAGTATGGACAGAAGCAGATTAACCCTGACCTCCGAAACCCCGTGTGGCTAACAGATTTCAAGTAAAGAAATTACAGAGTGGGGGGCTTTTGGTTGTTTTTGTTTTTTGGGTTTTTTTTGGGGGGGTGGTTTTTGAGACAGGGTCTCATCACTGTGTAGTGCATGGTGGCCTGGAACTCGTGGTGATCTCCTGTCTGAGGCTCCTGGGTACTGGGATTGCAGGCGTGCACCACCAGGCCCTGACTTTATCATTGTCTTTAAGAAAAATTAATTTCACTTTTTTTTCATACTTCTGGCCAGTGTTTATGTGACATTTTTCTTGCTCCTTGTCTTTCTCTTAAAACGCCTGCATTTCAGCTCTGAGTCAGGAGTAGGGCTCTCCTTGCCATTTTCAACAAGCAGCCATTTTCAGCTGCTTGAGGGTGACCTTGTGAGTTGCTTGCTTGAGGTCTCCTGGTGGCCTGGGTGTCTTTCCCATTCCCAAATCCTCTGGTGATGTCAAAGGTAACTATGCAAAGAACCCTAAATGTGGCATTATGATGCCCAGAGTCCCTGGTACCCGTCTGTCTCTGGTGGCTGACCTTGGGAGGGAGGAGGCATCAAATACTGGGTAGGTGTAGAAACCCAGAAAGGAGATCATGCTCTTCAGGAAATGATTTTGAGTGCTGTATTAGTTACTTTTCTAGAGTCAATAATTTGCAAGAGAGCAGATTTAATACAGGACAAGTCCAAGTTACAACATTCACACACACAAGCCAAATGCAGGAAGAGTATAGGACATCTACCTATTCCCTGGAGACCAGAAAGATCCAATCAAGGACCGGGAGCCCACAGTAATGTCCCATGTACATCAGTGTCTACACTAAAAGGCTAAAGAAATCTATACTGGAACCAGGATATGATTCTTGCACCAAAGATGAAGACCAGAGCTCCCCTGAGTTGAACAGCAGCCGTCCCAACGATAGCAAGGCCCCGAGCTCCTCCTGCGATGAGAACAGCTGAGTTCTCTTAGGGAGAACCAGCTGCAGCAGAGCTTCTTCTGGGAAACAGTGCTTCCGTTCTCCTTTATGGTGTGTTGGCCATAATCCTCAGGTGGATCCTCTACACCCAGAACCTCACCAACTCAGTTCAGCTGGGCGTTCCTGCTCACGTTGACCACAATAATAAGTCCACCACAAGTGCTGTCCACAAGAAGATGCTGTCTCTCCAGTAATGGAGGCGAATCATCTTTTTATTTTAACAACAGTGTTGGTAGAGGCGATAGGATGTGGCAAAGCTGGCTGGAGAAGTGGGCAGGACCTGTCAATTCCAAGAGCCCAGGGCGTCGCCAGGTGACTCTCAGGACCTGATTTGTAGAACTTCTCACAGGCTCCCACAGGTGTGGATGGCACGAGGCGCTCAAGGTCATGACTGTTCATGGTAGCCCATCCTGGGTCTCCCAGTGTGCTTTTATTTTTGTTCTTTTTCTCCTTTTCTTTTTTCCTCTTTTGTTCAGCTCAGGTTCACTCTACAGAGCTACTTTTTCCCACACCCCTTTACCTCTCACTTTCAAATAAACTTTTGGCACTGTTTTTGGCTTGTCTCATCCAAAATTTGTTCAAGACAAGAAAGACCTGGAATACTTTTGTTTGGTGAACCATTTCCAAGGAACTACTGGGCAACATTTTGGCAAAGCCAACCAGGAGGTAACAGTCTCCAAAGAGATCTGTGGCCAGAGCAGACCCCATCTGTGTGCAGGCGCACCCTGTGTTTCTGTACCTGTTTCCTGTACCCGCCTTCCCTTTGAGCTATGTTGTTCTTTAACGACTGTCTTGCCCTTCCAGAAAAAAAAGAAAAAACTAAAAGGGAAAAAAGGTTTCATTTACTGTGAAATGAACTGTATGGGTGATTTACAGTAGTTTAAATTCTTAATAAACTCTTAAACTTTGTTAGAAAATTAAAATATTCCAAGGTAATAAACACGTGGTCACTCAAGACCTTGCTTTCTATTGGGAGTTTTGGAGGCATAGCCAGTGACTATCGTGCCTGGAGTACGGCCGTCCTCTATCCCAATGGAAACATGGTCACTGTGTTAATCATATGAGAGAACTAATTCAAGAAAACCCAGAACTGATTCAGAAAATCTAAGAATTTTTTTAAAGCCAGGCATAGTGGCACACACCTGTATTCCCAACACTCAGGAGGCTGAGGCAGGTGTATCTCCAGCAATTCAAGGCCAGCCTGAACTACAGAGTGAAACCCTGTCTCAAAAAGAAAAAAAGAATTTTTTAGGAGGGTGGGGGTCCTTCCTCTGTTGCCCAAGCTAGCCTCAAGCTTGTCCTCAGCCTTCTGAACAGCTGGGATTGTGGGCGTGCACCACCAACCCTGGCTCAGCGAGAGATTCTGTCCCACCAGGATCTGAATCAGCCAGGCTTCAGACAAGGCGAGCAGGAGCTGGAGGTCTCCACAGGCAGATATGAAGTCCAGGCCGAGGCCGCTGCCCACACAGCCTTTCTTCAGGTAGGGCACGCCCCTGCCTTTGAGGACTCCGCTGATGTAATCAGGCCTGAGCAGGTGATGCAGGTCCCAACGCCTGCACAGATGCTGCACGGCAGCACTGAGATTTGGTTTTACTTTGCCCTGCTTGAGCAGAGACGCAGGACACTTGAGGCACACACCTGCTGCTGAGCTGTACCCCACCCCTGGACTCGTGCTGGAATAATTGGGGACTGTAGTCTAGGCAAGCTGACACCTCAAAGAAAACCACATAAATGTTATCCAAGAGAATGAAAACATAGCTCTACCCCAGTGCAGCGGTATGAGGTATACCTGTAGTCCCAGCTACTAAGGAGGCTGAGTCAGGAGGATCACTTGCACCAAGGAGTCTAGGGCAAGTCCAGCAACATAGTGAGATCCTGTTTCTTATTTTTAGATATTATCATAATCTTTTATTATGTATCAAATTGTCTTCAAGATAAGTTACAACCTGATTAAATTTGACATTTTTATCCACTTAAAGACAAAAAATTCTCTTAATGTACAATATCTTTTCTTTTTTTTTTTGTGGTGCCAGGGATCGAACTCAGGCCCTTGTGCTTACAAGGCAAGCACTCTAATCACTGAGCTAAATCCCCAGCCCCTTATGTACAATATCTTTTTGTCTAGAGCCTAGCAAATATAGTACCTTCCATTGCAGGACTTTTGCTTAACAAGTAAAAATAAATGACTGGGAAAAAAAAAAAAAAACTAAAGCAAACCAAAACCCCCAAATCCCTCAACTACAAATGTCAATATTGAATAAAGCATTAAAAAAACACAGAATAACTTTTGTTTAGAAATGCAGAAGGAATGCTAATGTTAGTGGCAAAAAACAAAAAAGAAAAAAAACCCAAAAATACAAATGAAAAAATAAACCAAAAAGCCACCCAACAATCTTCAGGGGTCAATGTTCTTGCTCTGGGAGACAAACCAGCCAGCTCTAGACCATCCTGCGATCTCGGCGGATCGCACAGCACAAGATCATGCTGAATACCATCACCACAGCAATGGCGATGCCCAGGGCACCAATGATGTGGCACTTGTTGTCAAAGACCTCTCTGATGGCCTCGGGGCAGGACTTGACTTTGAGGTTATTGATAAAGCCTTTGTTGGGGAAGATGTCCAAGATAAACTGCTCTACACCCCCAGCTATGCCGCAGCAGTGCAGCGCTTTGTGGATGGCCTTCAGCGTTTCCCGCTGGGGCTCGTCCTTGTTTTTCAGCTTGCTGTGTCGATGTAGAAGTCCTGGACACCCTTAATCACCTCATCCTTGTGGGTAAAGCCCCAGGTGGCCGCAGCTACTTCAATACCAAATATCACCAGGAGGAAGCAAAAGAACAATCCCAGCATGCACTGGGACTCCTGCACAGCTCCACAGCAGCCCAAGAAACCCACCACCATCATGAGGGCCCCCGCGCCAATCAGGATGTGAACTCCCGTGTAGAAGCTGGAGTTACTATTAGAGTCCTGCTCGAAGATGCTCTTGGTCTGAGGGTTGAATCAGAGCCATAGTCCAATGGCAAGGACTGCAATCCCGGCAAGCCAGAAGATGAAGTTAAACCCGAAGAGCAGGTACCTGATGCACTTGGAGCCTCCTTTGACCGGCATGGTGCGGGCTGGACGGGCCTGGCGCGGCTGTTTCTTATTTTTAAAAATGGGGTGGGCAGAGGAAAAGGAAAATATACATCTACATTAAGCCTTGTACAATAACAGTATTGAAAACTAGAAACAACTCACGTATGTATCAATAGGTAAATAAAATGCATCAAGTTCATGCTGTGAGTAACAGAGTGAAAAACAAAAGAATGCCTATGCAATGCCTTGTTCCATTTACATAAAATTCTAGGAAATGTGAACCAGTCTGTAGTGACAGATCGGTGGTTGTCTGGGACCAGATGTGGAGGGAGAGAGACAAAGGGACACAGATGTTGGGGATGGTGTGAGATCTGATTTTTTTTTGGTGCTGGAGATCGAACTCAGGGCCTTGTGCTTGCGAGGCAAGTACTCTAACCACTGAGCTAAATCCCCAGCAAGATCTGAATATTGATCCTGGCTGTGGTTCGTTGAGTGTACACATAAGTCAGGATTTGGTGTGTTGTATATTTTAAGTAGGTGCAGTGTATTGTGCGTACAGATACATAGGAGACCTCAGGAAGGTTGTTATTAGGGAGAATTAGCTGAAATTAGTAACATTTGAAGCAGCAGAAAAGCCGATTAGTAAACTGGGAAGCAGGCAGCAGGAAGTATGCAGATAAAAGCACAGAAAGAACGCCCGTTGTGGTGGCACATACCTGTAATCCCAGCACTTGGGAGGCTGAGGCAGGAGGATCACTGAGAGTTCAAGGCCAGCCAGGGCCACATAGTGAGACCCTGACTTAAAAAGCCAAAAAAAGAAGAAAAGAAGGAAGGAAGGAGAGAGAAACCCAGAAAAAGGCAGTGGAGGTGTGGAGGCTGTAGGAAAAGATGGTGCTGCAGGATAGAGACTATAAAGTGAGGAATTGGGGCCAGGGTGCTCTTCTGTGCTGAGCACTGCACGGGTCTGGGGTTCAAGCCTATACCCCTAACTGGGGAGACTGTGGAGCTGCTGCTGATTGTCTAAATGGCTCTGGCTGGGTGCAGCAGTACCCGGCTTAAGACTCATCCAGTAAATGGGAAGCGTGCAGAAGTGAGAACATCACTCGTTGGACAGGAGCTTGTCAGCCTGGGCGGCTCGGACGCAGAAATCGCATGCCATCCACACGCTTGTTACTCGGCGTGGAGTCCAGAGCCCGTTACAGTCATCAGGATGTGTGACACCTGGGCCGACACAACCTGCCAAGTTGAGCTCCTGCTTTGGTGCGACACCTGAGGGAGGCATGTGGCACAGACAGCGATCACAGTCAGACTTCCAGATCTCTAAACTCTGGTCCTTTCTTTTTTTTCCCCCTTGGTCCTTTCTGTTTTAAGGAAAAGACATTTTAATGAAGAGACCCAGGAGAAGACGCACAGGAGAAGCGCTTGGACTGGGTTGCGGCTCCAAGGTGAGGGCTCAGCTGACAACCAGCCCTGGACTCCATCCCCAGTGCTGCAAAATAGGAGAAAGGAGAAACTGCTCAACCTCAGGAATCCCGAGGAATGCAGCAGAGATCAGGAAAATCCCAGTGGACATGAACGGCAAGGGCCAACAGTAAAGACCAGGCATTCAAACGTGGCACAGAGGTGTGGGAATTAGAAAATCTCCTACACTGTCCGCGGGAGTGCGAGAGGGAGCCTCCATCTTACATCACAGTTTTGCAGTTTCTTTAAAAATTAAACTATCAAGGCTGGGGATTTAGCTCAGTGCTTAGAGTGCTTGCCTCACAAGCACAAGGCCCTGAGTTCGATTCCCAGCACCAAAAAAACAAAACAAAACAAAAAAAAAAAAACCGAACAAAAAAGAAAAAAAAAATTAAACTATCAAACTGGGCACACACCTTCAAGCCTAGGGCTTTAGGAGGTTGAGGCAAGTTCAAGCCCCGCCTGGGACACTTAGGAACTTGGCAAGACCGTCAAATAAATAGGGACGTGTCTTAGTGTGAAGGCTCTGGGTTCAATCCCCAGGGCTGCTAATTGATTAATTCACCTACCACTTGGTTGGACACTGCTATCTTGATTCTTAACAAGAGGAAAGAAATAATACCCACATAAGAAAATGAGCATATACGTTCTGTGGTAGATATTTTGGCAACACAAGGATATTTTCAAAGATGTTTTGAAAACTAGAAACAACACATGTTCTAAAGTGATGAACAAATAACTGCTGTGTCCGTGGAATAAAACATACTTAGCAATCAAAATGAGAAACTATTTGATCTGGGCGTGATGGCGCACACCTGAGATCCCAGCACTCTGGGAGACTGAGGCAGGAGGAGGATTGCAAATTCAAGCTCAACTTGGGTAATTTAGCAACTTAGACTCTGTCTCAATAAAAACTAAAGGCTGGGCATGTACTTCTGTACAAAGGTTCAGTGCAAAGGGCCTGGGTTGAATCCCCAGAGCCACCAAAAATAAAATGAGAGAGAAAAAACAAATAAAATGAGAGAGAACCAAGGAAAGAGTGAACTTCTTCTATAAGCCTTATTGATTAATCTTAAAATAATTATGGAGCATGAAGAAAACCAGAAAAATCAGCAAACCCTGTAGGACTCCAGTCATACAGAATTCCAGAACGGGCAGATAACCTGCTGTGAAGAAAATAGATCAGTGACTTGAGGGCTGGCCTCGAATTTGGACCACAAAACCACACAGTATCAGATGGTTCTATATGCAAACACTTTGGGAGTATTTTATATAAAAATTATTTAAAAGCTTTAGTAGAATCCTTACAAAGACTGAACTACACACAAACAGAGAAGCCGGAAATGTGGCAATAGTGCACGCGTGTATAATGTAAGCCTGCAGTGAAACCCCCCAAAGAATGCCCCACCCTGCTGGTGCCAGCGGACCCGGCCACACACCGCTGGGCCGGGCCTGCCACTGGCCACTCCCGCTTCGGGTTTCTGTTTAGAGCATTCTTTAAACAGCCAAAAGTCTTCTGTGGCACTACTGAGCTTTTAGAGTATCTTCCAAGAATGATACAACTGCTGAAAACCTTCAGGTAAATGTTTGGATGTATTAATGACTCCCTGAGTGTAAGTTTGAAACATCTCTGTTAAATATGTAATGAAGAAATTGAATCCAGACTTTCATGCCAGCAAAAAAGCCAATTACAAGCAGTAGGGAACACTCTTTCTGTGCGGGGACTATTGAAGAATACGAGTTCTAAAATACCACCCGAAGTTCTGCTCGCAAGCTCAGTTCAGTATCCATGACTCAGTAATTAGCCTAGTACTGACTGGGCATGACACTGTAAGTCAAATTATGGTTTAACCCGAATGACAAAGGAAAATTAAAATTCAGTGTGCAGGCCTGTAATCCTAGCATTCAGGAGGCTGAGGCCGGAGTATCTCCAAGAGCTTGAGGCCAACCTGGGCTACATAGTGAGTGAAAGCCCAGCCTGAACTCTGCATAGTGAGATCCTGTCTCAAGAAACAAAACAATCCTCCCCAACAAGTAACTAAAATAAACAGGATGCAGCATACCTTAAGGGAGTGTGCTTAGCATGCACATGGCCCTGGCCTCATCTTCAGTGGCCCTCCCAAGAAAAGTTTATAATACTGAAAGAAACAATGACCTTTTCAGTCTTTTTCTTTCTAGAGATTGAACCCAGAGCCCTTGCATTGCGCTCTATCCCCAGCTTCCCCCACCTGCCCCCCTTTTGTTTTGCTTTATTTTTGGTTTTGGTTTTTTGAGACAGGGTCTTGCTAAGCAGTCCAGGCTGGCCTCGAACTCCTGGCGATCCCCCTGCCTCGGTCTCCCCAGTGCTGGGATGACAGGTATGCGCCACCGTGCCAGGCTAGCCAGCCCTTTTTATATTTCATTTTGAGACAGAGTCTTGTCCGGGCTGAGCTTGAACCTGTGATTCTCCTGCCTCAGGCTCCTGAGTGCTGGGATTGCAGGTAAGAGGTGACACCCAGCTTCTTACCTGTTTCCTAATCTAAACCGTCTTTGCGAGGTGGTCATGGGGCCAGCTCAGTGGAAGTTCGCAGCTTCAGGGCCCTTCCAGTTGGGCTCAGCCTCTGGCTTCCTCTTAACCTGACCTTGGGCCGGTCACCTGGGTGGTATAGTTGGGAAAGCATTGTACTAGATGACCTTTGTAATGTAAAAAATTAAAACGAATTTGAATTTGAGCCACCATTAAGACTGTGCAGTGGAGACCAATAAGCAGGAGTTAATGACAAGACAGATAGAGGAACTGAGAACCTTGGTGTTGGCCGGGTGTGGTGGCTGAGACCTGAAAGGGCACCTCTGCTGGAGGGAAAGGGGGAAAGGTGAGCTGGCAAAGGAAAGGCAGAAGCAAAGGCCCTGAGGCAAGCGAGAGACCAAGTAGATAGACACTGGTGTATGACAACTCACTTCCTGACAGCTGTTTGCCTTACTGCATGGCAAACACAGTTGATTTGTTGAGTCAGAGTCTTGCTATGTGGCCCAGGCACGCCTGCAACTCTCAGCGCTCCTCCTCCCTCTACCTCCTCCGTGCTGGGATTATAGGTGTGCACCACCGTGCCCAGCCAAAAAAAAAGAAATGAATAGATGCTGACCCTCCTCACATTAAAGGAAGCATTGCCCTGCCTTACATTTGCACAGCGCTTTCTCTTGGCACATTTTAACTTCTGCCCTATTTGCGCCCATGGGGAATGTGGTCATTATGTCCTGCCAGCAAATTAAAAACAGTAGAAAACTAAAAACAGGAAAAAACTACATAAAGTGCACAGATCAATCTATTTGTCTCCCTTCTTTCTTCTCATGCAGTGCTGGGGATGGAATTCAGGCCCAAGCTGCTCCCCAGCCTGCAGACTATAATTGAGGCCTCATTAAAACCTGTGGCAGAGGGTGGTGGCCTCTCCTTGGTGTGGCTGTCTCGGGAGGGCTGGGCCCTGAGAGCGCTGGGCAGACCCCTCCCACACGGCCACGCATCCTCGGCTGTACGTGGGAGCGCCTAACAGAACAGTTCAGGGACACCAGGTGCCAGGCAGCCTGGACCTAAACCGCAGCCTTGCCACTCAGTGATTATTATTTATTTTTGATTCTGAAAATAATTTCAAATTTACCGAATATTTACAAGAAAAATCCAAGGAAAAATGCATAAGGGCCGGGAATGTAGCTCAGTGTTGGAGGGCTAGCATGTGTGAGACCGTGGGTTCCATTTAGCACTGCACGCACATGCACACACGCAGTCTGGAGGGCTCCTGTGTGGTTTTAACCCAGACCAAGCAGGGTCTACCTATTGCTGAGTCTCTCGCTCCTTTCTGGTCGGGGTCTGCAGCCCTCGTAGCTGTTTCCTGCGCGCGGGGTCGTATCTGACAAGACCTTGACACAGTCAGGGTGTCCATCCTCCACTGACGGTTTCCATTCCCGTGTTGCCGACTGTCTCTGAGTCCCTATGCCCCCATCGCCAGGTCCAGTCCAGAGGCAGCAGTCACATGTTTCCACGTCTCCTTAAACGCCTTTGGTGAGACGGGGTCTTGCTATGTAGCCCAGCCTGGCCTTGAAGTCACAGTGATCCTCCTGCCTCAGCATCCCACATGCTGGGATTGCAGGCATGCCCACCGCGCCTGGTGTATAGAGAGAATCTTCGCTTGGGTTTGGCAGGCGTCCTTCTTATCAGTCAGGCCGCCCCCTCCCAGGACATATGTGAGCACTGCGCTTCCCTTCACGGTTGCTCTTACCGTTGCTTCTCCCTTCCCACTTTGCACTTCCCGTTGGGACGCTGTGAGGCCCTCGCCCGGGCTTCTCCCCTTGACTTACCCTCAGTTGGTGACACGGCCAGCTGTGCCACTCGTGACCAGAGCATCGTACTGTGGTCACTTCCTAGCTCTGCTGTGGCCCACACATTGATGCAAGAAGAGCCCGCTGCATGTGTTTTTTATTTATTGTTGGTGTGAACCTGATTCCGATTCTATGCAGTGCATCATCATCAGTGGCTGCCTGTTGTTTATTGTGGTAAAATACGTACCTTGTAAGCCTGACCGTGCTGAGCGCAGTCCAGTGCGCCAAGCACATTCCCGCACCGTGGGACCATCACCGCCCTGCACAACTTTTCTGTCTCCCAGCCGGAAGTTGTGCCCCCACTAACAGTGACTGCCTCGCTCCTCCCCAGGCCCAGCCCTCCACCACCGACTGCTTCGCGCCCACGGAAGTGGCATGGAGCTGTGTCTGCCCAAGTTACTGCGCTGAGGCCATGTCCTTGCATCCTCCCCGCCATCTCCAGTGTGGAGTTCCCTTCCTTTCCAGGCCGAGTGATGTTCCACAGATGGACCTTCCTCCCAGATGTGCACACTTGTCCGTGGTGAAGAACACTGTTGTGAATGTGATTGTGTGAAGATCTCTCAGGGACACTGCTTTCGATCTTTCCGGGTAAGCGCCAGGAAGCAGAATTGCACCGTGCTGGGGTTGGGGATACAGCTCAGTGGTGGAGCGCTTGCCTAGCAAGCATCAAGGCCCTGAGTTTGATCCCCAGCACCCCCCCAAAACAGAACCACCATGCTAGTTTACAGTCTCACCAGCAAGTGACACAGTCCCAGGCCCTGCAGGCTGCCCATCCTCGTCCGCTCCTTCTCCTTCCTGGGAAGAGCGCCCCCACGGGTGGCCGTGGGCTCTGGCTGGATTTGGAGCTGTTTCCTTGATGACCGATGGTGTCCAGCAGCGATTCCTGTGCTCACTGCCCTTTGTCTATTTTCTTTTGCACAAATGTCCGTGGAGACCCTTGGTCCATTTTCTCCTGTGTTGTTTGTTTTTTGTTATTATTTTTTGTCAGTGTGTGTTTCTCTGTATTCTGGGCATTAGTCGCTTGTCAGAAATGGGTTTGCACGCATCTCTTTCTGTCCTGAGGCTGCCTTGCCACTCTGCGAAGAGCGTCCTTTCACACATGCAGGATTGTGATTTAGGTGAAATTCAGTTTGGCAGTTTTTTCTTTGGTTGCCTGTCTTTTCATGTCATATCCAAGACACCACTGCCGGATCCAATCGTGTATTCTCCTGTGTACAGCTGTCATTTCTTTCAGCCTTTTCTCCTCCTCATGGGGTACACATGGTGTCCCAGACTCGCTTGGAACCTTCCTGCTCCAGCCCCACACCAGGCGCTTTCTGAAGAGCTCAGGTCCCTTCTGTAGTCCAGGGAGTTCAGAGACCAAGACCTGGCTGCCAGTGTGCCTGTGCGAATGGGACGTTGCTGCTGGCTTTTCAGCCCTCGCAGCAGGAAGAGGCAGAAAATACTGCTTGCACGCACACGTGTGTGTGTGTGTGTGTGTGTATGTGTGTGTGCGTGCTTAGGTATAGGTATATCCCAGGCCAATCCCACAGAGTCCTTCCTCAACTTGACCCCTGGGAAGTATCGAAACTTCAGTTTCCTTCTCTGAAAAGTGGTGATAGTAACAGTGCCAATCCCAGAGTGCTATTTTGTGAGGCTTAAACTTAAAATAATCCACTTAAAATATATCAGCCCAACTTGATCAGCAGGCTCAGTGAAGGCCCCATTGTGGTGGTTAAGCCTTAGTGTGCCACTTGATTGGCGTGGGCGCCGCCTTGGGGATAGTAAAGCACACTTCTGGGTGTGCCGGGGAGGGGGAGGTGTAGCCTCGGGGACTACATGTGGCCCCTCACCCCTCCCTTTCAAGCACTGTTCACTTCCCGCTACCCGCCGTGAACTGTGTGAACTACGCTGCTGTGCTCTACCATGATGCTCCTGCCTTGGAGCCAGACATCCGTGGCCCAAAACCCGAAACTGAGCCTGGTTAGACCACCCCCCTGTACTCTATGGGGGTAGGTGTTGTGTCCCAGCAATGAGGAAGCTAACCACAAGCCAATCAACATCTCAGCAAGTTATTTTTGTGGTTTTTCGGTAAGTGATTCTAAAGTTTATATGGCGAAACAAAAGACCTAGAATAGCTAATACAGTACTGAAGGAGAACAAAGTTGGAAAAGTAACACCATCCAGCTTTGAGACTTTCTATATGCTGGGTGTGGTTCTGCATGCCTGTGATCCCAGCATTCTGAGAGGCCGAGAGGCTGAGACGGGAGGATCACAAGTTCAAGCCCAGCCTGAGTGACTTAGTGATTTATCAAGATCCTGTCTCAAAACTGAAAAGGGGGGAAAAAAGCCAATGACCAGAAGAGATACCACACAAAAAAAGATACAGATGGAAAATAAACCTAAAAGGATGCTCAACACCAAATGTCCTTAGAGAAATGAAAATTAAAATGAGCTCTGACTGCACACACATTAGAACAACCAAACTCAAACCACACCCCCACCCAAGCCCTCAAGGACGCGGAGCCCCAGGGCCTCTCCTCTGCTGCTGGGGATGCTGGGGGCCTGGCTGCTGCAGATTCTTACAGACCAGACCCGCCCTGGCCACACTGCTGTCCCTCGCGCTCCAGAGGGTTCCCTGGAGGAGCTTAAGCCTGTGTCCAGAACAGCCCACACTGGGGCTCAGGGCAGCCTTGTTCATGGTTGCCAAGACTTGGAAGCCACCAAGGGACCTGGAGGAGGGGCGTTGAATAGTCAGTGTGACACTTCCGGGCAGCGGAACAAAAGGAGGTGAGCTACAAGACAAAAAAAAAAGACATGGGGTGTTGGGGATGTAGCTGAGTGGACAAACGCTTGCCTAGCAAGCACAAGGCCCTGAGTTCAGTCCCCAGCACCCCAAAAACAGGGATCCTGAGCGCACATGACCTGGGGAAGAAGCTGCCGCGGGAAGACTGCGTGTCGTACCTCCCTACCCTACAGCGTGGAGAAGGTGGACCTGTAAAGACAGAGAGGGATTGAAAAAGAGCACGCGAAGCTCCGATGTAGCCAGCCTCTCCTGGGTGGCCAGATAGTGGTGGATATGTGTCGTTATTTGTTTATTCAAACCCACAGCGTGAGCCAGGCACTGAAGCACGTCTACAGTCTCACCTACTCAGGAGGCTGAGGCAGGAGGGATGCCTGAGTCCAGGAGTTCAGGCCAACCAGGGCAAGATAATGAGACCTGTCTCCTAAACAAACAGCCACCTCTGAGAATGCACACCACCCAGGGCAGACTGTGGAGCCTGGGGGACTTGTGTGACGTGTGCACCTGGGACAGGAGGGCACTCCTGGAGAGGGCAGGGAAGCTGTGGGCATGGGAGGAGAGGCAGACAGGCCCTCTCTGTTCTTGCTGTCCCCGCTGCTGTGAGCCTCAAACTGCTCTAAAGATGCAATTTAATAGTAACACACCAGCCCGGCCACGGGAGGACACGCGGCAGGCATCCATCAAGTGCCGGTTACATTCCGCTTTGGCTCCAGTCTGTCCTGATGACGCCCAGTGAGGGCGAAGGGAAGGTGCCAGAGGAAGTCAGGGCTGGGGTCAGTCCCTGCCCTGCTCCAGAGCCCCAAGCGCAAGGCTCCAAGGACGCACCACACCGGGCCACCTTGCCTTCCTTCCCCTCACGGTGCCTCTGAAGGCTTCCGAGGGGTGCAGCCTGTGCTTTGAGAAGAGCGGGGCTCGAACGGGGATCTTCCACGCATAAGCTGTGTGACCTCGGGCAGTTACTCTGCCTCTCCACGTCTGAGTCTCTCTCACTGTCTCTCTCTCTTTGATGGTTTTGTGCCAACACCATGGCGTGCAAAGAACCTCGGGACGGGCACGCGTCAAGCCCTGTGTTTCTGCAGCGTGAGGAGACCGGGGCCCAGAGACCCTCAGTCACCTGCCCAGGGTCAAACAGCTGGGACTGAAGTGCAGACACTCTCGAGACCGACAGCCAGAAGACCAGAGAGAGGGACCGAGTGCCATGACGGGCACGGCTTGAGATCACGGCTGCCCGGGGAGGCCTTCCTGCAGGTCAGACGCGGGTTTGGGGGACTCTGGGAGGGCGGTGCCTGACCTGAGCCTCCCTCAGAGGACCAGTTACAGGCAGCAATGAGGGAGGTGGGCGACAGAGGGACGGGGCCCGATGCCGGGGACAGGCGGTGGGCGCGTGGCAGACGCGGCTGGGGTCTGATGACGGCAGGGCCAGAGCCTTGGGCCTCCACGCCGGTGGGTCCGTGGTTCCCAGGCCCTCGCGGCCAGACGGACACACACAGAACGTGGGCCCATGGTTCCCAGGCCCTCGCGGCCAGACCGATGACACTGTGGTTCTCGGAGCAAGGGAGACAAGGGCAGAAGCTTTAGGTGGACAGAGGCCTTCCTCACGCCAGTGTCTGAAGAGCTGGAACCCAGCCCTCTGGGTTGTTGGTGGGCTTCTCCTGCTTTGTCTCTCAGCACAGGGGACTGAACCCAGCGCCTTCACGCTGAGCCACATCCCCAGCCCTTTTTATTTTTTGAGATAGGGCCTGTCTAAGTCACTGAGTTGCCAAGGCTGGCCTCAAACTTGCCATCCTCCTGCCTCTGTCTCCCAGAGTGCTGGGATTACAGTGTGTACCACTACGCCCCACTCTATCCCTCTATTTTAGGGATGAAGCAAATAAGGTGCAGGGGAAGGGACTGCCCCTCCCCCACTGACCGAGCCAGGACTGGGTGCCCGGCCCACCCAGGGTCACCTGGCCTCATCCCCGTGCAGCAGGATGAACAAACTCAGCAAGGGGACCTCAGGGGACCGTCCGTATCACATCCTGAGGCCCGCAGCAGGTGGCCAGTCCCTTGCGTCCACTGTGAGCTCGAGGGCTGGGTGCCTGAGGGCAGGTGGCTGAGTGGAAGCACAGGCTTCACTGGCTGGAGGCAATGAGCTCGAGTCTGGTGGAGCTCAGTATTTTTAAAGTCTCTGCTCCCTCTCCGCTCTCCAACCCTGGCTAGAAGCAGATACCAAATGGGGAGAAACAAAAACAGAGTGACCTGGTCTTGCTGATGGTGCCCCCCAGGGAAGGGAGGGCTAGAGAAGTAGCCGGGCACCCCCTGGTTCCCTCACATCAAGAGCCGCACAGGCCAGGTCGAGGGAGGGCCATGCAGAGCAGACACTGGGCCTTCTGTAGAGGGGACGTGGGTATCAGGACCTGAGGGGTCTAGAACCAGTTCCCTGGAGACACCAGGGTGACCAGAGAGCATCTGGGACAGGCACTCCCTCCTCCCCTGTCCTGCCTGTGGCTGCAGTGTGCCATTATGCTGTGCTGGAAGGCACCCAGGACCCCCCCAGAGCTCTCCTGGCCATCTGCTGAACCACGAGGAGCCTCTGTCCCTGCCCTCCACACGCCCTCCTCCTGATGCCACTGTTTGCTGCACACACACACTCACGTACCAGCCCTCAGCACACTCACCCCCTTCCCTTCCACCCAGGCAGCAAGGTCCAGGGGAGATAAGACCAGCCTCCCCGGAAGGAGCAGCTGCAGGGCACTGGCACACCTCTCTGCCGTGGAGGTCATTTCCCCTGGCCTGCGACCCTGGCGTCCCTGCCCGGCTTTTAACCTGCCCCCTGCTGAGTTCTGGGCCACAGGTTTTCTGAAAGCCCAAAGAAGGAAAGGCACAAGGACACTGAAGGCAGCCCCATCCCTGGCCCGCTGCCTGCAGCACCTCCCACACCCACCCATCTGAAGCCTACGCCCTCCCTGGTATAGGACCCTGTTTTGTCCCCAGACCCCAAGAGCCCTTGCCTTCCGGGCCAGGCACAAACAAAGATCACTGCCTTGGGCTGGGGCACAGCATGTGGCCGGCATGTGCAACATGCAGGGCAGGCACGTGGCCCTGGCCTACTACCTGGCGTGGCCTGGCAGCTCCGTGCGGTGACCTGTGGGGCCTGCCTGCCTGTAAGACCCCAGGACCCACCTTCCCAGCTCAGTCAGTGCAGTCTGCACCCGCCCAGGGCTACCCGGCCCAGCACGGCTGTGACCACTGTCTCTGAGTACACAGTGGCCCCTGCTGTGCTGCTGACTGGCTGTGGGTGGACCTGCAGCTCAGGAGCACTGCCCGCCGCAGCGAAGGGGTGGGAATCAGGTCAGCAGGTGGCTGGGCAGGGAGGAGACAGGACTCCAGGACTGCGGTAGAAAGTGGGGGCGCACACTGGCAATGAGGCTGAGGCAAGAGGACTGCCCTGCCTGGGCTACATAGTGAACTCAAGGCCAGTCTGAACTGCAGAGTGAGACCCTGTCTCAAGAAAGAAAAACAGTGACAAGTATGGCAGGTTGGAAGTGAGGAGGAGGGTTTTGGGGGCCAATGCCAGTGTGTCCTTTACTGTAATAGAGTTCAAATGTGAACACACTGCTCCTCCGTCACCCAGCTCTGTGCATGCTTGAGTATACATGCTGGTTGTGTTTTGCCCGCGTATCTGCCCTCATATGGCCCCATGAGGGCTCCTCCTCTGCCCACCAGCACGGCTGTGACCTCTGTCACTGAGTACACAGCGGCCCCGCAAAGGCCCAGCTGAGCGGCACCGTGTGTGGCCCGTGCCGTCCTCCGCTCTGTGCAGTGCTGCTATGGCTGTGTGCTTGTGTGAGCAGTTGGTGGGCTGTTTCCATGGTGGCCCGGGACACCGTGCTGGGGATGCCTGTATGCCCTGTCACAATGTGACCCCTTCCCTGGCTCTGTGCTCCCCAAGCACAGTGTCACATGCATGCCTGCAGGTAGGGTTCTGGTCAGAGTGCCCCTGCCACTCCTGCCTCAGTCTCCCTGCAGCCAACCTGATGATGCCTGCCCTGAGACCCTGCTGGGGGTTCCGCTCAGCACTTGTCAGCTGCTTCCCCAGGGACGAGGGTTCTGGGGGCCAGGGGACAGCGCCCAGGAGCACATCCCCCCAGGCAAGTGCAATGCCTGGCTCTGAAGACTGGCTGTCCCCAGACTGTTCCCTGGGCCATGTGTCCCAGATCCAAGGGCAGGCTGGGCACTGCAGGTTGAGGGTGATGTCTGAGATGGGCAACCAAGAACCCAAGTCATGTTTGCCCCCGACTCGGAGAGCAAGGTCCCCAGTCATAGTGCCAGGTTGGTTCCTCCTGATGGCCAAGGAAGGTCTTGTCAAATTATGCCCTGTGCCCCCTGGGCCTCAGCTTCCCTGTCTGTAAAATGGGGAGTGCGCCCTGGCCACCCAGAGCTGCTGCACCCAACCCCAGATGGTTTGCTTTGTCTGCATGTGACACATGGACTTCAAATTACAGGCAAGCTCATGAGACATGGGAAAAGTCTTTTCCTCTCGTGATTTGCAGTTGCTGGCAAAGCTGAGGTCCCCTACAGGTCTCCCCAGGGGCTGGGCCACACCCACTCAGTGGTGGACCGTGCACTGGTGAGTGAGAGCATGGGTCCCATCCAGCTCCAAACAAATCAACAAAGTGAAAACCCCACTGAGTGGCTGTGAAATGATCCTGGGGTGGGGTAGGGCGCCAGGTCTAGCAAATAAAAACTCACGACCTGTGGGGCATGGTACCACATACCTGTAATCCCAGCACCCAGGAGGCTGAGGCAGGAAGACTGCCGAGGGATCAAGGCCAGCTACATAGCAAGAGCCTTCCTCAAAAGCAAACCCAACCCAGCCTCAGGCCAGAACGGATTCCAGGTCACTTAATTTAGTGCGATTATAGTTCTCACCGGCAGAGGGCAGGAGAGCCACAGAGTCCACCGGGATGCTGGGCTTGGCGCCTGGAGCCCAGGGCGGGAAGAGGCTGAATGGGGGACCCTGAAAAGGGGATTCTTTCCTTTTCTCCCAGCGTCTGAGCCCCAGGCGTTGCAGAGTCTCCCCAAGTCTGGACGTAGCAGCTGTCCTGGCAAGGCCTGTGTGGGCGGAAGGCAGGCCCAGGTGCAGGGCAGGCAGCGACAGACCTGGGGACAGGGCTGCGTTCTGCACAGCTGTGAAGATGGAGACTGCCAGTTAGGGTGGGTGAGAGTGTCCAGGACGACCCGAAAGGCCGGTGTTTTGTTTCTGTGTTTGTTTTCACACACTTTTAAACATTGTAGTTATTGGGCTGGTGTATGACCACCTGCCTCCCACATGGGGACCCTGGCTTCCAGCCTAGCTCCCCAAACAAAGCGACCAAGAAGTCCCAAGCAAGGAGAGAGGACGAAGTGCCTGCGGTGACAGGGCCACGCGGAAGGCGGGACAGGTGGCAATGGTGGGTAGTGGCTGTTTCACCCGTGCTGTGGGAGACCAGGTGCTGGCGCAGAGCAGGGCCCACAGAGGACGATTCTGCCAGAGGTACTGTGGGGACACAGTGGTATTGCTGTCCTTCCCTGGGGCAGGACAGGCGTCCTCGGTTAGGAATCACAGCCCACTGGCCATGCTGTGCCCACCACGCCATGTTCATCCTGCATGGCCCTCTGGTTCTAGGGTCGGCTCTGTGCCTGGGCTCCTTGTTTCTACTCAACCCAGCCCTGTCCCTCCTGTCTCTGGTTGAGGATGTCTGCGCGTCTCCTTCACAGCAGCCAGAGTTGTATCTGGTCCCTCCCCCGTCTTCCCTGTCACTGTCCCCTGCTCTGCTTCCTGGTCACCGTGACCTGAGCGGCCTTGCTCCTCCACGCCTTCCTGCCATGATGTTGCTACCCTGGAGCAGCTGGCTACGGACTGAACCCCCGAAACCATGAGCCTATTAAACTTCCCCTCCTTAAACTGTGGGTGTCAGGTACTGCTGCTCGGCAACAGGAAGTGACAGATGCAGAGGTGCTTTGTTGCTTAGCCACAGATGACAGATCTTTTACCGTAGCCAAGAGAGGAAGGGCCAGAGGTCCAGCATGCCAGACTGTGTTTCCAGCACTCTGAGACTGTGTTTTTAATACTCTGCCACCTCTGAGCAGGTGCCAGGTTGTGTATTTCACTTCAGGAAGCAGACGGGGTGGCCACAGTCAGTGTCTCTGAGGAAGGAAGGGACCAACTGCTGCAGCAACACAAAGGAGTTACGCAGAGCGCACTGGGTAGGACAGTGACCCAGGGCAGGGTGCCCAGAGACACAGGGCTGAGGACCCTGTGCCGAGGTTCTGGTCGGGCACTACAGGGCCTGGCATTTGTTGCTCAGGAAAGTGCTGACGGTCGTCTCCACGGTGCCAGTGTCACCCGGGGTCTCCGTGGTGGTGCAGAACTGAGGTGAGTGGAGGGTTCAGGTGAGGGGAGAGGAAGGGGCACCTCAGCCCGCCCGTCCCTCAGCCCACCAGCTCCTTGGCCTGCCCACTCCTTGCTCATCAGCCTCCTGGGACCCCCATTACCCCTCCATGCCCACGTGGTTCTGCTCTGGCTCCCTCAGCCCTAGGAAGAGGTGGACTCCAGACACTTCTGGCCACAGCCCTGAGGCTGCATCTCACTGGATGGGCTTGGGCACATACCTGTCTCTGAGCCAATCACTGAGTGTGCATAGGGGGATGGAGTGTTCTGATTGGCCAGGCCCCAGCCAGGAAGTGGAGCTGGAAGCACCTGGAGGGTCCTCCTCAGAGGGTCCTCCTCCGGCGCAGGGATCCTGTATTGGTCACTTCCTCTCTTACTTTTCTCATTGCTGAGACAAAATACTCAACACCTAAAGTTAATAAAGGTGGAAAGGTTTATTTTGGCTCACACTTTGTAGAGGTTTCCGTCCATAGTCAGCTGGCTCCAAGGCAGGGTGGCATTGAAGAGACACAGTCCGCGGCAGGCAGAAGGTGGCAAAATCATCCAAGCACCAAGTGACCACCAGCCCTTTCTGCCCCTTACATTGTATCCAGGCTCCTTGCACTTAGGGTGGGCAGCACTCACACCCAGAGTGGGGCACCTCTAATCCTACCCAGAACTCTGCCAAAACAATCACACACCTTTGATCCCAGCTTCACACACCCCAGATCCAGCCGCCTCTGAAAAGCCCACCTCTAGTGGGACATCTAGACACAAGTCACAACATTTCCCCTCTCTGGGACACAATTCCTGATATCTGGAACTTCAAGTAGAAGTTTAGTTTGCTGGTGACTCAGACCTGGCATGGTGGAGGGGCCTGGTGGGGACAGCCAGGGACGAGAACGAACCTTCCCATGTCATAGCCGGGGAACCACCTCCAACCAGGCCCCATTGCCTCCTGCACACTCAGCCATGGGCTCCTCCATGGCCCAGCTGCCTTCCGAAGCCAGTCTGGAGACTAAACCACTGCAGGCCCTGTGTCGGCCGGGGCTCTGGTCCCTGTCCTCGGGCAGACGTGGTGGACACCTGTTATGGTTTGTGTCTAGATGTCCCCCCAAAGCCTCATGTGGTAAGAGATAGCTGGATCTAGAGTGTGTGATTACTAAATTAATCCATTGATCGGTTTGGCATGGTTCTGCTGGGATCAAGGATGTGAAACTAAGATTAAGGGTATTAGGATTAAGGGTGGGAGTGCGACCCACCCTAAGGACAGGTAGCCTAGATAAGATACAGGAAGAAGCTAATTAGCTGCTTGCTTGCATTTCCTTGCCTACATTCCTTGCATTCCTCACTTTACTTTGCTGCCAGTCTGCCCTGCCGGGCCTGCCCTGCCTCGGCCATGCCGCCCTGCCTTGGACCCAGTGGACTATAGACTGAAACCTCTGCAGACTGTGAGCTAATAAACCTTTCTTCCCCTAACTTTCGGTGTCGGGTATTCTGTCCCAACAACGAGAGAAAAGTAACTAAAACAACACCTTTGCCCAGGACTCAGGGACAGAAACTGATGGTCCCACAGTGCTGGAACCCCAGCCAGCCCAGGGTGAGGGCGGAGCCCGCATCCTCCCAGCCTCCTGGGCTCCTGTGGCCCTGGCTGCATATGCTGACCTCTACCCCAGTGTCGCAGAGGCATCCCCATGTGTGTTGGTCACATTGACCTGGGGCACCTTGCCTGGTGTGAGCTTGCCTTTAATAGCAAAGCCCACTGATCTTTGCAAACAGCCCACATTCTGGATGCTGAGAGTTGGGACTCTGATGTCCCCGTCTAGGGACACGGTCCGGACGTCATGGCTTCTCCTCCCCGTGGGGAGCCCCAGGTGAGGGGCGCACGGTTTAACCTCGGTGCCTCCAGGTCCTTGTGTGGAGAGCTGCCGAGGGCCTGGCTGGGAAAGGTGAGTGTGAAGCCGCCGTGTTTTTAGAACGGTGCCTGATGCAGGCAGGGCCTAGGCGGCAAGCATGTGCGAGCTGCCTGGCCATTGTGGGGTGGGGCCCGGGGCAATTCTCAGCTTGCAGATGGCCTCAGCGTGGCCTTCCTGACTGATTTGACTCGGGGTAAACCTGGATGGGATCATTCCTGCTGAAATCCAGGATGAGCACTTCGAGGTCATCCAATCCAGTCCTCCTTGACCATTGTACAGTTGGGGAAACTGAGGCCCAGGAAGATACTTACTTGGACTTACTTGGATATTAAATGGGAAATAATGTGGTGCTTAAGAAAAAGATTTTGGAGTCACACAGACAGCCTGGGCTTGAGCCTGAGCTGACTAACTTTAGGTCAGTGCTCCTGCCTGTCTGGGACTTGGTTTCCTTGTCTATGAAATGGGTTGCCAGATGTGGTGGTGCATGCCTGTAATCCCAGCACTCAGGAGGCTGAGGCAGGAGGATTTCTGCAAAGCTGAAGCCAGCCTGGGCTATATAGTGAGTTCAAGACCAACCTGAACTACATAGGGAGACCCTGTTTTAAAAAAATAAATGAGGGGCTGGGGATTTAGCTCAGTGATTAGAGTGCTTGCCTTGCAAGCACAAGGGCCTGAGTTCAATCCCCAGCACCAAAAAAATAAATAAATAAATAAATAAATAAATAAATAAATGAAATGAAATGAAATGAAATGAAATAAAATGGTCATTATTGTAGCTGAGGCTGGACGTCAGATGAAGCAAAAGTGCTCGGTTCAGTGGTTCCTGTGCCGTACCAACGCCACCATGAAACACGGGCACACATGTGGCTGTTTTGAGGGGCGGGGACACTCTTGGCCCAGGCCCAGGCCGCGCTGGCCGGCAGCAGGGAGCTTTCAACCCAGCCTTGTCCCTGCGTGCGGAGGCCCTGTCTGGCCCGGGCTGCGGTCCACCAGGAAATCGATCCTCTGCGCTGATGCCCACGTCCCCAGCCTAATTGTGTTGCTGCTGGTGCTGCGCTGGGCCCCGATCATCCGAGCGGCGTGTCACAGTCGTGCTCGGCTGAGAGGTACATTCATTACGGAGGCGGCTTGGCCAGGACTTCCAGAGGGACGGAGGCTGAGGAGCAAGCGATGCACGCTTAGTCCCCGGAGTGCGGGGAACAGCGGCCAGCATCCATTAGGGCTTCCTGTGTGCAGACCCCAGTCAGCCTCGATCGTACTCCTACAGCGCTGTGGCCACGTCCCGGCCTGCTTCCCAGAGCGGAAGGGAGCGGCAGCCTCGCTCTGATGAGCTGAGCCAGGGACTGGGGGTGAGGCCCAGCTCCTGCCTGGGTCCACTCCTGTGACAGGGCCACCAGGTGTGATGACCACGGCGCTGGGGACCGCAGTACGGGGGTCGTGTTCCCCCCTCCCCCGGGGACCAGGGGCACCGCACCATCTTGGAAGTGGGCCTGCCGAGCGCTGGGGCAAAGACGCTGCCCCGGGCCACGTGGTCAAGGAAGCAGCTGCTTCAATTTTTGAAGTCTGGAGTTGTCTGACTCTGAGGCAGGCTGGGTTCTGTGTCTGTCTGTCCGTCTCTCTTGGCTGAGCATGGCACCCAGGCCTAGCCCATGCTAGGGAGTCCCTGCGCAAGCCCGGCCCCTAGCCCAGCTCCCTGTGGCTCCCCAGAGGCGGCTGCCCGCACTCTTTATGTCACCACCGGGCTCCTGAGCTGGCAGCACCTGCGGTGGAGTCGGGGCTGGCCCGGACAGGAGCAAGGAGGTCCCATGGTGGGCTGCCAGCCTTGGGGTGCCACAGGCAGGGCCCAGCCCGGGCGGCAGCATTCCTCCTGGGTCTCTTCTGGGCAGGACACAAGACATCTGCAACACGGCAACCGGCGCCTGGGGCAGGGCTGGTGTGGCCCAGGACCAAGGGGCTGGGAACCTGCATGGCATGGCGAGTGTGGCAGGGACTTGGCCCTGCCATGCTTGACTGGAAATCGTAGGCAGAGAATGCCTACGCACATTGTGTCTGAAGTCTTAAGAAGGTTATTTTAGTTGTTTAACAAATTGATACAAAATCAAAAATTATGGAAGTGTCACGTGCTCCTGTTGAAGCTTCACGCATCCCTAGGGACTGAAGCTCACAATTGGTTCCAGCCTTCTCCCTCCCACCCCACCTCTGGGAGCTGCCTAAAGGAAACCACACAGGAGGCTGAGGCAGGAGGACGTCTTGAATCCAGGAGTTTGAGGCCAGCCTGCAGAGTGTATCAGACACCATCTCAAAAAAAAAAATTAAACAATAAAAAAGGAAAAAAGTGACCATGGCCCAAATGCTTACTGATCACTCTCTTAAAGCAAACAGCGTTCTGGGCACGGGGCCAAGCAGGGTGCCAGGCAGACAGCACCACAGTGCACAGAGGGCCTCAGCCAGGGCGTCGGCCTGGTATCTATGTGGCTGCTCTCCTTGCTGCCTCTGCAGCTCCTGGCGGCCAGGGAGGCAGCGCATCGCTCATTCTCCAGGCGTGGTGGGCACGCCTGCAATCCCAGCAATCGAGGAGGGTGAGGCAGGATGATTGCCGAGAGTTTGAGGCCAGCCTGGGCTACACAGTGAGACCCTGTATCAAAAAAGAAGAAGGAAAAAATATCGTTTTATAGAGTAGAGCAAAATTTATTGTTTAAATCAGAATTTCTTGGTTGGGAATTTAGCTCAAGTGGTAGAGTGCTTGCCTAGCAAGTGCAAGGCCCTGAGTTTGATTCCCAGCACCATCCCCCCCTAAAAATTAGAATTTCTCAGTTTGTCAAGCTCAGTCTATCTCTGAGCACTGGGCCCTGGGGCAGAAATGCAGATTCTGGGGTCCCATCCTACAGGAGCTGGACTCCCATATACCTTACCAAGGCCCCCGTGGAGCTGCCTGCCTCAGCCCACCCACCTGCTGTCTCCCCCTCCCTCTCCAGCAGCATGGTTGTCCCAGCCCCCAGCCTGCCACCACCCAGCACCTATTCTATCTTATTAGTGAAGTGGGACATTAATTACTGTGAGAATAATAGACAGAAAAAGTGAAACCCAAGGAAGAAAAGAAGTCCCTTCCTAGGGCCCTGCAGTGGCTGGAAGCCCCACTGTGTGACGGTGAGGAAGGCTGCACCCGGCCATCCCTGTTCCGTCAGGCAGCGCGGAACAGCAGGTCTCAGGGTGCATGTCAGGTGGGGAGCAGGGAGACACCCCATCCTCATCCTCCTGCCTTCTTCCTCGGTGAACTCCTATTCACTCCTTAAGGGCCCGTCCAAAACCCTCAGGTCTGGAAACCAGTTAACCCTTGTTGTCCCTGAGGCTGTGGCAGCCACATGAGCTGCTCTGGGTCTCATAGTCGTTCCGGGCCATCGTTCCCATGTCTGTCCCACTCTTGCCCCCCAGCCCGCTGCAGGCGGGTTCCTGGAAGCAGGGCCTGCTGCCAAGAGAAGCAGCGAGTCCTCAGATTCAGCCGTCTTCCCATCCAGCCAGGACGGCAGGCCATTGCAGCCGGCATTCAAGGCTTTCGGTTTGTAGTTTTTGTTTTACTGTACACGGCAGCAGCACAGAATGACCGCATTCCTCATGGGGTGCTAGGGCACGGGTAGGCTCATCTTTATTCTTCTTATGCCCCCTCCCCTTGGCAAAAGATGCCGGCGTTCTTGACCTCAGCCTCATACCCCGGGGGCCCAGGCCAGCCCAGACCCACCTGCAGTGCTGGGCCGGGTGGCGCACATGTGACCACCAAGGCCAGCGTGTGCAAAGCCCACTCAGCGCTGCCTCCAGCTCGGGCCGCGGCGTCTCCAGTCCTGCTCTGCGGCGACAGTTATCTAAATGAAACACCCGTTCTTGACAGCACAGCCTGAGCGATTACACGCCCAGCTGCTCCTGCAGAGGCGCTAATTGACTCTGCCATCCTGGGGAGCAGGGGCCGCCCAGAGCTGTGCAGCGGGACTGTGGGCTGCAGAGCAGACCGGTGCGAAGCCGGCTCGGCAATACCGGTGGGTGAGCTGTGTTTCCATGGCTGGGCTCAGCTGCGAGGGTCCGGTGCCCCCTTGCATGGCCGGGTGGTCTTTGCGTTCATCCCTCAGATGTGGCAGGTGACAACTGCCACACAGGCTGTGTGCCCCTGAGCCTCCATCAGACAAGGTGGGACAGCAGCTCCAGTCTGGTTCTGTCGGGTCACTCGCTCCAGACTGTGTGGAACCGCAGTGACCTGGAGAGGCCACCCTCCCAGCTCAGGTCTCAGCCAACAGACAGCGTCACAGCCAGATACGGGCTGAGGAAGCCACTGTCCCAGGGCAGCAGTCGGGGCCACACACCCCTACCTGTTCGACAGAGTGCCAGGTTGTGATTGTTGGGGCTGTTGAGTTTTGGGGTGACTACTTCCACTACACTGGAAAATGCGCAGGAGGGTGGCCACAGGATGGCATGGTGGAGATTCTGCCGCGGATGGTGATGAAATGAACGAGATGAGACTCCACATGTAGCCAAAAGGGGGCTGGGAGCTGGCAGTGAAGGTCCGGTGTAGAGAGCCATAAGGTCTGCATGTTTGGCTTTTAGACCGGAAGGCATAGCCTCGTGTGACGCTTGGGGGTCAGGCTCCCCACTCCTGGAGAGGTCGCAAGTGTGGCCGGAGGTCACTCACCTGGCGTTCAATGCTCCGGCCCCTCCTGCTGAGCTCCAGGGAGGGGATGCCTCGTCTCTGCTGCCGGGACCAGCGCCCTACTGGCAGTCGGCCTCCTCCCGTCTCCAGCAGCTCAGCAGGGCAGCCAGGAGTCTGCTTCATGCGCCTGCTGACCCAGCCAGGCCGGGCCAAGTCCCACCCCTGCCCTGAGGGTTCTGAGGCTCAGGCTGCTCGCCCACCCTCAGGTCGCTTAACCTAAACACAGCATCCAGGCAGCGCCAGCTGTGTGCCAGGCCCTCCTCCTGCCTCTGTGGTGCGCACCAGCATGCTGGTGGATTGACAGAGATGGGAGCAGGTGGGTAGATGCTCAGGGCCTTCCACACTTGGGGGCCTCAAGACGGCCTCCACAATCAAGCTCCATTTTACCTGGCGCTCACTGCAAGAAATCTTGGGGTTTCCGTGATGAGATGGGCAAATTCATTCATTCATTCATTCATTTGGCATCTCCTAGATCCCCGGCCCTGCTCCAGGCAAAGGGAAGGGCAATAAACAAAGGAAACCCCGTCCTTGCGGGGCCCACAGTAAGGAGCCGGAGAGGTGGCCTCACTGGCCCAGCTCACAGGGCCGACAGCACATCTGTGTGGCTGTGGGACCAGGTCCCATGTGACAGCCGGGGCCAAGCCAGCCAAGGTGCAGGGGCAGGAGGGAGCTGGAGAGCAGGAGGGGTGGGAGGGAGCAGCAGGCAGGTGCAGAGGCAGAAACAGGGAGGACTGTGGCATGCTATCAGGAAGAGGAGTGGGGACACGCGGGGGGCAGGGCTGGGCTGGGCCAGGGACAGAGAGCGTGGAGCGGGAGCAGTGGCTGTGTCCTGGTGTCACTGTGGCCTCGCACGTCTCCATGCAGGTCTGCGGTGCTCCCTGTGACCGGGTCCTGTGTGTCCTGCATGTCTGTCCTGTGTCTGAGTCTCCGTAGTGGTCTCTGTGTGACATCACAGGTGACAGCCTCTCCACCATTCTGTCCCTTCACAGGAGACAGTGGCTCGGCCCGACCCCGGAGTGAGCCAGCCTGGCCAGCAGCGACAGCGTCACGTCTCCGCGAAGGGCCCTGTTGTCCCCGTCCCGGGCAGGGGGTCTGTCTGTCCTTTCCTTGGACTGAAAAAGAGTTGAGTCCGGCAACAGGCGGGGAGGGTGGAGGTGGCTGCATGACACAACCAGGATTGATGAAACTGTCTGTGTTCGGTTTCTTTTCATTTCCCCCGTGCTCATCCATCACGGGCGCCCGCTGTGTGCACCGTGTCCCCATGCCGCCACCACATCCGGCCTCTCCAGTCCCCGTTCCCGTCCCCAAGCAGATGGCGCCATCCCGCCCATCCTTAGGGTGCGGCCCGATGAGCCCAGATCATCTGTCAGCAGAGCCTCATCTCTGTTGTCACCCTCACCTAACCCTAACCCACCGGTCACACCCACACTGGGGTGAGGAGGGAGGGGAGGCTTAGGCTCGGGCCCGGCCTCAGAGTCCCCGGGCCTCGTCTGTCCACGTGGCCCCCGGGACCCCACTCCAGCCGCCGGCCTGCCTGCCCGGGGCCTCCCTCCGCTCCCTCAGCAGCCCTCTGGCCCCTCATTCTCTGGCCCTGGTGGCGGCCCCTCCCTCCTCTTCATGGGTTGAGGGCGTCAGATAGCTCCCTCTTCTTCTTCCTCTTTTTCGGTGCCAGGCTTGAACCCAGAGCCTGGTGCAGGCTGTGCGGGCGCTCCCCACACATACGCCTACAACTGGGTCTTTTGGTAAATGACCCCCAAACCTCTGATCTGGGGGTGCTGTCTCCTTCCAGCAGGATTCTGACCAACAATAGACTTTCTCCCCAGACCAAACCAGATACAATGTTGTTTTGAATTAAGACAAATTAGCCAAGTGTGGTGGTGCACGTCTGTAAGGCCAGCTACTCTGGTAGCAGAGGCAGGAGGGTTGCAAGTCTGATGTCAGCCTGGGCAACTTAGCAAAATCCCATCCCCAAATTTAAAAGCAAGGTGGAGGCTGGAGACATTGGACAATGCTCCCTGGGCTCAATCCCCCGTATCACAAAGAAACAAACAAAAACCCAAACATCATTTCCTGATAGTAAATAAAAGGCCGAGAGGCAACACTGCTTGCCTGCAGCATGGGCCCAGAGAAGAGCCCAGCCACCCTCCTGGGAAGTCGGCACCACGTGGGTGTCACGTACGGCCCTCCTGGATCTGGCGCTCGGACCAATAATGGAGAATCTCCTTGCTGTGGCCTATGGGCCACATGGCAGTCCTGGAGAGTGCCGTGCCCTGGCCCCCAAGTGGCCCGACCCAAGATTCTGGGAGCAGACGTGGGACCACCTCCAGTGCAGGCCTTCCCCGTGGTCTGTCCCCTAGTCCCCGTGCTCCAGATCTGTGCCCACAGCTGACTCTGGGCCAGGCAGCGCCCGCCCTTCCAGCCAGGCCTCCGGCAGGGCACGCCCTGTCCTGCAGCTGCCCTCCCCATTTGCGCTCGTCCTCCAGCCATCCGGGGAGCTCCAGGGGCAGCAGTCAGGGTGTATACATGTTATGAGCACTGTGCATGTTCATGATAGTAACTGCATTTACTCGAGGAATTGGTACGTGTACATAGGGACACAGTGTTTACTCTCCAGGAAGACCTAGAAGGGCGATGGCTGGGACAAATGGAATTTCTAGTTTCAGTTTTTGAGGACTCTCCACTCTGCTTTCCCGAGTGGTTGTAGCAGTTTACACTGCCAGGTTCCCAGTCTCCTCCCTCCCTGACCTGCTCATCTGGCCTTCCCGTGGCCACTCCGCCTCTATCCTTGATTGCTCCCTGGCTGCCCTCCGCACTCCTGTGGACGGCACCAGGGATACGGCCAGCTATCTTTCTGAACGTCCAGGGCAGAGGCTGCCTACCAGGCGAGGCTGAGGGTCGTGGCCTCTATTCGTCCTCCTGAGACCAGGAGGCTTCGGCCTCTGCCTCCTCATCTGTCACATAGGAATAACCCTGGTTCCGACCTGTCCCCTAAAGGCTTGTGTTCTATGCTTGGTCCCAGCCTCTGCACCTTAGGAGGCGAGGCCCCTGGGGGCAGGCTGGTAGGAGGAAGTGAGGCCCTGGGGCGAGGACTGGATGGCTGTGGGCCCCACTCCTTTCGCTCTTTCCTCTCTCCCTTAGCTTCCCGGCTGAGCCTCCCAGGCCCAAAGCGACAGGCGTGACCAGGGCCCAGGACCTCTGAGCCTTGCTTCACTGTGCGTTCTCTCAGGGATTTTGTCACCGTGATGGAAAGCTGGCAGAAACCCCGGTGTTTACCTCATTCTGTTTTTAGGGGAATCACAGAAGAGCCGGGATTAGTGACCACAGTGCCGACAAGGGGTTGCGTACTTGGTGTGCAGGTGCTGTTACTAGCATCATTCTGCCACGCGGAAGCTGAGCGGAGAGAGGCTGCCTAGTGTCCTCCCTGCCTTGACCTGGGAGAGCCGCAACCCAGCCCCAGGGCACCGTCACCGCTCTGGGCACACATGGGCTCCTTCTGGGTCATTCAGCTGCACTAGGCAGAAAAAACAGCTCAAAAGCCAGGTGTGGTGGCGCACACTTGTAATCCCAGCACTCAAGAGGCTGAGGTGGGAGGGTCACCGTGAGGTCCAGGCCAGCCTGCACTATATAATGAATTTGAGGCCAGCCTAGAATACACAGCGAGACCCTGTCTCAAGAAGAGAGAAGGACAAAGCAGGTCAAGCTGACTTCAACAACGGCAGCAGAATGGAATTTATCAGCTCCTCTTCCTACAAACGAGTTCCGTGTGTGGTCACACAGTGTTGTGGAAGACAGCAGGGGTTCCAGGGAGCTGCCCAGTGAACTGCTGACTCCACGTCGTCTCCAGAGGTGGCGGTGTGCCCAGCAGCTCTGCTGGCCCTGTCCCCAGCATGGACACGCAGTGGCCCCCAGACGCAGTGGGTCCCCACGGGCAGTGAGAGGACACCCAGGCCGGGAGGATGGGAGTGTCGCCTCGGGCCAGCGGAAGGGCCTCTGTTACCCTCCTGTCATCAGCCAGTCACCAGCATGTCCACATCACCCCACGTACAGGCTGTGGATGCTGCGTGTCTGAGGACAAGCCCTGGTTGTGGGACACGGGGTGCCTGCCTGTCCTCACGGTGGGCCAACACGCCCAGACCAGGCACCTGGGCACTGGCTCTGCCGGTCCCATAATACGAGGTGGGCTTGTTATCTCTGGCGGTGATGGATGACGCCGTCTCTGGTCCCGTGGCCTTGCTGGCGGCAGCTTCCTGGCTCACCCTGAGTTTTCCACAGCCCTGTGTACCTCACAGAGAGGCCCCTCCCCTCCTCCCCTCCCCTCCCCCACCTCCCCTGCCTCCTCCTTGTCCTCTTCTTCATCTTCCCCGTTCTCTGCCTCCCCCTTCTTCCTCCTTGTCCTCTTCCTCTTCCCCCTCCTCCGCCTCCCCCTTCCTCCTCCTGGTCCTCTTCTTCCTCTCCCTCCTCCTCTCCCTCCCCTTCCTCCTCTTTGTCCTCTTCCCCCTCCTGGTCCTCTTCTTCCTCTTCCCCCTCCTCTCCCTCCCCTTCCTCCTCTTTGTCCTCTTCCTCTTCTCCCTCCTCCATGAACTCCAGGTGAAGAGGCCCAGAGCCTCTTCCTTCACAAATGTCCGTGAAACTCATCTGTGAGCGAGGAGAAGATGAAGCCAAACACCAAGGAGAGTTTCACGACAGGAAAACAACACCCTGTCCATAACCGCCCTGACATTTTTGCTGTGCTCATCTGCATCTGCTTCTCACAGGACAGAGCGGGAGGAGCGTGGGGCCGACACAGGTCGGAGTTCAAACTGGGCTCCTCCGTTTCCACTCATCTCTCAGAGCTCAGCTTCCCCACGCAGGCGGGTAACTCCTGGGTGTTTGGGGCACCCTGGCCCCACCCACCCTGCCCGCCGTGGCTGGCACCCTCCACACACGCCTGGCTCTTGGCGCTGCTGCACACTGAGCCCTGTGGGACGTGTGCGGATGTCCCCAATGGGTCCCGAGTTGGGGGCACGAGTGACCGCTGCAGCCCTCTGGGTAGGGACAGAAGAGCGGGCAGGCGGCACGGGCAGGGTAGTGAGGACACCTGGTCACAGGGTACATGTGTGTGGCGATAAGGACACAGACCCACACACAGGCATCTGCGCACACGCACAAGTCCGGGTGGTGGTGCAGATGCATATGCATAATCACACACGTGTGCACAAGTCCATGTGCACATGACAGCCACCTGGAGGTCTCTAGGTCTCTGTGTACTCAGCCACGGGCAGCTGTGGCTGGCAGAGAGTGTCCCCTGGGTAGAAGTGACCTGCTGGGTGAGGTGGGCATGCTTATAATTCCAGCACTCAAGAGGCTGAGGCAGGAAGATCACCACAAGTTATAGGCCAGCCTGGACTACCTAGCAAGACCCTGTCTCACAAAACAGAAAACCAAGAAGTGACCTGTCACTCTGCGGGGACCTGAGGCCTCAGACCCGGCCAGCCTCAGCCTGGTCAGCGCTGCGAGCCTGGGGCCCGGCCGGCCCGCCTGCCTGCAGGGAGCAGGGTCTCCACGTTGCTGCCTCACTCTGGACGTGAAGTGGGGTCGTGGGGTCTCTGCTCATGAGAGATGGGAAGTGGGTCCTGCAGGAGCATGGCCCTTCATGTCGGACTCGCCCTGCTCTTCAGGGGGTGGCTGCTGCCCTTCCACCTCAAAGGAGCCCTCGGATTGCCCCGGCCTCTGCCCTTTCCTCCTCGTGGGGTCTTCTCCTTGTCAATGTCTTGTGTTGATTGTAGGACACCAGGAGCATGGCCTGAGAATGAAGCTATCTGGGGGACAGGAGGGATGACAAATGGGAAAAGGGACAGATTCCTGGTGCTGAGCTCCTGGACGTGCCACACCTGCAGCTGTCCTGCGTCTTTCCTTTCTGGTTATGTGGACTGGCGCCTCATCCTCTCACGTGGCTCTGGCTGCCTGGTCTCATGTGCGTCCTTGCAGCTGGTAAAGGCCCGTCTTAGAGATGGAGACTCCTCCCTTCCGACAACCGTGGAGCCTCCTGCAGAGAGGACTTGCGTGGACCCAGGCCACAGAGTGACAGCGGAAGCAGCCCAGGCGGCAGCAGAACGAGCGCTGAGCAGGGAGGGAGAGGGGTGCGCTGAGAAGGTAAATCAGCCCCGATCCTGCTCTGCCTGAAAACTTTCCCTGTCTCCACTTCCTGGAAGACAAAACCTGACCTCCCGCCGCTCTCCAGGGAGCCCCCAACCTCCTCCCTCCGCTTCACTGTTGCAGTGTGGCCCTGGGGAGGCTCCCTGAGGTCAGAGCTGGGAAGCCAGGACACGAGGACCCACGCAGGGCTTCGGTCATGGGCCACGTGAGCCAGAGGGAGTCCCCAGGGTTTCCAGGGAGAAGGGTGGAGGCTGAAGGGACCCTCCTTCCAGAACTCCTGAGAGGCTGTTCATGATCCTAGGAAGAAAGGACCTTCCTTAGATCGCTGAAAAGAAGAATATAAAGAACTTAGCATACAGCAGGTACCATTTTTTGCAATTAAAAAGCCGTTACATGACTTATAAACCTACATGGGTGAACAGTACATGCTCCTGCACACACAGGCACCGTCCTGTAAAACTGGGATCTGTGCGAGATCAGTGAATCCGCCCATATCCCCACTGCAGTACGGTTCTAGAGTTTCCCAAGACGTGCTGTTAAGAGGAGCTGGAGGAAGATACTCACGGTCTTTTATCTCCCTCCCTCACAGCCACCCTTCCTTCCTCCTCGGTTATATATTCTAATCGCCAAACATTTCTAACCAGGCCGAGCCAGAAACACTGACGTCCGTGACGTTAAGTGACCCGTGAGAAACGGCCAGCACCCAGCTCCCAAGACCTTCCCGTAGGCCACAGTGTTCACAGATGCAGGATGATGAAGGGCCGTGAGTCACACAGAATGCTGGTAACCGAGAAAGGAATGTCCAGCTCCTCCAGCCCGGACACACCTCAGAGCGCCAACCTCAGGAGTAAGGAGGGACAAGGAAAAACCTTAACCTGCAAGACCCTAATGGGCCAGGCGATTCGCACCCCTTCCTGACACAGCCCTGTATAAGCTCTAAAGCCCTCAGTTCTGGGAGTTTATCTGGCCACCTTGGTGCTTCAGGCGCGTTTTCCCTCTGGCCTGATTCCCAATAAAGCCCATTGCTGCCGTCCCGAGTCTCAGTCGCTTTCTCTCTGGTGCAGTGTGTTAACATCCCTTCTCTCCTGTCTGCCCGTCGGTTTGGTTTGGTTTGTTCTTTATTTTGAACAGGGTCTTGCTATGCAGTTCAGGCTGCCTTTTAACTCATTACATAGCCCAGGTTGGCCTCAAATGCTGGGGGATCCTTCTGCCTCAGCCTCCCAAGGGCTGGGATGACAGGAGTGCACCACCACACCCAGTGGTTTCAGTAAGAAATATTCCTTACGGGCCGGGCACGGTGGCACATGCTTGTCATCCCAGCACTCAGGAGGCTGAGGCAGGAGGATCGCCATGAGTTTGAGGCCAGCCTGGACTACAGAGTGAGACCCTGTCTAAAGAAACCAAAATATGAATGAATAAATAAATAAATAAATAAATATTCCTTGCGGCATCGTGGGAGTTTGTGATGATCTCAAAATAAAAAGTTTAATTTAAAGAAAAGTACCACAGACAAAATGGAAAGGTAAGCTGGGGCGGGAGCCGCTTTAGGTCCTTGTGGGCCTCACAGTTGACCACTCTACAGTACTCGCAGGCTATGCGGGCTGGGCCTAGAGGCAGGAGCGAGACAAAGCCAGGGCTCAAGGAGACGCACCTGGAAAACCAGCAGGGCTCCCGAAGATGGAGGGTGAGAGCTGGCAAGGTGCACAAGCTCGCCACTAAATTGTTTCACAAGCGCAGTTGTATTGATCTGATAAGACACAGCGGCCTCAGATCAAGCACGTTTGTTTCAGCAGAGAGAAAAGCAAACTAGAAAGATGCCTGCCACTTCACAATCGGGCTGGGGCTGGGGCTGGGGCTGCGGCTGGGGCTGGGGCTGGGGCTGCGGCTGGGGCTGGCCCCGCAGAGCAAGGCCCAGGTCTGTTCTCAGCTTCTCAGTGCTACGTGGGAGGCAGGGTCCACACACACACACACATGCACACGCACGCACTTGCGTGCCATGTTAGAATGTAGGCTGGGTCAGTAATCGGCACGCTGAGGCCCAAGGGAGGCGCCAGGGGGGCCAGGGGCAGCGGTGAGTGGTGTGGAGCCGCGCCTCCCTCGATTGTGGTTTCTACGGGAAGGGTGGGCGCACGGACCTATGGGGTCACGGGGAGTGTCCCCAGTGCCTGGCCCCTGGCCCTGAGGGAAGACTGTGGGGGGTGGCAGTGGCCAGAACAGTGACAGCTTCATGAAGGATCCCAGCGAGCTCCAAGACGGTCCGTTTGCATGTGAAAGGGGTTCAATTTCCCGGAAGTGGCTGATCTGGAAGATGTTGTCCCCACCCGCTGGCCCGTCGTCGGCACTGCCCTGCTGGTGCGAGGCCTCCAGCGGGCTCCCTCCTCCCATCTGCACACGCGTCCCTTGCTTTGACACTGAGATGGGATTGCTGTTTCCCTCGGGATCAGTAATGCCCACCACACAGAGGAGAACCTAAACAGCACAAAGGGCCACAGCAGCCAGCCCCATCGCTCCACCCAGCCCCTGCTCTCCCATCCCCAGGTCCCCAGGTCCCTCCCTACATAGGAGCCAAGTCCACCCGCTGCAGCCCACACATGTGGCTGGTGACACAGCATTCTTGTGCAGCAGTCCCCACCCAGGCTTGCTCCCCTGGGCACACGGGAGGCCTCATGGCACCTTGGCTCTGGACGGCCAGCTCTGGGCCACTGCAGCCCTGGCAGCTACGAGCCAGGCGGGCACCCTGAGTTTCCTGGTGTGCACTTCCTTGGGACAGGGCGGCTGTGGGAGTTTGTGGGTGGAAACACACAGGGCACATTTCAGACTGCACCGTGAGGCCAGTCTTCTGACATCCTGCCGGGTGAGGGTGATGATTCCCCAGGACCTGGCGTCTTGTTGTGGGTTGCCCATCCGCCCTGCGGGGAGTGAGGGCAGATGGGCGGATGCCTCCAGACCCCAGCTTCTTCCCTGGAAACCCAGAGAGGACCCTGCAGCTGGCCAGAGCCACTGCCTCTCAGGCCTGGGCCCATCTGTGACACCCTTGTACCCCCCGTCCTAAAATGAGAAGACACGTTGAGGGGTGGGCAGAGAAGTGCCAAGAAACTGGGGCCCCGTGGAAGGAGCAATCATTAAGGGCACACAACCAGCATGGCGGGGTGGGGGGGGAGTGGGTGTGACAAACCTCAACTCAACCGCGCCGCCTCTGACCATAGCCTGGGTCCCTCGAGGGGTAGCTCGACCTGTTATCCCCCCATGGGGTGTTCAGTGTCCCTCTGGGAAACTTCTGGGAGCCTCCCACAGCCCCAGTGCCTCCGGGTCCCCCTGCAGCCCTTCACGCCCAAGTTCTGTCCCAGCTGGCATCACCCTGTGGGGACACTCAGCACCCCAGCCTGTCTCCTCCACACTCTTGAGCCCCAGGACCTGTGCCCAGATTGAGGCGTGTGCGTCTCCAACCCACGGACACAAAGGATGGAGCCTCTGCCAGCCACGTTGGTCCTGTGTGCTCCCCACCCCTGTGTGAGGGACCAGCTGGGGTCATGATCTGGACATTGTGCTGTCCCTTCCCAGTCCCACCCTCCTCTGCCTGGGTGGGAGCTCCAGCAGACTCCAGTCCTCTCCTCCTCAACAGGCAGCACACCAGGGATCCAGGGAAGGGCAGGAGCCAACCAGCAGGGCTGCTGCCCTCATCAGCAAGGAACCCCTGCTCCCTCTCTCCCAGGAGAAGCTGTAAACCTAGTTTTCCCTAACTTCTCCTGGATTTAAAATGATAGCTCTGCAACATTTTCAAACGTTGTGGGAATCAAACAAAACCATCCAAGACCTGGATGTATCTGAAGGCCACTGGTCTGGGATGGCCCTCTCAGCCCATCGGCCCCTCGCAAGGATGAGAAAAGGCGAGGTGGGGAGGGGAGGCCTTGGGGAGGTGGTGTCGAGATCTAGCCTGGTCCCCACCTCTGTGTCTTTCTGGTCTTTCAGGTCCCTTCCTGTGCATCTGCTCCTTTGTCTCCTCTCTGTCCCTCCCTCCCTCCCTCCGCCCACTACGCGCGTCCCCCGGACCACGGACCCCGCCCCTCCCCGCCTCTCCCCACCTCTCCCCATCCTGCTGCCTATAAGGGGGACAGCGCCAGCAACAGACACCTCGCCCAGAGCAGGACAGCACCTGGACCAGGACGTCGCCTGGCTGGACCCTCCACCCCAGAGCGTCTCAGGTGAGACCCCAACCCCCACCCACAGGACTCTGGACCCCGGACCCCGGCGCTAGTGCCGGAGCCCCGTGTCAGTGGGGCGTCCTCGACCCCGGGGCCTTTGCCCTGGGGTTGTCACCAGCCTTAGTGTTCGGGGCTTCTGATGCTGGCCCAGCCCTGCACACAGGATGCAGCTCCAAACCCGGGTATCCGGGTGACAGGGACCTGGTGGTGCCCCGTGAGCGCTGCCTGACGCCCGGTCCACGGGGAGAGGGCGTGGGAGCAGGAGGAGGGAGGACCTCGGACAGCAGCCTGGAGCCTGGGAACAGCCTGGCAGTGTGACAGGGCCGGGTGGCAGGCAGGGTCCCGGGCACCAGGACAGGTGACAGGGGGCAGGAGACAGGGGCGCAGAGGGGAGCGGCGTCCGGAAGCAAGGAGCTGGGGGAGGGGGAGCGGCACTCTCAGCCCATTGTCCCATCCAGACACCGCGATGCCCGGCCCTTGGTGGCTCCTTGGCCTGGCGCTGGCGCTGGCCCTGCGTGGTGCCCCGGGGGCCCATGCCCAGCAGGAGGCGGTGATGGTGGCCGAGGGTCCCGGCCTGGATGACCTCCTGCAGCAGACAGCACGTCTGCTCCTCCTCCAGGAAGACCTCCAGGGGCTGCCAGCGGCCCCCGCCGAGCGCGGTGAGTGGTGGCTCTGCCCTCCCTGCCCCTCCTCGTAGGGTCCTCTCCCTCCTCTGTTCTACCCAGAATGGACCTCCGAGGGAGGACTCTGGGGAGCCCCCGACGCATATGTGACGGTTGTAAGTACTGTTTCCTAGGCACCTAAATGCCAGTCATGCTGTTTGATTTTGCTGGCAGCCTCTTGGGTGCTGTCTGTACCATTTACACCCAAGGAAACAGGTTCAGAGAGGTTGTGTGACCACCCGATGGTCACACAGCGGGTGGGGGTGTGGTGGAGCAGAGATTGGAGCTGCTGTGTGCCCTGAGTGGGGCGCTTAGGCGGGTCCCTCACAGCCACCTTCTGCCCTAGAGTCCCGGGTCCAGCAACCTGACTGGCTCTCCAAGCGTCAACACCCAGGCAAAAGGGAGGAAGAGATGGAGGAGGGGCCCGAAGGGGAGGAGGAGGAAGGGGGCAGGACGGATCCCCGCAAGCGGCAGCACCCTGGCAGGCGCTCGCCCTGGCTGGAATACTTGGTTACCAAGAGGCAGCACCCAGGTCGAAGCCTGGTGGATCCCCGAGGCCAGAGGAGCTGGGAAGAGGAGAATGCAGAGGACAGAGCATGGGCACCGATGCCCGAGAAGCGCCAACACCCTGGCAAGAGGGCCGTAGAAGGGCCGTGTGGGCCCTGGGGTGCCTGTGGCCAAGCCGGCCTCCTGCTGGGGCTCCTGGATAACCTGAGCCAGAGCCAGGGGGCCCAGGAGAAGCGGCAGCACCCAGGACGGCGAGCATCTTGGGCCAGGCAGCCCCTCGAGGTGTGAGCCCACTGCCTGGGTGTGGCGCTGGTGTCCCGGGACGTCTGAGCCCTGTGTGCCCCAGCACTTCACAGCCCCCCAGCCTCTCCTTAGCTCCCGGCTGCACACCTGACCCCTTCCCTCCGCGTCATCTAGTCATCTAAGGGATCCCGTCCGGCTCCCGCACGCACGTGCCCGTCCTCAGCCCGGCTGCCGGCTTCCCCGCCTCCTCCCGCGAGGAGGCGGAGCCTCCGTGCTGCGCTCCTGGAGTCGCTCTAGGAAACTCTAGCGCTGCTGGTGGCTGTGAGAGCGGCGTGTGCGGAAGGGTCGGCACCTTGGAAGCCGCGGCTCGTGTGTAACCCTCTAGGCACTTGCCCTGTCCACGACAGTGTCACCCTCGTGACAATAAAGCGCCCTGTGATCCTCTGAGCTGCGTGGGTGTGTTTCTGTCCAGGCCTCCTGGTTACTCAGATCGGGGGCAGTCCTCGCTCTGCTGCAGCGGAGTCTGGGACCCTGGAGGCCCAGAGCCCTTGCTCCATCCCCATCTCAGAGCATGCGAGGGAGGGGGGGCCCTGGGGAAACCAAGGCTGGAGCAGCAGTACCTGTCCCAAGACACGCGGCCAGGTGCAGCCTGGGTGGAGGGGATACTTGGGGTCCCGCCTGCGTCTGCTGATTCGGGAGGGGCAGAGGTCTGTAATCCTCGTGGCTCTGTGGCTGTCCTTGGCAGCCTGTGCCACAGATAGGCATGACTCTGGCAAAGGAGCCACCTGCCATCGGGAGACTCAAACCAGGGGCTTCCAGGCCCCGCTGGGGGCAGCGGGGTGCAGGACCAGAGGGAGAGGTCATGGGAAGACACCTAGACCCTGAACCTTCGAGAGACCTGTGCAGTCAAACAGCAGGCACAAACACACACCACACTGTGCCAGGCACCGTCCTGTGCACGATGCCTCCGCAGGGCCTTTCAGCCTGCATGATAAACCTTCCAGGGTGCTAAGTGACCTGTCTGAGGCTAAGCTAGCTAACCTCTGACCTTCATGGATGTCCAGCACTTCCGCAGCTCAAACTCTGACCCGGGGGTGGGGGGTTCCCTGTTGGGTGAGTGGATGAGCTCCCAAGAGCCCTGGGGGACGGCAAGCGTTTGGCAGATAAGAAGCCAGCGCCTCCTCATTTCCAGACAGGAAACCGGTGTGGGACCAGGGTCCTGCTGAGTACACTGAGGTGTGGCTCTGCCGTCCTCAGATTTGACTTTCTGGGTCACTGGGCTGCCTCCTCTGGAAGCCTTAGCGGCCCCACTGTGACCCTCGGGGCGCTGGCCAGCCGCTGTTTGCTGTTGGGATGGAAAGGTTAAGGTCTTGCTGAGCGTTAGGGCACCCTCCTGTCCTTCCTCCGGCCTGTCAGTGGTGGGCATGTCTCCTCTTCAGCTGCTCAGCGTCTCCCCTCTGCCCTTGAGCCGTCACTCCAGGTCTCATCAGCTCCCGTCCTGGAAAATGGCTGAGCGGGTAGAACCCCAGTCTCCTCTTCTGTGATCCCTGCAGCCCCAGCTGTTTGTGGCCTGGTGAGACGGAGCGGTCCACAGACAGCTCATAGCTCAGGTGAGCTCTGGTAACTGGCTCAGACCAGAAGGAGCAATACATCAGCCCTTAAAGGCCCTCCCCTGCCTCATTCCCCACTGACAAAAACCAACAAAAATGAAACAAAGAGAGAGTTGCTGGAGCATTACTGTGAGTCCATGCCAGTGACTGGGGCTTTGGCCGCTGCCAGTCCACCTGCTGTTCCTCCCTCCTCCTGTGTATGCTTTCCGCTGGGCACAGGAGGAGGGTGGGAAGTGCTTCGGACATGCCTACTCTCCCAGCCTTCTTTGCAGATGGGCAGAATCATGTGACCTGTCCTGGCCAATGGGCTGTGAGCTGAGTGTGTCACTTCCCAGAAGCTGGAACCTCTCGTTGCCACCTTGTTCTTGCCGCAGCAGCCTGGGAGGCCATGACTTGAGGCACCGGGGCACGTGATAGAAGGATTCTGGGTCCTGGTGTCACCAGATGAAAGTCTGACACTGCCCACCACATCAGACTTTTCTCATGTGTAAGAAATAACTTGCATTAAGTCCCTGAGACTTCAGGGTTTGTTACCAGTTAGCCGATTCTGACAAACACAAACGCCTCCTCCCTGTTCTCTGCTCTGAAACCCTTTCCGCCTTTTCCTTCTCACAGGTGCCTGCCTTCATCTGTGCTGCCCAGATCAGCGCCTGGCATGCAGCAAGTGCTCAATAAATATTTGTTACATAGACTTTCAAAGCTTCAGGTCGCCTCCTTTTTGCTTCTCCAGCATGACTTCCTGGGCTCTTGCAATAAAAGGGCTTCCCATCCAGTATGGAGACAGACTTGCAAACACAAGGGTACATGAATATGACAGGCGCTAATGGCAGGGAGCAGAGGAAACCGCCAGGTGTCCAGAGGCGGATAAGAGGGACAGCATCGAAGGCAAGTGGGGAGACAACATGTACTCTTCGGGGTGCTGGTATTTGCCGTCTGTGGCATTTGACCCCAATCTCCCAGCCGTGGGGGGGCTGAGCCCTGTGCCTGACCTGAATTTTCTCCTTCCCACGCAAGGACTCTGATTCCACAGCTGACAGGTGGATTGGTGTGGATGGGTGTGGAATGAAGGAAGCCTTTTTTTTTTTTTTTTTTGAGCTGGGGATCGAACTCAGGGCCTTATGCTTGCAAGGCAAGCACGCTAACCGCTGAGCTAAATCCCCAGTCTGAAGGAAGCCTTTTGAGGGGAGGTTTAATTTGAGTTGAGCTTTAAAAGATAAGGAAAGTAAAAGTTTTCTGAGCCCTTTTCCTGAGGTCAGATTTTGGGCAAAACACTTTCACCTTCACTGCTCTGCAGAGTGTGGATAATTTGTAAGCATATGTGAACAAAGAAAGAGTGCGTCGAAGTTAATCTAGAGAAAAGGGAACCGGGGGAGAAATGGTAACCTTCCCGATTTCACAAGCCCGAGAGCTGAGATCTCTCACCTCCCTCCCCATCCCCACACCCAAGTCACCACATCCTGGAGGTTTACCTCTGACTCCCGTCTCAAGTCCACCCATTTCCTCCAGCTGCTCACCACCCCTGGACTCTGGCCACCGTGGTCCCTGATGTGAGGACTGCAGGGGCCTCCTTACTCATCCCTGGATTCTGGTCCATAGACCCATTCTCCATACGCGGCCACAGGCATCTCCTCAAAGTCAAATCCAGTCACAGCGCCCACCCTGACTGAGGCACCCAGGATCGACCTAGACCTCTCTCGATGGCTGCGATGGCCTGCCTAATGGTCTCCTGTTTCCCGGACGCACCGCAGGGCCTCTGTTCGGTGTCACCCTCTGTCTAGAACCTTTCTCCATCTTCCCTGCTTTACCTGCTTCAGGTTCTGGGCAGTTTGGAAAGCAAAGACTACATTTCCCAACTAACACTTGTGGCTACACAGTGAATTTGCTTCCTGGCTGTTCTCAGGACTCTGGAGTAAGGCTGGGCTGGTGTTTGGTGTTTCTGCAGCAGCTTTCCAGCGTATGAACTCCAGTGTAGAGACATCTGGAGTCAGTTGTACTGGCAGGTTCCTGGCCAGTTTCACAGCTATGGTGTCTCTGGTATTTTATTTTTATTTTTATGTTTTATTTTACTGGGGATTGAACTCGGAGGCTTTGCAAGATTTTTTAAAATTTTGAGTAATGTTGGTAGGCTGCCCAGCTGGGCTTGAACTTTGGATCCTCCTGCCTCAGCTTTGCAGGGTGCCGAGTTTTTGCAGGTGTGCTGGTTTTTTATTAGTACCTGTTTGCAATACATCATAATTACATTCCTTGTGCCAGCCATGTTTTTTACTTTTAAGCAACTTTTTTGGGATGCATATGCATATACACACACACATACACTTATATATTTTAGCAGCTTCACTGAGATGTAATGAATATATTGTAATAGTCACCTATTTTAAGTGTATAGTTCAATGATTTTTAGTTTGTTCACTGAGTTGTGTAACTACCATCACAATCATAGCACATTTTACTCACCCAGAAAGCAGCTTTGTCCTCTTTAGCTATCACTGGCCCAGCCTTCCTCGTCTCTTCTAGCTCCTAATAACCACTTATCAGTTTTCTGCCTCTATGAATTGGTACATTCTGTATGTTTCATAAAAATGGAATCATACGGCCTGTTGCATGTGGCTTCTTTTACTTAGAATAATTTCTTTTGAGGAGCTGGGAATCAAACCCAGGGCCTTGTGTAGCTAGGTAAGCACTTTACCCTGCAGCCACACCCTCGGCCCGGCACAACATTTCAGAGTCTGTTCATTTTGAAGCACGGATGAGCGCATCATTCCTCCGGGCAGCCAGATGGCGCCCTGCTGTGTAGACAGACTGCACAGGTTACTGGGCTGGCTGCCTTTCAGGCTGTTTCTCTCTCTGGCTGCTGTGAACAATGCTACTATGGACACGTGTATGTGCATTTTCGTTTGAACACTTGTTTTCAGATCTTCTGAGTATAACCAGGAGCAGAATTTCTGGCTTATCTGGTAATTCTGTTTAATTTCTCCAGGAACTGCCAAATTTTTTTCTTGGCTATTTTATGTATATATTGTAAAATGTACCTATTTCGGGGATGGGGGTGGCTCGGGGCAGAGCCCTGCCTCGGATGTCTGAGGTCCTGCGTTCCATCCCAGCACAGCCAAACAACGAAAAACAAAACAAAAACTTAGCATGTGGCTGTGCACACCTTGTAGCCTCAGGAGTGTGGGAGGCTGAGTCGGGACGATCTCTTGGGCCCAGGCGTTCCAGACTAAGCTTGGGTAACGAGGAGATCCCCTCTCAAAACAAACACAGAAGGAAAGAAAAGAAAGAAAAAGAAAAAATGTACCAGTTTGAAGTATATAATTTAGTGATTTTTAAGGTCACTTCCCCACTGGCACAGCTGTTGCCACGCTCAGTTCTGGACCATCAATCCTTCCACCCGTGGCCTCCCGGCGATGGGACAGTGCCTGGCAGGCAGGTAGCTTCGCGGGCGCCCGCTTCCCAGAAGTTCTGAATTCAGACCACGATATGCAAAACATCTGACAGGTAGTAGCCAGTCAGTGTGTGTGGTCCAACTGGCCCCGCCCACTGTGCGACCCTGGTCCCAGGGGCCTGTGGGCACTGTCCCTTTGCACCACACCTGTCCTGGTCCAGGTGTCAACAGCACCCATCCCTGAGCCCAGGGCTCCCTGGAGAGACCAGGCAGCTTGGGGCGGGGAATGGGGGGTGACTCGATGGGGAGAAGGGTGCCCTGGACTTGTCCCACTGGGCCAGTGAAGAACTGTCACCTTGTTTTCCGCTGTCTCCCAGAAGGTGGCTCCTCCAGGACGGGCGCTCCCCGGGCTCCATGCTGGTCCTGGGAGCCCCCAGAAGCCCGAGGCAAGGATGAAGGACACCTGTAGTGACATTGCGGCTCCTCCCTCACCACGCTGGGCCTCATGCATCCTGTGTGCCCTGCCCATGGTTACAGACATGTGAAGGAAGCTGCACCCTCTCTGTGTGGTCCAGGCTTCGGGCTGTGCAGGCACCTGAGTCCCTGCCTTCCAGACCCCTTGGAGGACACCAGGTGGCCCTGCCAGCTCCACCCACACCTTCCCGCCAGAGCTTGGATCCGAGGTGCCCCCGGGAGGTCATGGAGCCATTGGGGGGGGGTGGAGGCCTAGGTCACTGGGTGCTTGGAGGGGAGAGTGGGACCCCGACTTCCTCTTTCTCTTTGCTCCCTGACTCCAGACATAGGGGCCCATTCTTCCATGACAGCTGCCTCCACCCAACCGACAACCTGGACACTCCTAAGCCGCTAGCCAAAGACCTTCTCCAAGTTCACCGTCCCGGGTGTTTCACGACAGGGTCAGTTGCTGACGAGCAGCCCTCCTTAGAGTGCTGCGACCTGCGCTTGCCAGCTCTGGAAGACCCCACGTCCAGGAGTCGTCTCCCTGCACCTGCTGTCCTGCTGTGGGAAGCTGGACAGTTTAAGCGTGGCTGGGGTGTGGCCCTGTCTTCCTTCCCCACATCACCCCCAAATATGGACATAAATACCTACATTTTTACAAAAAGAGGCTGTCTTCACCCCGAGCCAAGCCGCCCACCCTGCCTTGCTGTGAAACATCCCAGTGTTATGACTTCCTCCCCACTTGTGATTAATTCTTTCTGGAAACCTTATTTTGATTAATTAAACACAATCAGAGGCTTGGTTCACTGAGCCGGTCGGTTCTTGCGCAGGCCTCCCGGGTGGCCTGAGAACACGCAGGGCTTCTCACCTAGAGGATGTCAGTAATTAGGGCCCGTTTCGGCTGCCTTCCCCGCCGACCATCTCAGAGAACAGCAATTACTTCCCTGGCCAAGTCATGCTGAGCACGGCGGGTTACCAAGGGGACCCTTGGCCACTGCCAGGATTTAAGTGGCTTTCGTCTTCGGGGATCATCTCTACTGCATTGCGGCCACGTTCCAGGCCTGGTCGTTATTGGCCAGCTGATTAGGCCTGGTGTGTTTCGGAGAGCAGCTGTCTAATCACCAGCTGCCGGGGCGGACGGCATCCAGCACCAAGCAGGTACACACCGTCCCGCGTGCTGGGGGCTGGCACGAATGCGGCCGCCTGGGCATGAGCTGGGCTCAGCTGGGTCCCCCAGGCTCCAGGGCCAGCACAGTCGAGGGACATGGAAGCTCAGCTGTTCTTGGACGGTCGGGGCTATCTCTGGCGGGATCCCTGCCTCGGAAGCAAGGGAGCTCCTGTTCAGTGGCCGGCTCCACGTAACAACTGTTCTGTCAGTGACGGGCCACAGCACGACCTCGGTCCCATGGGAGGACGCCACCTGGTGACATCGCGGCCGTTCGGCCTGTGCAGGTACCACTAGGAGTTTTGGACAGTTCCTGGAACGTGTTCCCCGTGCCAAGCAACGTTGTGTGGCTGTGATTATAGCAATCTGTGTTTTTTGAGCATTTACTGCGAACCACTCAGCCCTGCCTGGAGGAAACCGAGGCACAGGGAGGGTGGGTGCCCACACAGCTGAGAATGTGCCTCTCACGCTTTCCACACTTCGGCGGGCTCGAGACTGCCCACGCCCCTTCAGGGCTCTTTGCTTTCCCAGCTGCATCCAACCCCAGCTCCTCTGGATGCCAGAGATGTAGATGTGGTCCCCAGGAGCCGGTCCCTCACCATCTGCAGAGACAGAGACCAATGCCACTCTCTCACTGCATTGTTTTCTTTTGGAAAATACAATTATTTCTCATAAGTTTTTTTTTTTGAGACAAGGTCTTGCCATGCAGTCCAGGCTGGCCTTGAACATTTGGCAATCATCCTGCCTCATCCTCCTGAGTCCTGTGATTACAGGCATGTGCCACCACACCCAGCTAGCATGTTATTCGTGCTAACCGATAATGGTTTTATTATTGTTAATTAATTAATTAATTAATATTTGGTGCTGGGGATCAAATTTGGGGCCTTGTGCTTGCTAGGCAAGCGCTCTACCACTGAACTGAATCCCAAACTCCTATTGTTATTTTAAATTAATAAATTATTGACTAATATATTCATTTATTATTGGCAGTCCTGGGGATTGAACCCAGGGCCTTTGCACTGAGCTACTTCCCTAACCGTTTTTATGTATTTATTATTTGTTTGTTTGTTTGTTTATTTGTTTTGAGACAGGGTCTCACTATATGGTCCAGGCTGGCTTTGAACTCACTATGTAGCCCAGGCCGGCCTCAAATTTGGAGTGATCCTCCTGCCTCAGCCTCCCAGGGTGCTGTGACTACAGATGTGTGAACAATGCCCTTGCTGCTCCCCTGGGTGCCACCCTGTGTCCAGTGCTTCTCCAGGTCTGTCGGTCCCTGCACCGAGATCTCCTCTGGCTCCATCCTGCCGGAGGCCCGTGGGTGCAGCTTTCCTGGGGGTGCAGTGACAGCCATACAGGGCGGACAGGGCCAGCCCGGCTTCTGGGAGGGCACAAGACTGATGCGCCCTCCTCATGCCCGTGAGCACCGATGAACTCGTGAGTGCTGTCGTCGTTACCGTCACTTCCTGGGGGCTCCGTGTGCTGGCTACACTGGTCCTACCGAGTGTGGTCCCCACGGAGACCTTCTGGGAGACACTGCTGTTACTCCCATTTGCAGATGGGGACACAGAGGTGCCAAGGAGGAAGACACTCTCCCAGGGCCACACAGCTGGCAAGCAGCTAAGCCAAGATGAAACCAGTCCTAGCTAGGGAGCTGGTGGGGTGCACCTGCAGGCCCAGCTACTCTGGAGGCTGAGGCAGGAAAGTCCTGCAAGCCTAAGAGCTCAACGTCAGCCCGGCCAACACAGTGAGACCCAGTTCTGTACGTCCTCAGACCAAGCTCTTCACTGCCACTCTGCATTTGCTGTGAGACTCAACCCTGCCTGCCTCGCCCTCCACACCACACTGCGCTTCCAGCAGCCTCCCTGGCCCCCAGCGGTGGCCCTGTCCTGCCGGAGTGGGGTGACTTCTGGCAAGGACAGGCTGTTCCTGTCCCCTCTGTTCCTTTCAGAACCCGGGCTGCAATACCAGCCCCGCTTTCACCTGCCAATCGCTCACCATGCCATGTGCCGCTTGCACAGTGCTACCCAGTCCTGGCACTCCAGTCTCTGCACGCCGCCATCGTCATTCTGAGTCTCCAGATGGGGAACTGAGGTGCAGAGACACTGTAGGTCAGACGAGGGCCCTGAAGAGGTGTCTGAGCCTGGTCCTGGCCCACATGCAGATGCCGGAGGCGGTGGCAAGAACGGCTGCCCCTTCCTGCGGCTCTGGTGGGTGGCCCCGGCGCCTGCTCGGGAGGTTCCTGCTCTCAGGGAGGGTCCGGCACGGGCTGCGGTGGGTCAGTCACCTCACGCTCACTGTGGGGGATGGCCGGACATCTGCCCGGGGCCTGGCCTCTACCCCAGCCCTCCCGCCAAGTGTTTGAAAGGTTGCCGGGGATCCTGGTCACAGAGAGCAGATGACCACGCTGCTACCTATCTCCTGCAGAAGGAGCTGATCACACATCTCCAGAAGTCTGCAATTCACAGCATGAGGATGAAGGGGCAAACCGTCCCAGAGGAAACAGGTCGTTCTGGAAGAAGAAATGGATATGGTAAAAGAAAGAAGACATCCTGTCCTCGGTTTCTTCAGAGAGATGAGCCAAAATACAGTATCCATAAAGCCAGTACCTGATGAAGTAAAAATGGACAGCCAGAGAGCAGGGGAGAAAAAGAGCCTCTCGGAACTCAAGCCACGATTGTCAAACATCCCACAATACCCAGGCATCTCCTTTCTCGTCCATGCTGCCCCAGCGTGGCAGCAAAGGCAGCACTTGTCCTTCCTCGCCTGGGCGTGTGTCCATGTATGTGCGTGCGTGCATAGTGCGGGGGAGGGAACCGGGGCTTTGCATGTGCCAGGTCAGCGCTCCCCCGAGCCCTCTCTTTCCTGGTCTGTGGCTGCTGCCGTCCCCTGGGAGCGTCCTCTGGCCTTGAGGCTTCATCCTTCTGGAGATGGGGGGTCTTTAGAAACGAGGACCTCGTTCACCTCCTTGTGAGGCTTTGACTCTTCAGAGGCACGGACGCCAGGTTGCTGCCCACTCAACAGACCCCGCCCTGCGCCCCGCGGCTGGAGCTGTCTCGGGAGTCCAGTCACTGGGCACCTCTACCTGTGCCCACTCAGCCTGACCTCCCTCCCCGGCCTTCCCCACTTAGGTGTCACCTCTCTGAGCTGGTCACTGTCCCCAAACGTCCCTGTCCCTTCCCACCACAACGCCTCTGCCCCACTATTTTGCCTGCCAGGAGGCCCAGCTGAGGTGGGGTGACCCTCCTCCAACCCTGCTTGGTTTCCACCCAGCTGGGGCATCCCCCCATTTAATTGTATTTTGCAATTTTTATTTTTTATTAGTGTATGCTCACAGTGTATGATGATCGCATTCCTCACGTGGAATTGGCACATATACATAACACGTCTGAATCATTTTTCATCCCCTCCCCCACCTCTTGATTCCCTTCCCATTTGCAAAAGATCTGTTTCCTATTATCTATCTTTTACTTTGCTCTTCATTTATACTTTGGATTTCTCATATAAGAGAAACCGGGTGATATTTTCATGGGTTTTGTTGTTGTCGTTTGTTTTTTTGGTGCTAGGGATCAAATTTGGAAACTTGTACTTGCTAGGCAAGCACTCTACCACTGAGTTAAATCCCCAACTACCACGTGATATTTAAACTCATGTGTCTGATTTATTTCACATGTCTGATTTATTTCACTCAGCATTCTGGTCTCGAGGTGAATTTATTGTCCTGCAAATGACTCAAGTTTATCCTTATTCATGGCAGACTAGTAATCCATTGTGTATATACACCACATTTTCTTTATCCACTCATCTGTTGGTGGACATGCTGGCCTCTTCCAAGATTTAGCTGTTGTGAGTTGTGCTGCTATAAACACGGGTGTACCTGGATCACTGTGATATGATGTCCTTAACTCTTTTGGGAAGATACCTAGGAAGGGGATAGGTGGGCCAAATGGAATTTCTAGTTTGTTTTTTGAGGAATCTCCATACTGATTTCCATAGCAATTGTACTAAATCACATTCCCACCAATGATGTAGAAGGGTTTCTTCTTCCCTGTAGCCTCACCAGCATTTGTTATTATTTGATTTCTTGATGATGGCCATTCTTTCTGGGTAAGACGGAATCTTAGTTTTGTTTTGTTTTGAATTTTTGAGGCAGGGTCTCACTATGTAGTCTGGGCTGGTCTTGAACTCATTATGTAGCCCAGACTGGTTTTGAACTCACAGGAACCCTCCTGCCTCAGCCTTCTGAGTGCTGGGCTTACAGGTATCTATGTTGTTTAAATTTGCATTTCTCTACTGGACAGCGATATTGTGACATCTTTAGTTGGGGAGGGCTCCTGTCTGGGGGATTTAAGGATGCTTCCAAGGATGTGGTGGGAGCTGGGCGTGGTAGCACATGCCTGTAATCCCAGGCTGACACAACCGACCTGCCAGGCCCAGAGTCTGATGGGCTCTGCACCTTATTCCGGCTCCACAGGCTGGTAGGTCTCTACTTTTGGGGCCAAGGTGAGACCCTGGGTGGCTGTTGTCACTGAGGCCGTGTCACAGGTGGCTCACAGTGACACTTATCACTCATTTGTCCACAGTTAATTTTGCCTGGTGTATTAGTCAGTACTCACTAGAGAAACATACAATGCAAGGTGTATGAATATGTAAGAGCTTACAGATGGGCTCACGAGGGCTTCCTACAAGTCAGATGTGGAAGAGTGCAGAGGGTCTGTCTGCACAGTGGAGCTCTGAAGGGTCCAGGCGAAGGTCTGGAGCTCCTCCAAAGGAACCAAAGCTGATCCAAAGAAACCAGACCAGGTCTGTCCCTCTTCGTTTCCCTTTTATACCATCCAGGCAATGGGCCACCCCAGGGTGGATCTTGTACGCCTCGCTGTAGAACTGCTGAGCCAGTTTAGTTAAGCTTCTCTTACAAGTTGACACAATCAGTCAACCATCACACGGGGGGGCGGTGCTGGCAGTTCACCAGCCACTCTGGGGCTCTGTGAGCCAGGCAGTCGGGAGCCGAGGTGGGGCCTGAGGAGCTCTGAGCTCTGCCTGGGAGGTGTGAGCGACTCCCAGCCGCATCTGCAGACCCTCAGAGCTGGGGGATGGGGCGGGGCACCTCTGGGTGTCCACCCTGTGCCATCAAGGCCGTCCAGGGACCCCTGGTCCCCGGGGAACGACCCACCCCAAGCCGCCCTAGAGCCTGGCCAGGCTCCACCTCTGACGCCCCCAGCAAACCAGCCCCTCGGCCAGCGGAAGGGCAGGTGACTGCCTCACGGAGGAGAGTGGCGCCCGCCCGCTGCTCCCCACTTCCTGCAGACCGCGGTCCCATGACTGGGGAAGATGTCTATCGGCGCCTCTCCGCACGCCGCGCACGCCTGCGCGCAGGGGCTTGCTGGCCTGGGAATCGGGGAGACACAACTCCTCACACACAGTGAGGAGTCAGTGCCCTAACCTGGCACTGTCAGGAAAATGACTCCCCTCTTCTGCAGCCTGCACCCCACGGTGCTCAGAAAGACCAGGGAGGGGAGCTGGGGTGACCGGGCCCGAGACATGACGTGCGCATAACCAGCTCCCTGTGAGGAGCGGGTCTGTTGTGTGCCCCAAGTGTGTGCTCAGAGAAAAGCATAAAGTAACGAGAAAGAGAGAAGCTGAACTCGAGACTAAAAGACAAAGCAGAAAGACCGTTTGCGCCTGGTTGGGCTCCGGGCCTCTTCACCCAGCCTGCTCTACCGTGGCCACTGGCTCTGTGGACACCACCTGCCCTGTGCTCCAGTCCAGCCACGAGACTGGGGAACTCATTCTCCCACACCATTGCCAACACCAGAGGTTTTCAGGCCTTCGTTGTTTGAAATTCACGTACTATGCATAGTCTACTTGATTCCAAAAGTGTGAAGCAGCCATTACTGAAAGGCACGTGACGGAAGCAACCTTGCTATGTCGTTCAGGCTGGCCTTGAACTCACTGTGTAGCCCAAACTGGCTTCGCACTCGTGACAATCCTCATGTTTCAGCCTCCTGAGTGCTGGGATTACAGGTGTGCGCCACCACACGTGGCATCCTAGCACTGTGGTTAGATGGTTTGTGCCCTAGAATCAGGCGCTCAGCTTCAATTTTCCACAACACATGAAGGTGGTACAGCTTGGTCAATGTCTCTTTCCTTCCTTCTTTCTTTCTATTCTTTTATCTTTCTCTCTGTGACACAGTCTCATTTTGCAATCCAATCTCGCCTCAGATTTGAGATCCTCCTGTCTCGGCCACCCGAGTGCTGGGATTTTGGATGTGTACCACTCCAAAGGCTTCTTAGCCTCTGTGTGCTCAGGTTTCTTCATGAGGTGAGCAGCTGGACAGCTGTAAAACCCGCCCGACTCCTGAGGATGGGGACACGGAGCGCTGACCGGGTTCCCTGCTGCTATTCACACTGCCCTTCCTACCCAGCAGGGCTCCGGCCTTGCTGGCTCTCTTATCACTGCCCCGCAGGGAAACTTCTGTCTGGATGGCTTTCCACGAACTTCATGCCTTTAAAACAACACAAATAGTCAGGCCTGGTGGTGCACGCCTGTAACCCAGCATTAGGGAGGCTGAGGCAGGAAGATCGCTGTGATGAGGCCAGCCTGAGCTACATAGCAAGATCCTGTCTCAAGAAACCAATTTCCCCCCTCTCCGAAAAAACAAACAAACAAACAAAAAAAAACCCAGAAAGACTGATGGTTTATTTAACTTTCTATTTACTAGGTGGTCTGTGTCTTTGTCTGCTGGACTAGGTAAGCTTGCTCCCATTCTTTCCCAGCCCTTTACTTTGTATTCCCTACATCTGACCCCTTATTGAAGGCATCTGCATCTTGGGCCCACCTCACCGTGTGAGGTCGGCCCCCGCTTGGTCCTGGGAAGTAAATGCGTGTTTGCTGCCACTAGGCCCAGGGTCACCCTTTGCCCCACATATAGTCACTGTCATTGTTGCCGTAGGTGCTCAGAATGCATTTTTGCATTGACTTGCATATTTACAGCCTGTTTCTTTCTTTCTTTCTTTTTTTTTTTGTGCGCTGGAAATCCAACTCAGGGTCTCGCATTTGCCAGGCAAGCACTCTAACCACTGAGCTAAATCCCCAGCCCTACAGCCTGTTTCTTAAAGGGCCCTAGGAGTCGTGTTTGCGAGGGAGAGGACCCCCTTTTTTGGTAGTCCTGGGGATGGAAACAGGGCTCTCACAACTGAGCTACCTGCCAGCTCTGTTGATTTTTTAATTTATTTTGAGATAGGGTCTCACTAAGTCACCCGGGCTGGGCTTGAACTTGTGATCCTCCTGTCTCAGCCTCCTGAGTAGATGGAGTCACATCTTTGTGTCACAGCCCAGTGAGTCCCGCTTTACCTATGTGACTGCCTGTCTTTTGAGTTGGCACCATGTGGGTATTATTACTCATCACAAAATGAAATGCTACAAACACAGCATGGATGGAGCTAAACTCACTGCAGCTTTTTCAGCTCGGGCCAGGTCCTGCCGAGGTCCTCAAGGTCCTTGTCTCCATCAGGGCCCCGCCCCCAAGGTCTTCCATGGCAGGGAGAGGCTGGCACGGGGACGGGATGCTTCCCGCTCCCTCTCACGCTTTGCTCTCTGTGAGCTGGGATGGTGACTGTCCCTGCCTGGGACACTCGATGGCTCCCGGAGCCTCCGGCCCACCTTCTCCAGCTCCTGAAGGCAGGCCTCCCTGGCCTCCTGCCAGCCTGGGCACACAGAATCTCCGAGCAGCCGCTGGCGGGTGCAGCTAGGCCACCCTGGCTGGGCAGCCGGAGCCCCCGTCCCCACAGGACGCAGTGGGTGCCCGATCAGCGCCTCCCACCTGGACGCCCTCTGGCCTGTGCTCCCTATCCGGACACCCTCTTCTGTTGACCCATTCTTCAAACCGCCTCCTCTTCTTCATTCCCTCCTCTCCTGTTTCTTTCTTTTCCTGGTGTTGGGGTGGAGCCAGGGCTCTTTGACCCGAAGCCGCCGGCCCTTGGCACCGTGCCGCCTCCCAGCCCTGCTTCTCCCCTTTCTCCCCAACCTTAGCCAGGTGCCTGCTTCTGTGTGGGATGATTCTGAGTGGTCCCTAGGTTGGAGTTTTAACAACTTAGTATTTATTAAACTTGTAGAGAAAGTGAGTGCACTCATCCAGTGATTGCAGGTCAAGAGCAGGGTTAATTAAAGCGCAAAGTGAGCTGTGTTCAGGGGCGGGAGAGGCAGCTCATGGATGTGGCCAGCGGGGCAGGGAGGCGGTGATGACTCCAGAGCTGAAAGCTGCAGCAGGGACAAGGGATGGGGAGTTAGAGCTGGCTGAGTCCCCACTCTCTGTATAGGGAAGGCAGAGGATGGCCACATGGGTGGGGGGCTGTGTACAGGCCTTGGCGAGCCGAAGGGTGTAGCCTGGGATTCGGGGCACAGCGCAAGTCTGCACAGCTCTGCTCCAGGACTCTTGTCCACTCAGCACGGGGTGGGGAGGGTGCTATTTAAAGCAGGCGGCAGGGGACACGTAGGGCCACCAGGTCTGGTGCAGGGCTCAGGGCACAGACAATGTCCCAAATTCTGATCCTCCTGGTGCCACGGGGCCCAACAAAAATAGGAGTGGAAGGCGGCCACCAGACAGTGTGGGGGCGTGAAGGAGGCTTGGATGGAGACGCTTGGTGTCCTAGGCGACGGCAGATCGCTGTCTCTGGCTCATCTTCCTGTCCCCGCCCATGGGCTTCTGCTCACAAATGTGAAGCTCATTTGTAGCCCATAATTCATTTGCTCAGCAAATAATTCCTAGGCTGGGCCCCACACAGGCACTAATGACCCCCATTGTGTGCATGGGGGTAATAAGGAGAACAAGAGCTCACAGGCATCCAGGGCTTCCCGAGCACCAGGCCTGTGTTAATCGCCTCACCGCCACCCCCAGTCCTCAGAGCAGGGCCCTGCTGTCCCTTCACAGGCGAGGAAACTGGTGCAAAGAGAAGTGAAGAAACTTGGGCTGGGGATTTAGCTCAGCGGTTACAGGCCCTGAGTTTGATCCCCAGCACCAAAATAAATAAATAAATAAAGAAACCCGAGTACCATACCTTCACCACCAGGATGTGGCTGGCCCAGCAGGGTTCCTTCTTGCCACATTTCGGAGTCTCATGGGTGATGGTCTGGGAAGTACGTGTTTATAAGTGGAGCCTCAAAAAGGACAAGGTACCTCTGTCTGGGAAAGTTCAGGACACTGGACCCTTGAAATGGGTCTGAAGGTTTGAGTAGGAGTTTGCCAGGCCTGCAGTGGGTAGGAGAAGAAGGGCAGACCAGGCATGGTGCCCTCAGGAGGCTCTGGGAACTGTGCCTGAGGTCCCCAGTTCAAGGGTCACAGTTCCAAGAATCAACCAGTGAGCTTCTGGTTTGTTCTGAGACAGGGTTTCACTACATAGCCCAGGTGGCCTTGACCTCACCATCCTGCCTCAGACTCTCAAATGCTGAAATGACATGTGTGCACCACTGTCCCCAGCCTCCAGGGCACCAGGAGGGCCCCTGGTCCTCTTGTCAGCTTGTTCAGAGGGGGACTGGCTTTCCAGCCCACAGCCTGCTGGGGACACACCCAGGATGGGTATGGAGACCTGTCCTCCCTGAGCCTCGGGTCCCTTGTGCAGAGTGGTGCCTGACACCTGCCCTTTGAGGGCATTGTCCTCATGAAGCAACGTTTCTCAGGTCTCCATCAGCAAATTCATATCAAACCTCAGAGGGTGGTGGTGTTTGGAGACTACGTCTTTAAAAGAGGATTAATTTAAAATGAAGCTATTGTCTCGGCGTGCTGGCACAGCTGTCATCCTAGCACTGTGGGAGGCCGAAGCAGGAGGATCACAGGTTTGAGTCCAGCCTAAGCAATTTAACTGAAACCTTTCGAAATATAAAAGGCCGGGGGAGCAGCTCAGTGTGAAGGCCCTGGGTTCAATCCCCAGAGCCGCAAAACAAATAAAACAAAGTTATTAGGGCAGCCCTGACCGTTTCGGGAAGAGGTCCCTGGGACCTAGGTGCACTGAGCAAGGACATGGCAAAGGTGGCCTCCGCAAGCCCAGTCGCGGGGACTGTGACCTGGGCGGGCTCCTAGGCGGCCTACAGCGCCCCCTTGGCTCCTCGCGGCTCTGCTTCCCCTCAGGTCCAGGGAGCTCGTCTGGAGCCCGCTGGGGGTGGTGGGGTGAAGGAGATCCCCACTCTGCTGCCCACAGTCTCCAATCTCCTCCCACGGACCTTTACTTTTGCATTAGGCATTTTCGAGAAAAAGTATGTATATGCCAGGCATAGTGGTGCACATCTGTGATCCCAGCACGTGGGAGGCTGAGGCAGGAGGATTGCCAGGAGTTCAAGGCTAGCCTGGGCTACACAGTGGAAATCCCCTCTCAAAAAAAAGGCAAGGGGGCGAGGGAGGTCTCGCTCAGCGGTACAGCACATGGCCCGCAGGGGCAAAGTTAGGGTTAGGGCAAAAGTTAGGATTAGGATACAAGTTAGGGTTAGTGGTTAGGGGTAGTAATGGTTAAGCTAATGATTAGGGCAGAGTAATGGTTAGAATTAGTAATGGCTAGGGTTAGGTAATTGTTAGGGTTAGTAATTGCTAGGGATAGGGCAAAGGTTAGGGTTTATAATGGTTAGGAATAGGGCAAAGGTTAGGGTTAGTAATGATTAGGGTTAGCGTAAAGGTCAGAGAAAAGGTCGGGTTAGGGTTAGGGTATAGGTTAAGGTTAGTCATGGCTAGGCCAATGGGTAGGTTAGGGCTGCCTTCAATTCAGGGTCAGAGCTAGTGTTAGGGTTAGGGCGAGCCAGTCCCCGCCCCGCCCCGTCCCTTCGCACGCGAGGGCGACCCGGGCCCCCCCAGTTCTGGGCCGCGTCCGGAGCTGCCCTGCTCCCTGAGGGCCTCCCGAAGTATTTGGAGCGGGAAAAGGCTCAGACACCGCGTCCGCCAGCTCCGAGAGGTGGGCGGCGCCGCCCCGCCCATTAGCCTGACCCGCCCCTCTCCTCGGCGCCTGCGCGGACCCGGCCTGTCGCCTCCGCCGCTCGCTTGCTCGGCGCTCGGCCGGCGTCTATCAGCCTCCCTTCCGGTGCCGCAGGCGCACCTGCCGAGCGCCCAGCAGCCGATGGACATGGCGGCCACGGCCGTGTGAGGGGCCTCGCAGGCGCAGAGCCCGGGCCCCGACGAGACCGGGCTGCGCGCCCGCGGCCGGTCGGGTACCGAGGGCCTGTGCTCGGGGGTCGCTCGGGAGCGGGGCGGCGATTTCCGGTGTCTGCGCGCGGTCGCGGCGGGCGGCCGTGGCGGGAGGGACGTTCGCGCGCGGGGTTCGGTGCGGTCCGCGCGGGCGGTGTGGCCCGTCCCCCGCGGGTCTGCGTGTCGCGTGACCTCGCGGCCGGGTCTCGGTGGCGGGCGGCGTCCCCGGGACACGTCGGGACGGGGTAGCGCAGAGCGTCGCGGGGCCGCCGGAGCGGGGCGGTCGGCGAAGGCTTCTGTGAGATGCACACCGAGGGTTATGATTTAGGATTCATTCATTCGCTGATGGACTTTTCTTCTCTTTTGGTATTGTGGATGCACCCAGGGACTTCGCACTGAGCGGGTCCCTTTAGCCCTTTTGCCTCCAACTTGTGATTCTCCTGCTTCGGCCTCCTGGGTGGGCCTGCGCCGCCAGGCCCGGATCATGGAGCTTTATTACGCTACTTGGTGGTGTGTGCCAGGCGGTGTGTTAGACTCTTGGGTTGTGGCGCCGGGGAGAAAGACGTCGTACGTGCCCTCGCAGCTCTTAGGCTTGTGCTATTTAGTCCTTTCACATATGGGCATGTGATGCACACTGAGACGAATGTCTCTCTCTGGACGCAGCCTTGAATAAGAGCAGGCGCCGAGGAGCTGAGGTTTGGGCTGCGATCAGAGGGGTGGGTGTGTGGCTGGGGATGGGGCATGAAGGAGGCTGCCTATGACAGGGCCGGTGACAATTGGCTGTAGAGGGACCAGGTCGGACCTGGAGATGAAGTTTCACCCATGAGCAGGGAAAAGTTCTGGGGTCTGCGTGGATGTGGACACTGTGTTTCTTAACTAGAAGGAAAAGCTGGCCCAGTGTCTCCTTTATTTTCTGAGTTGCTGCCACTCTGAACTTTAAGGACCAGGTAGTCGCCTCATCACCCAGCAGTCCATCCCCAGCCTGAAGTCACAGGTGCTCCACTGTGATCTGTGGCCCTCGTTTAGTGGTGGGGAAGTTCCTCCAGTTCTGTCCACATTCTCTTCGTGGCTGGGTGTCCTTCTGAGGTGACATTAGAAGTGACTTTGCCTCAGGAGCTGGAGCTTACTAAGTTATATGTTTGAAGCAGTGAGAACATTAGGCTTGCTGTTTGGCTGTCACTGATATATTAAATGTGGTAAGCTCTTTGGAGAGGATGTACTCTGCAAGTATTATATAGGTTTTTCTTTCTCTTGTTTGCTGTTTGTTAAGAGACAGTCTTGCTGTGTTGCCAGAGGGACCCTCCTGTCTCTGCCTCTTCAGTGGCTGGGACTGCCAGCATGCAGCACTGCACCTGGATGGTTTCTCTTTTTGGACACTAGGTTTCTAATGTTGCTCCTTAAGCTGAGGTTGAGGTTTTTGTTTTGTTTTAGTTTCATATGTGTATGTGGTGAGGGGTAGGGGGTGTCAGACACTGTATCTTTTTCATTTTTAACACATGTGCCTTATAAATATCAAGGTTAGCTCTGTATATGTGAATAAGTGATTGAAGTAAAGGCAGGCAGCTAAAACTTGCACTCATCAGTAAGTAGTCAGATGTTTCCTTAAGTGGCATAGAAATGATGAAGTTGGACCATTTGGAGTGAACATAAGAGCAGTGCTGTCAGGTCCCATTTGCAGGTACTGCTTTCCGCTTCTGGCAGGGGTCCTGTGAGGTCTCCTGTTCTGGGTTTTGTGTCCTGGTCTAAGGGTGTAGGAAACTGTTTCTGCAGACTTGCAGTGAACATGCAACATGTACCCTGTTGAACAGTGAAAAGAACAGAGAAGATTCTTGGTTGCTGCTAATTTGCCTCCTGGGCTTTTCCCTCTTCTTCTTTCTTAGAGTTCCTTCTGCTCCAGAGAGGAAACCTCACCCAGGGCCATGATGCTGCTTCCCTGTCACCTGTGTGCTGCTTGGTTCAACTAACGGTTCGGGGAGGAATCGAGCTGACTGTTGGCATGAGGTCCCTACCTTCCTGGGGCTGAGAGCGCACTGCCATGGCGTCTCTGGACGACCCAGGGGATGTGAGAGAGGGCTTCCTCTGCCCGCTGTGCTTGAAGGACCTGCAGTCTTTCTACCAACTGCAGTCACATTATGAGGAGGAGCACTTGGGGGAAGACCGTGATGTCAAAGGCCAGATTAAAAGTAAGAGTGAGGTCCTGCTTATCCCATTCTGTCACTAAGGGCCTTGATTGATGGGATGGTTTTGGGGTCCTCAGTGTTGGCACCAGGATATGATAGTGATGATAGTAGCCAACATCTGTCTCACACGCCCCATATGCCGGGCACTGTTCAGAGTCTCCCTGCACATTTCCTTTAATCCTCCCCCGGGCTGGTGACTGACTGTGAGCACCATTCTGCTGATAAGGGTGTCAGACACGAGATGAGATAATGGGCCTAAAGTCACAGCACGAAGCAGAGCCTGGCTTTGAATGGAATAGCTGCAGTCACTGCGATCTGTTGTCCCTTGCCAGATTGTTCGAGTTGTCTGACCACTTGCTGCGAGCGTACAGGGATGCCTTTCATATGCTGTGAAAGTGGTGGCACCTGGTGTACCCATTTGTCCGTCACAAATTCAAGCCTCCCACCGTTTCTGGAGCTGGACCTTGTTCTCACCAGCCCAGAAAAGGAAGGTCATAGTTGAAAAGCAAAAAAAAAAAAAAAAAAAAGCAAGCCAGAAAACACCTAGACAACCCAAAAAGTTAAAACCTTGGATTTTGAGCTTCCAAGGATACAGGTTCTGGAGAATTACAGAAAGAATTTTTGAGAGGTGATTTTTTTTGACTATGCATAATGTGTTGCCTGGATTTCGGTTTCTGATTTCCAAATGAGTTGCTGCTCCTCTGGAACCTGCTTTCCTAGTTACTCAGCTAACTTGCTTCTCATACCTGGCAGCCTTTCAGAAGGCCGTGAGGATGTAGAGGGCCCAGATCCTGTGTTCATAATCTTTACTGGGTAGAGAGAAAGGAGTGATGCTGGGTGTATTGGCAGGTGGGCTCTGGCTTCTAAACCTGTGATCATGCGCCTTGGAATCAGGTATCTGTCCCTGGACTTCCACTGCCCGTCTCAGTTCTCACTTCAGGGGAAGAAGAGAGTCGATAAAGACATTAATAGTTATGACTTATCCAAGTGTGTGAGAGAGGTGGACATTTTCAGTCCTCAGAGCCGAGATGATCAGGGTGCCTTCTGGCCAGAGAGGCTGGAGTACAGCTTACTCTTAGGAGGAATAAAAACAGTACTGTGCTTTATAGTTTTACAGTTTCTTTCACATATTTGTTATTTCAACAAGCCGGAAGGAAGATGACTGTTCTAATTTATAGATAGGAAGTGAAGCTCCGAGATGTTCAGTAACTTATGTAGCGTCACCTGGGACCAAAGTCCTCTGTCCCTCTATGTCCACTGTCCCTTGTTCCACAGGGCATTACTGATGAGGAAAGGCCCTGTGTCTGATCCCAGCATGCATTGCAGCTTCTGGGGGAAAAAAACCAAAAATCCACAAGCCTGGTTATATAAGTTCTTTGGGCAGTTCAAGGGCGTCCCTGGTTCTGGCAAGCTGGGTCGTGCCTGCAGTGCCTGAGACTGGTCACACCAGTTCCTCAGGTGTGGGGCAGAGAAGGCCATCAGTTCCTCCACAACCTTGTTGAAGAGGGAAGATGCTTGAGAATATTTAGGAATAATACTTATGGAAATCTACTCAAGGAACATGGCATAGAGTGAAATTTTGTTCTGTGTCAAAGAGATTTGAAAAGATCCTCTTGGAGGGTTGGAGGTGTAGCTCAGTACATGTCTGAGGCCCTGGGTCTGATCCTGCATCACAAAAACAAACAGAAAGACCCTCTCGTTTTTTCCCTCCATTTCTACCTGAAAAGAACTAAGAAAGTGAGTTAAGCATTCCCTCAGGACTGATGGTCATCTCTTTAGGAAGGAATTCTTTTTTTTTTTTTTTTGGTGCTGGGAATCGAACTCGGGTCCTTGTGCTAGGAAGGAATTCTTATGTCAGAATTTTCTGGTTTCAGAATCAGGAAAGTGCTGGGCATGGTGGCACATGCGTATAATCCCAGCATTTGGGAGGCCGAGGCAGGAGGATTGCCGCAAGTTTGAGGCCAGCTTGGATTACATAGCAAGATCCTGTCTCAAATACAAAAACAGAATCAGGAAAGTAAAATTTTTGTTTGTTTTGTCTTTTTTTTGGACGGGAAGTGTTTTGAGACAGGGTTTTTCACTGGGAAGCCCAGGCTTATCTCGAACTTGTGGCAATCCTCCTGCCTCAGCCTTCTGAGTGCTGGAATTATAGGCATGTACCACCATGCCCAGCTGGGAAAGTAGAATTTTAGAGTTTGACCTCAAAGATGTTTTGAAAAACCCTTTCAAAATCCATGTCTCCATTTGGTGTTTTGGTAATTTGAAATTACACTTGTAATCCCAGCACTTGAGGCTAAGGCAGGAGGATCACCCTGAGTTGGAGGCCAACCTAGACTATATAGTGAGTTCAAGATCAGCCTGAACTATACCGTGAGACCCTGTCTCAAAAACTAACAAATGAAAAAAAAAAAGACAACTTTATGGTGGACTAGGGATTTAGCTCAGTGGTTAGTGTTTGCCTCGCATGCATAAGGCGCTGAGTTCAATCCCTGGCACCAAAAAAAAAAAAAAAAAACTTGATGGCATTTATGAGCTAATCATGCCTGAAGAGTGGTATGTGGGGTGGAGTCCCGGCCTGGGTTCAGCTTCATTTATAGTAGGTAAAAGAGAAGCTGGCTGGAAACCAGCTGCGGCTCTGCTTTTGAGTCTGACCGCAGGCTTGTTCTGCAAGCTGCGGAAGGAGGCGCTGCTCCGCAGGGTGGTGGCTGTCTCAGTCTTGTGGTGTGGTTGTGTGATGCAGGCGGCCCGTGGCTCGCTGGCATCCAGGCTGGTTTGCAGGGACGAAGCACTGTTTGCTGACCCATCTCCTGTCTGCTGGGCCCTTTGCTCCTGTTGTTGCTCGAGAACACAGCCCTCCCGAGTTGTAAAGGACCGTCTTTACTGTGGTGCTTTTCCTGTGGAAGGACCTTCTCTGAGTGGCGGCTAATCCCAGAATGTGGCTGCTGGCCAGCTGCTCAGGGGAAGCTTCACGCCCTGCTCTGTTCGACCCTGTCTGTGTTTGCTTGACTCTTGAAGGCCTTGGGGCTGTTTCTAACATTACTGAAGGGACAGAATGTGGCCAAGTCTTGGGAATTCTGTGAAGTACTGGTCTACTAAATGTCATGGTAACGACACCATTTTGTAGGAAATATGACATTTGCTGTTAGACCCTGTGGCATGTGGGGCGGCAGGCACCTGGGATTCAAGGCCACTGGGGAGAGGGCAGCTTGGAACTGGAAGCATTCAGCCTCAGTGCCAGTCATCTCCCCTCAGTGTGGCTGGCAAGACCTCTGTTCTGCAGAGGTGCAGGGCTGGACCAGGCTGGTGGGGAGAACTGGGCCTCGCTTCACATGGGCGAGGCGTCCACGTCTAGCTCTGCTACTCTGTTTGTTTGTTTGTTTTTGGTGCTGGGGATCGAACTCAGGGCCTTGTGCTTGGTAGGCAAGCACTTTAACCACTGAGCTAAATCCCCAGCCCCGAGCTCTGCTACTCTGAACTATGATCTGAGGGGAAGCAAGTTCCCTCAACTCTGATGTCACCTCCTCTTTTGTAAGTAGGGCTGTCACCATCTCAGACACAGTGTGAACTGACACCACGTATTTGAAAGTAACGAACCTGGTACACCCAAGGACTCGATTCCGAAAATGTTCGTTTTCTCTTTTTTTCACTGGTACTAAGACTCGAACCCAGGACCTTCCCACTGAGCTGCATCCCTGCTCCTTTTTAAAATTTGTTTTATTTAAAGACAGGGTCTTGCTAATCAGTAAGTTGCCCAGGCTGGGCTGTAACTTGTGATCCTCGTGCCTCAGCCTCCCATCATTTTCTCTGTTTACTAAGCCTGGTTATGTGTTGTGGGTTGTTAGGTCTGTTTGTTGCAGCTTAATGTAAATATTCTCACATGTTCAGAAAGCAGGTAGGTAAAGGTGGAAGAGGAGAATGTTACATCCACTTAAGGTCATGGGATGTTGGTTTGGCAGCATCCTATCCTGAGGTAAACAAGAACTGTTTACTCATGATTTTCATACTGTATAATTGGACCTTTTGGGTTTTGTGCTGTGCTGGGGACAACCTGGGATGTTACACGTGCACCCCAGCCCAGAATTTGACTTAGAGAAAGACCACAGGGTCTGTATGTGTAGCTCAGGTAGGGTGTTTGCCAAGTGTGCAACGGGCTCTGGATTCAATCCCAGCACCACAAGGAAGCAGAAAGGCAAATACAACCAGTTTATTTCATTGAGGTATTGTTTATACAGAAGTCTTTAAGCGTACAGTAGATTTTGAAAAATATGTATAACCTCCATCTATTTTAAAACATAGAAAAATGCTTCCATCATCCTGACTCCCTCATTGAATTTGATTTTAGCCACTCTGTTTAATTGGACTCTTAAATTTGGTGATGAGGAATACTTAGCTTGTATGTGGCACAGAGCCCAGCTTCTGGCTGATTCTTACCAGTGCTCTGTGCTATATATTGTTTGTGAAGGGTTGGGGGTTTAGCTCAGCGGTTAGAGTGCTTGTCTTGCAAGCAGAAGGCCCTGAGTTCGATCCCCAGCACCAAAAAGCAAACAAACAAACACATATATTGTTTGTGTGTTTACTGCTACATTTTATTTGGGACCTAAATATTTCTTGTGCCTTTTTTTTTTTTTTTTTTTTGTATTGGGAATTGAACTAACCCAGATCCTTTGGATGTATTACATCTCCAGCCCTTTGTTTATTTATTTTTTTCCCCTAGCCCTTTAAAAAAAAATTTTTTTTTCTTTTTTTGGAGCCAGGATCTCACTGAATTGTCCGGGCTGGGCTTGAACTTGCAATCCTCCTGCCTCAGCCTCCTGGAACTCTGGGATTATGGACTGACACACAGCTTGTGCATTTTAACAAGGATAATTATTTCATCACCTTTGTTTTTTCATGTTTCCCTTGGCCTTCCATTGGGTGCTCTTGATGGTTCACTTATGGTGTTTCTTCCATTCTTCAAGATCTTGTCCAGAAAGCTAAGAAAGCAAAGAACAAGTTGCTGAGACGGGAAGGGGACGACCGAGCAGACTCTGGGGCTCCAGGGTATGAGTCCTTCAGCAATGGAGGAGTTGACCCTTACATGTGGGAGCCGCAGGAGCTTGGTAAGAAACTCCTCACTCACTTGTACATCTGCTGCGCACTTGGGAACTGAGCATCTGCTGTGTCCTGGACGATGTTTTCAGAGTGGGCCGAGGCGGCGCTGGTGAACCCAAGGGCTGAGTTTCCCATGGCTCTCACACCCCAGGGGAGGAGCAGCTGCGCCTCTTGGTGTCAGGCCCTGCTTTCATGCACCCCGTGTGTGTGCACATTGCATCCTGCACCGGGGACCTGCCCCAGCCATGCAGCCTTGAGCTGTAGCTGGGGCTGGTGTGACACCTGGGCACTGCCTCTAGGGTGGGTCCGTGCCCTCCTGGCACTCGGAACCGCGTTGAGAGGCCCAGGTGTGGGCACCTTCCTTCCAGAGATATTTCCCCATTTCCCGAGACTGCTTTCAAAGTGACCAGCCTGTCTCGTGGGTACATTCTAAAGTTGCTTGTGATATTGCTCAGCTGGCTGCCCCTTGAGCATCAGTCAACCTGTACGTTTTGTGGCCATTTTGAGGTGGGTTGTGTTTATTATGATTAAAAGCTATGTTGTACCAACTTTAGAAAGTATGGAAAAATGGGAGAATAAAAAACTGATCCATAGTGTTCTGGGCTTTTTATTTAATAGACAGTCACACACCCGTCTGTGTTTTAAGGACTTAACTGAACCTGCACAACGGCCCTGTGAAGTTGAAAGCACGGTTGTGCCATCGTAGGATGAGTCCCTGGGTCACACGGACACTAAGTACTTGTCCACGGTCGCAGTGCATGCAGCACTGCAGCTGGGGCACAGGCCGCTCTAAAGCCAGGCCCTGTCTGCTGTACTGGAGGCCTCCAGCAGCCGTGGTTAGCACGTTAGCAGACTTCCTTTGGTTTTCAGCAGGACATAGAAGTCCTAGAAGTTTTGCTGTAGACGTCATTGAGGATAAGCTGCAAGGTCGAGAGGCTTTGTCAGAAAAGTGACAAGTCAGTTATCTCCTGCCTTCCCTCCTAGGGGCCACGAGAAGCCATATTTCTGACTTCAAAAAACACCGTGCTGCCAGAATTGACCACTACGTTGTCGAAGTCAATAAATTAATAATCAGGTTAGAGAAGGTAAAGTTTAGAGTTGTTTTAAACACTTTCTCTGCATGTATATGTTTTCTGGGGGAAAGCCCCACATTTTGTCACTTGTGTGTTGCACATATCTGACACCGGCAGAGGCGCGGAGGACGTGGAGGTCAGGTGTGCCTGGGCTGGCTTTCCCGGGGAGCGGTGAGGGTCGCACACCTGCCACAGGCCCAGCCTCCTTGCTTCCACGCTGAAGGCCACTGGCTTATGGGAAGCCTTTCCTTTTCGGGGTGTCCTGGGCACAGTCCCCCTGGGGCATAGTGTGTGGTATTATTTGACAGGGAACAGAACAGCGGTGGCCAGGTCTGTGGTGCCAGGGCCAGCGTGCAGCATGGGGACCTGTGCCTGGCCCTCTCGCTCTGAGTGAGCCCAGTGCCCCAGTCACGCTGTGCTTTGCCCTGGAGGTGGCTGCTATGTACAGTCTGGACTGTGTGGTAGGCGTGGTGGAAGTGGTACAGCTCTTGTGAACTTTGTGGGCAGAAATGTGTGCAGTACTGAGGAATGAAGCCAGGGCCTCTGCACTAAGCCCCTCCTCAGACCTTAGTTTAGTTTTTGGGACAAGGTCTCACTAAGTTGCCCAGGCTAGGCTCAAACTTGCAGCCCTCCTGCCTCAACCTCCTAGAGTGCTGGGATTGCAGGTGTGTGCCACCTTGGCTGGCTTGTGGCTGGTTTTGTTGTCTAGGAGGACTGGAAGATGAGTTCTTCATGCTTTCAGACTGCCCGTCCTCAGCCACCTGGTTGTTGTGGACATGGGTAACAAAGGGGAAGAGTTAGGCAGGGCTCAGGTTGGGAGGAGCCTGGAGACGGGGACCGAATACTGCACCGTGTGAAGCTGCGGGCTGGGGTGGAGGCAGGACTTGAGAAGGGCAGCTGTGCGGAGCGCTGCTTACGGCGTGAACAGTGGTGCATGGAGGAGCTGTCCCTGCCTGACCCATCTGGGCCTCTTTTCTCCCGGCCAGCTCACTGCATTTGACAGAACCAACACCGAACCTGCGAAGATTCGAGGTAACCAGAGAACTCTGCTTGTGTTCTTTCCATTCTTCCTCTTTTTCCCTGACCAGATCTTACTAGATGGTGTGTGTGTGTGTGTGTGTGTGTGTGTGTGTGTGCGTGCGTGCGTGGTCTTATTTTGTCCTTCCAAAGCGATCGAGAAATCTGTGGTGCCGTGGGTCAACGACCAGGATGTCCCTTTCTGTCCAGACTGTGGGAGCAAGTTCAGCCTCCGTAACCGCCGCCACCACTGCCGCCTCTGTGGCTCGATCATGTGCAAGAGGTGCACGGAGCGCCTCAGCCTGCCCTTGGCAAGTAGGTTTTGATGGGGATCTCATCTCGTTAGGACGTGCTCATTAGCCAGGAGTTGGTGCCATGGGGGCCCACATGGCGCAGGTGTTCTTGGTAAAGGACCAGATAGTAAATCCTGCAGGCCTGCTAGAGCATCTCCGTGTTGTTGCTGCTGCTTATTCTCTTTCGCCAACCTCTTAAAATGCCAAAGCCACACTCAGCTTGAGGCCTCTGTGAAACAGGCTGCCGCTGTACCTGGCTCTCAGGCTGCTGTTCCCCGCTGCTCTGGAGCGTGGCGCCTGTGGGGGCTGTGGACTCCCAAGTAAACAACCGCTTGGTTGAGAGATGGGGCCAAGCAGCTGTCAGCTTGGCCTGGAAGTGGCCGGGGACCTTTGGGAAGAGGACCTCAAAGTCCCTTCGTCTGCAGTGAAAGTCACAAAGAGCCCCCAGCGTGCTCATGCAGGAGACGCCAAGGGCGCTGGAGGCTCTTGGGTGGGAGGTGACCTTTGAGATGCCCTGGGCTCCCAGGGCAGGGGCATGGGCCAGAGGGAGCACAGCTACGGGCGTGAGGGCAGCCTGTGTTTGTGCTGCTGGGTCCCAGCTTTGGGGACACATGGATGGCACAGCTGGTGTCTGGGCAGTGTGGGGACTGAGGCAGGCCGTCCTCAGCAGCCCTAAGCCCCACCACTTTACCTTGAATCCCTGCGGGCTCCCCTGGGACTCTGTAAGCCACATTTTTAGGACACTTTGCTTTTGTCCTTGGAGGGCTGTTGGCTAACATTTCCTGGGCAGCTGCCTCGGATGGCCCTACTGGTAGTGAATGGATTTCTATCCCAGAGAGCTGCTGGTGTCGGGTTGCCCCTGTCACACTGCCAGAGGAGGGGTCTGGGGAGGATGGTTTGTCTGGATGTGGGCTGTGAGTTGCTGTGGGCTCTCAAAGGCAGGAGCCGGGTGGCTGTGTGGGAAAGGCTGTGGAGGAGGAAGGAGGGCAGGTTTGGGGGTTCCCTTGGTATCTCTTCCCCATAAGAGATCCTAGGAGGGCAGAGCCCTGTCTCGGGACCCCTGAGGCACGCCCCGGGATGCAGCATACAGCAAGGGCAGTGGAGAGCTGGCGCCCTCTGTGTTTGCAGACAAGCTCACCAGCGCCAGCAGGGATGCTCTGAGCGCCCACACCAGCCCCAGCCAATCTCCCGGCAGTGTGCATGGCTCACGCCGTGGCAGCATCGGCAGCGTGAGCAGCATGAGCTCTGTGCTGGACGAGAAGGAGGATGAGCGCATCCGCTGCTGTGGGCACTGCAAGGACACGCTGCTGCGCAGGGAGCAGCAGATGGACGAGCGGGAGCACACTCCTGTCATCGCCAGACTCTACGAGGTGACAGGGCTGTAGTGTCTGTGGAGTGCTGGGGTTCCCTTGAGTCAGGTTCGTTCCTGCTATGGGGCCCTGGGGTGTTGCCGAGCCGCCCGGGGGTGTGGCACCAGCCCTGGTCCTGCCTCTCCTCCCTCCCTGGAGAGCAGCAGGGCAGGGGAGGAAGGGCTCTATGGACCAGGCAGGCTGGAGACACAGGCTGGAGAGTCCTGGGAGACTCATGGAAGAAGCCCTACAGGCATCGAGTGCTTCCTGCCCTGGGCCAAGAGTGCTTGTTTCTTAGCTGGTCCAGATGCCTCTGCTGCAGGACCCCAAAGCACTGTAGCAGAGGCACTTCAGGAAAGTTAGGGGCGATGAGACAGCTTGGCCCCCTGTGGCCAGGGGAGACCTGTGGGCTGGGGACACCAGAGCAGGAGACAGTCGGGCAGAGGAGCAGTGTGCTTGGGTCTAGAACCACACGCAACGACGCACTCAGCTACTAGGGTGGCGCTAATCAGACCCAGGGCTGAGTGTAGCTATTCTCTGCCCTCTGCATAGAGACTGTGACCTTTCTGTCTCCCTCTAAGGAGGGCGACAATGCTGTGTGCCCAGTCACAGTGTCGCCTGGCACAGCTGTGCCCTCCTGTTGCGGCAGACTCATTGCCTGGGCCCTGGCAGGCGTGCAGCTCTTGGGACATCTGCTTGGGCTGCACTTGGGACATCTGCTTGGGCTGCACCCTCAGTCTCTCCTTCCTGCAAGATTGTGCTTGGAGAGTAGGTCTGTAAATTAGGAAATCGATAGCCTTAAGACAAAGACCCCAGTTTTGGAAAAGGAGCACTTTCCTCACATCTCCATGGGTGTGGCCCAGTTCTGGGTGGGCTTTGGTGTGTCCGGAGAGCAGCACTCACCTCTGCTCTGTTATTCTCAGAAGTTGCGGCTCTGCATGGAGAAGGTGGACCAGAAAGCCCCCGAGTACGTGCGGATGGCGGCGTCCTTAAAGTAAGCTTTCCTCACGGCATCCTGAGGAGGGCCTGCTTCCCGGTGTTCTGGCAGCTCTGAGTAATGCAGATGGAAGCCTTCTTTCCTTTTGCTGCCTTCCTTCCTTCTTCCCTCCTTCCCCTCTCCCTTTCTTTCTCTCCTTCCTTCCTCCCCTCCTTCCCCCACCATGAAATCCTCCCTTTTCCAGTGTTCAGTGCAGTGATCTTTACTGTATTCAGGTTGTGCAGCCACCGTCACTGTGTTAATCCCACACCCTCTCCCTGCTCTGATGGAAACCTCATGCCACAAGCAGTCATCTCTCCCCTAGTGTGCTTCCTGTCTCAGTGGCTCGGTGATTTTGACTTCTCATCTTGAATGTGACCTTTTGCATCTGACTTGTCACACAGTGCAGTGCTTTCAGGGTTCTTCCATGTAGTAGCGTGTGTGTCCATCCTTCATTCCTATTGTGTGAATGCCTTGCATGTCCCGACAGCACCACATCTGTTTATCCACTCATCAGTTGGTGAAACTTGTTTTTTTAACTTTCAAATACTATGAGTGAAGTACATTAATGTTCACGTATAGGTGGTTTTGCAGACACATACTGTCATTTCTCTCGGGTGAATACCTGTGTGTGCCGGCTTTTGTGGTAACTGGGTTTACTTTGAGAAGTTGCCAAATCGTTTCAGAACAGCCGCTCTACATTTCGCAGCAGAGTGAGGGCTGGCGGTTCTCCACTGCTGCCGAGCCTGACCGTTGCCACCGTTTTGCTGTGCGGTTTTTGTTTTTGTGCTGTGAAGTTTTGTTGGAAGCAGCCTTGCCCCTCAAGTGTTTGCTGCCCGCAGTGGCTTGGGGCTGCAGCAGCAGAGCTGAGGGCCATGACAGCCGGCCCTTCGCCTGCTGAGCTGCGTGAGCTGGAGCGGGGCTGACGCTGGAATCAGACTCAGTCTTGCCCAGCCTTCAGGAGCAGCACTGGCAGCCGCGGTTCTGTCTGAGGTCTCTGCCCTTGCGTTTCCCTGCGCTGCCTGCCTGCCATGTGGGGGCCCTGCGGGGCATGGGCCATGTTAGAGCCAGGCTCTGCTCAGGCATTCACTGCGGCAGTGTTTTCTAGGGTTCCGGAAGCACAGAGGGCATGAGCTTGACTTCCTTCACATCCTTGTATGTCCATCGTGTGGCTCTCACATGTGAAGAAAATGAACGTGAAGCTGGGCACAGTGGTGCAGGCTTGTAGTTCCAGCTATTCAGGAGGCTGAGTCAGGAGCATCACTTGAATCAGCCTTGTCTTAAAAAAGAAAAAGAACATTTTCACTAGCATGGTCCTCAGCGTTTCCTGTCTTCTGTGTGGAAACGTCTGCTGTGTAGAGTATGAGTGGCCAAGCTCTGGTGGTCTCTGTAAAAAGCACCGCTTTCCCTGCAGTCTACGTTCCTGGAAGATTGCGGGGCTCTGGGGCTCTTCTCTCTGCGTCGGGCCCTGTCCCTGCCTGTCCGCAGGAGGGGACACTCCGGCCTTCGGACTGGGGATTCGTGTTCCTGATAGCCTGCTCCCACCCGAGGTGGTGGCTCCCCAGGCCTCCCTGGCTGGCGGGCGGCCAGCTCCTGCTCCTCTACTTGGGGCAGCTCTCTGCCAGGTGCTACTCTGGCTGTGGGGCTTGGCAGGGGCTAGGGATGGCGGCGCTGCTCTTGGGTGCACGTGGTGGATGAGATAACTCCGGATGTGACATCTCTCCGGGGGAGTAAAGTCGGCACTGTGATTGAGACCAGAGAAAGTGATTTCAGATTTGGGCCAAACTTGTTGTTTTCCAGACTCGAGGCAGCAAGAAAAAGCCTCCACCCCTGCCAAGGTGGAAGGTTCATTGAGCCCAAGTTCAAGGCCAGCCTGGGCAACATGGTGCGACCCCACCTCAAAGCAAAAGACAAAGCCCATTTTCCCGCTCGTGGCCTGCTGTTCTTTGTACTACTGGTGTGCCAAGAGTGGAGCAGCCCACCATGTTGGCTGCTGGATTCTGGGTCACACCAGTGTTTCTCCTGCTGGACTTGTTTACGGATGGCAGCCGCGGGTGCCAGGAGGCCCGGGAGCTGGGGCCTGAGGCGTGTTCGGGGTTGGCAGTCAATGAGGGGTGACAGCCGTGAAGGAATAACGGCAGTGCCATGACTGCCACTGCCACTCTGAGGCCTCTTTTCCTCACGTGGGGAACGGCTGTCAGGAGCCCAGGCCTGCGGGGGCTCGTGGATCGCTTGCAGGCACTTCTCCTCCTCCTGCAGTATTTGAGTGTGAAAAGCCAGGCATGTGCCCTAGTGTCACAGGACTGACTCATTCAGTGGCTGCATGCTGCACCTCACCAGACACTGAGGTCACTTAGGGACAGGAGACAGTGGAGCTGCTGGCATCCGTGACTGTGGCTGGAGCTGCCCCTCAGGCCTGGCTTGAACTGTCCCTGTGGTCCACATGTGGAGATGGGTGCGGGGTGATGTGTGCCTTCTGGAGAGTGAGTGCTGCGTCACGAGGGGCATGGTCAAAGGGCACAGTGAACATTTAAGAAAAAATGATGATGGTGAAAGGCACTACCGTGAATCCCCTGGCAGTCCTCTCCCTTGCTTTGAGCACACTGATCCCATTGTTCTTGCCACTTTTTGCAGCGGCTCTGGAGTCCTCTTTCCTGAGTTGTCTTTATGAGCTGTGATCAAAAATACAGTGAATGTTGCTGCCAAGTGCCACACAACAGAAAAATACAGTGAATGTTGCCACCGAGGGCCATGTTGTAAAAACATGAAGCCGTGCCCTCATCCACCTTATTTACCAGATCTTGTGTGATTTCTGGCTCTTCCCAAAAGTCAAAATGACCTTGAAGGAGAAACGTTTTGAATTGATTCAGGGCACTGTGACAGCCAGGACAGCACAACTAAAGATATTCACAAAAGAGGACGCCAGAGCATCTTCAGAAAGTGGTCAGGAATGATGGGATGAGTGTGTTTGGATTCAGGGGGAGGATTTTGAGGGATTCATGGCGATGTGGATTAGTTCACTGATGAGTTTATAGCTGAATGTGGTGCTGGAAGGCAGAGCCTGGTTGGAGAGGTGGTCACTGGGGTATCCCTAGCATGGTCTCTCCCCTCCTGCTCTCCCTCTGCTTCCTGCTGCCCTCCCACGAGCTGTCTCCCCTCCGCCATCCACCCTGCCCTGGAGTCAGCTGACTGTGGACTGTGAGCTGAAACATACCTTGCCTCCTTAGAGTTGCATACTGTGTCTTAGCGACAAGAAAGTAACAGAGACAGTGTCTTTTACTGTGATACATCTTTAAAAATACAAACATCGACCTGAAATGTGCCCTTCTGAGCACTAGCCATCTTGGCATGGCCTTGTGCCTGGAGGGTGCTGTACTACCACCTGGTCCTGTCCTGTGCTTTCTCCACAGCGCTGGAGAGACCACCTACAGCCTAGAGCAGGCGAGCGACCTCCGCCTGGAGGTGCAGAAAGTATATGAGCTCATAGACGCCCTGAGGTGAGGCTGTCAGGACAGCGCCAGCTCCTCCTGGGCCGGGGGGTGCGGGACCAGGGGCCAGTTGGGACCCCGTAACTTGGTGCTGGTGATTGAACCTGAGGTCACCAAGGCCAGGGCAGCACCCATGCTGCAGGCGAGGAGACCCCAGCACGGCCCCAGCCAGCTCACTGCTCACAGCTGTGTCCGTGCCTCCGGTCACGGCCATTTTCAGACCGAGGCCCGGTAGCCGGGGTTAAATCAGCCCTTTGCAGTGTAGAAGGTGCGGGGATTCAGGGTCAGTTGCAGTGAAGGTCATTATCTGTCCAGACGCCCAGGACCTGCTGTGTGATTTGCAAGGCCTGGTGCAAACTGAAAATGCTGTTCCTTGTTTAAACATCGAGAATGTTAAGAAGGTGACAGCAGGGACTTAAACCCAGCACGTGTCCCTTGAAGTGCTGGACCCTGTGCTTTCGCTCCGTGGGTCTACTCCAAGGGTGGGAGCTGGGCTGTGCCTTCCAGGAGACATAGGGGCATGGAGGCTTGCAACTCCAGAGGCCTTTCATCCTTGTTTCTGATGTGTTTGTTCTGGTCCAGTAAGAAGATCTTAACCCTGGGCTTGAATCAGGACCCCCCACCACACCCTAACACGCTGCGGCTGCAGAGGATGATTCGGTACTCAGCCACGCTCTTTGTGCAGGTGAGGCCACAGGGTGGCGGGAGTGCACCTGGGTGCCCTGGCTCTCCTCTGGAGCAGGTCCATGCCACAGCTTGTTTTCCCTTTATACGGTAGTTATTCTGTAAGAGCAGCAGTCTGCCATAAGTGCCATGTTTTAAAAGAGAAAAATACGGGTTTCAAAAAAAGGAAGACTTTTAGTCTTGTGTCCTTGGCTCACTTGTCATTCTGGTGTTTTTCTGTTTGCATTTTTGTATGCAGTAGTTAGGGCTCACGCCCATCGCCAGTCTATGCCCTTGCACCTCTAAGCTCTGTGTTGTCAGTGCCTGCACAGTTGCCGAGTGAAGGGCTGTCCCCACCTAACGTTGGCTCTTAGCTGGGTGCATGGTGGCCTGGGGCTCTGTGGCTAGAACTGACATGTTGGGGTGTGGAGCCTCTTCCTGGGCCTCTGGCTGATAGTCAGGGGTACCTGAACCCTGGGGTTGGATCCGGAGTCATCTTCCCACCCTGTGCCCTCCTGAGTGCAGTGGTGACCACCCTTGACTTCCCTCTGTAGACCAGTGGGGATGTGTGGGCTGTCTCCACATGTGGTGCTGAGAATTAGGCCTTTGTCCTGTTTGCTGAGGACCCTATGGGCACCAGGCTGGGTTCTGGGTCTGGGGTTCACACTTCCTGTTCTTGGAGGCCCAGATTCCAGGGTGGGGACAAGTGATGCCCAGCTGAGGAGCTGGCCTGTAAGTGCTCAGGATGGTGGGGTATCGGGTCTGGCCCTCTCCTGAGCAGAGGCCGGTGCTGAACCAGGCGCGCTCCTCTCTGCTGCTCCCTGGGTGGCTTGGCTTAGCTCCAGTGTGGGGGCTTGAAGTCTGTTTTCCCCAGAGTGTAAGTGTGACCATGTCATGACCCCTACAGGAAAAGTTGCTGGGTTTGATGTCACTGCCGACCAAGGAGCAGTTTGAAGAACTGAAAAAGAAAAGGAAGCAGGACATGGAGAGGAAGAGGATGCTGGAGAGACAGGTGTGCAGGGCCTGGCACGTGGCAGCCACTGCCTCCTCACAGTCCGCCGGCTCCCAGGTGTCCCACCTGCCTGTGCCACCACTGAGCCCTGCTCACCCATGCGCATGGTCGATCTGACCTCATTTCCTTTCATCTTCTGCTCTTTTGCAGCTCTTGTACGTGCTCGTGTCCCCTCTCTCTCTCTCTTTCTGTCTCAGGCACACATTTGCTTTCGTCTTCTGTTCTTTTGTAGCTCATGCCCACCCATGGAAACCAGAATAACTCTCTTCCAGGTCGTGTTTTGTCTTTGTGGTCTCCATGCTGAGAACACCACAAATCAGCAGTGCTCCCTTGGGGGGCTGGCTGGGGTCCACATTGCAGTGTGTACTGTTAAACAGAAAATAGGCCTGCTGGCTCCTGCCTGTAATCCCAGCTCTTTTGGGAGCCTGAGGCAGGGGGATCGCAAGTTTAAGCCCAGCCTAGGGAATTTAGTGACTTAGCAAGACCGTGTCTCAATTTAAAAAATGCAAAGGGCTGGGGATCAGCTGTGCAAAGGCCCTGGGTTCAGTCCCCGGTACCACAAAAACAAAACCACAGAAAATAGCCAGGTGCGATGTCTAGTTAATTTTTTCTCATTGGTGAGACAAAATACCCGACACCCAAAATTAAGACGAGAAAGGTTTATTTAGCTCACAGTTTGTAGACGTTTCAGTCCATAGTCAGCTGGGTGCAAGGCAGACAGGCAGAAGGCAGCAAAGTAAGCAAGGGGTAGGCAAGCCTCTTTCTGTCTCTTATAGCCTATCCAGGCTACCCATCTTAGGGTGGGTAGCACTCCCAGCCTCCGTCCTAGCACCCTTAATCCTAGTTTCACATCCTTTGATCCCGCAGAACTATGCCAAACCAATCAGTGGTGTAAACACACACTCTAGATCACGTGAGGCTTTGGGGGGACATTAGACACAGACCATAACTCTACATCTATATTCTTAGCTGCTTGAGAGGCTGAGGCAGGAGGAGTGAGAGTTTGAGGCCTTGGGCAATTTCATGAGGCCTTGTCCCTATAAGGAAAAAAAGGGCTGAGGTGTAGTTCAGTAGTAGAGTACTTGAGGCCCTGGTCCAATCTCTGCATCCCCAAAACAAAACAAGCAGCTCCCCAGGACACAGTGTCTGTTTAACCTGGGTGGGTGCTAACACTGTCAGCTGGTGGAAGACACAGAGGCTGACGCTGAGTATGTAGCCTGTGGCCCTGAGGTCGGGGCAGCCACTCCCCAACATGTCACTCACGGTCAGTTTTGAAGACCAGAGCCTGTCCACTATTTCTGTCAGCAGACAGGCATCTTGGTCCGAAGGAGGGAAGGAGAGGTCCTTGGTGCCACAGAGGGGCGGTGGGGGCTGCCCGGCTGGGGACCGTGACCCAGGCTGTGTCTCCCCAGGCTGCCCTGGAATCACAGCGCAGGCTCGAGGACAGGCAGCGTGGCCCAGCAGCCAATGGGGAGGTGGTCCCCACGAGGAAGGCCGAAGGCTGGCTCCCACTGCCAGAGACGCAGGGCCAGCGGGAGGACCCTGACCCGCTGCTGCAGCAGATCCACAACATCGAGTCGTTCATCAAGCAGGCCCAGGCTGCCGGCCGCACCGACGAGGTGCGCACCCTGGGGGAGAACCTGCGGCAGCTGCAGGACGAGTACGACCGGCAGCAGACAGCCAAGGCCATCGAGTTGTCACGCAGGCAGGCCGAGGAGGAGGCCCTGCAGCGCGAGCAACTGCAGAGGCTGCGGGAGCGGGAGTGGGAGCGGGAGCAGGTGGCCTCCCCACACATGCGGGCTCGGGCCCTGGACTGCCGGGAGACAGCCCCTTTCCTGCTGGAACCCAGCTGGGGGCCTCGCCCACACCCCGCCTTCGCTCTGGAGCTGGGCTCCTCCCCAGGCCAGGGCACCGTGGCCTCCGAGATCCCTTCCCCTGGTATGGCCTGGTCCCCGGGCCAGGGGAGCCTCCACCAGAGCACTGAGCCCCGGCCGAGCGACACAGGCGCCCTGAACCGCTTCAGCAGGGATGGCCTCTCCGCCCCTGCTGCTGCACAGGCCACCCTCGGCCCCTCCGTCACACTCCCCAGAGAGTACAACCCTTTCGAGGAGGAGGGAGAGGAGGAGGAGGAGACAGTGACCGCAGGGAACCCCTTCACCAGCCCCGACAGTCCAGCGCCCAACCCCTTTGACGAGGATGATGACGACAGCCCCGGGTGGAGGCCTGCCAGCCCTCCCATGTCTGGCAACCCCTTCGTGGAGCCCACTGGCACCAACCCCTTCGAGGTGGACAGTGACAGCGGCCTGGAGGCCACGGAGCCCATCGAGGAGGATCTGCTTCTGCAGCAGATTGACAACATTAAGGCCTACATCTTTGACGCCAAGCAGTGTGGCCGCCTGGACGAGGTGGAGGTGCTGACTGAGAACCTGCGAGAGCTGCAGTGCACCTTGGCCAAGCAGAAGGGGCTCTCCGAGTGACGGTTCGGGGCAGGGTGTGTGACCTAGAGGCTGCTGCTTCGCGCTGGCATTCGGAGGTGCCTCCATAGCAGTGACTGACACAGGACTCCGTGGGTACCAGCCTGTGCTCCTTGGCAGCATTCCCTGCCTGCCTTGCTTTCACTTGGGGATTTTCCTCTTTCAAGAACTTCTCGTTTTTACTACAAAGCTGTTAACTCAGCGCAGCTCTGTAGGCCAGTGTGGACACAGCCACCTGCACCTTGTGGTCCTGGCTGCTGTGCAGTGTTAGGGTGGCCTCTGCCAGACAGGCGGCCTGGATCCCAGCGTGTCCTGCTCTGGCAAGAGCCTGTGCCTGTTGGACTGTGGGGCCCCCGACTTTTCCTGGGGCCAGTCCCAGGAGCCAGTGCTGTGGTGAAGGGAATGCTGGAGTGGTGGCCACACCTCTGTGGTGGATGTGCTGCCAGCGTGTCCTTCTCTCTCAAGTGACAGCGAGGCTCCCAGCGTGGCGGGCACCTGTGAATCTGCCGTGCGCCTGCAGGCAGAGGTGCAGTTAATGTCTTGGTCACCGTTAGTGTGTCTGGCAGAAGTCCCCACCCGGATGCCGCTCTGATGGGATGCTTGTCCTCCGGAGCTCTGGCAAAGTGACCCCACGCCAGACCTTGGGAAAGGGCCGATGGGTCGCTCCAGAGCTGGTGATCAGAGGCCTCTGTGGAGCATCCCCAGGAGGGCAGGGCCTTCCCTGAGCCGGAGAGTAGAGTCCAGCAAGTTCTAGTGCTCTCTGGCCAGCATCCTCACCCTTGAGTCGTCCTGGCCACAGGTGAGCGGTTTCCTCATCAGTTTTGGTATTAAGGAATTGGACCGTTTGGAGAGGCCGCGTACAGCACCCTTCACTAGGCCTGTGGCATTTGACTCTTGAGGTGGGGTGGAAAGGGAGGTGCCCCTTTGGCTGTGGTGCTCTGGCACCCGGGAGCTGCACCCCAGACTTGACTGCGCCCTTGTGGCTCTGGCAGCCTTCTGCAGGGAGCCTGATTGTGAACAGTAACTTCACTCGTCACTTTACATCCTGGCCTCCCTTAGTGCTTCCACCAGTCAGTGAGGGTGGCGTTCACTGCTGTGTCCTGGCTGGCATCCTGCTTGCCAGTGTAGTGGCTGAGCTGTGGTGGGCAGGTTTGCCAGAAGGGTCCTGCCATGTCTCTTGGCTGAATGGAGAAGTGCTGGTGGGGAAGGGGGGCTATGGAGGACCCCGGTGACTGGGCCATGTTCACAAAGGATGCAGCCCCACACTGCAGCTGGGCAGTGCTGGGCATGCGAGATGTCACCTGCTGTGGGGCTCTTTCCTTCCCTAGGGTCCAGGCCCACTGTGCTGTGACGCCAGGGCTTGAGGGTCAACCAGCTGCTCTCCGCTTAAACTGTCTCTCTTGGAGGAGCGGGTGGCTCTGTGTACCCGAAGAAGCTAACCACAGCTTCTGGCCATCAGTGCTTTCTGCATGAGAATGCGCCTCTCCATCAGTGGGGTTTCAGTGTAGTTGAGTCACCCTTGCTGTACCCTGAAACCAGTGCCAGGTAGCAGTCTGCAAAGAACTGAGCATTGGACACACACATGGAAAGTTTTTAAAACTCTTAGAAATGAACTCCCAGAACGTACTAAACCAAGCTAAAGTCAGACCCCCAGGTTTCGTGGAATTGTCCCGTGGCTGTCTTCTTTGTCTTGGTCTCTGTCCCTGGAGCTCATGCAGAACAGGTGACAGGAGAGGAGCGACAGCTCTGCGTGGACGCCTTGCCGTTCCTCAGCTCGCAGTCACACTGCCGGCAGAGCCCTTGTGTGGCTGTGGTCATGCATGGAGGACACGTGCGTGCTTGGGTTTGTCTCCCCGCCTGATACACTAACTAAGGATACTTGCTCCACTCGCAGCCTGGTGTCTGCTGTTGAGATGGCACAGCATCCCTTGGCATCATCGAGAGCCACATGGTAGGTCAGAGGTTGGGACTAGGTGAGAAGTGGGCTTGATGCGCTGGTTGCTCAACTGTGCTGTGCACGTGCTGCTCTGTGTATGTGCTCCGGAGTGAGCACTGCTCGGTGCCTTGCATCAGGACCATTTTTAAAAAATAAAAACCAGCTGCAAGTGATGGATGTGCACCTACATGTGTGCCTTGGGTGAGAGTTAACCCACGTCCCTCCCCTTCTTTGGTGATGGCCCAGTGCCTCAGAACAGCCCTGGGCCTCTGGTCTGGGAGAGTCCGCAGACAGCGGTCACTGAGCTCTGCGCAGGGTGATCCCTTTCCCCACTGCCTTACCCCATGTTCCGCCATGTCTGTTCGGGATGATTTGCACATGAGTGCAAAGCCCTGTCTGGTAGTAGTGTCTTTTTTACACTGAGAGAAGCTGAGGCACTGCAGCTGGGCACTGTGGGCACAGGTGAAGGGACAGGCCGGGGTAGCTGGCTCAGGTCGTGGCCACTCTGCCTCCTGGACCTGCACTCGGTGGCAGAGGTCTGAGCTGGCTCGGGGGCAGGCAGGTTGGGTGCAGGCTGCACAAGTGGACGGCAGGGGAATGGGTGTGGCCCGCTGGGTCTGATGGACCAAGGCCTTGCAGGATTTTTGGGAGTCCCAGATGGGGTCCGGGCAAGCACAGTGCATGGGTGACCTCCTTTCCTCTTCCCCAGCCAGGGTCCAGGTGTGGTGTAGCACCTGTGCATTGGTGTGCTCCCCCTACCTGGGCTGCCTTTGGGCCCTGCTGCTCCCGCCAGCTGTGCGTGGACCCTGGGTTCTAGCAGGGTACAGTATTTCACCCATTGTGAATGCCTCCTGTGGACTTCAAGAGCTTTGCCGGGTGTGCTGGTGAAGTCTGTAGTCCCAGCACTTGGCAGGCTGAGGCAGGAGGATTGCTGTGAGTTTGAGGGCAGCTTGGACTCAGTGGCTTTAAGGCCAGCCTAGAATATGTAATGAGATCCTGTCTCAAAAAATAAGAAAGACTAAAAACTCCCCCCACCCCTTTTCTTTGGATTTGGGCCTCACTGTGTTTCCAGGCTGGACTCAAACTTGGGATCCTCCTGCCTCAGCCCCGCAAATGGCTGGTACACACTACCCACCCTGTAGGACCATAAACTTTTCTGCCTAAGACTCTTCAGTGGCCTGGCATGGTTTTAAAAATGCTCTAGAGAGCACTTCTGGTTTTAGCTTCACACCCAGAGTTTGGAAGTTGTCACTGTTTTTCCAAGCAAGAGCCGGGTAAGGCTAAGCTGAGTGTCGGTGGCTTTTCTTAGACTCCCAGAGGGCTGTGTGGATGGGACTGTGCTGTCCTGAGGGCAGGAGTCCTGAGGGCAGGAGCTCAGCCAGCCTGGACGGACCGGCTGGAAGGAGAGGCAGCTGAGGCTGTGTGGGTGGCAGGTGGGAGCCGCAGCAGTGTTGTCTCCTGGTGGAGCACCTTCCCTAAGGACTGTCCGTGGGCCGTGTCCTGCCTGGGCCGGGTGCCCCAGCCTGCCTTCCCGGCTGGCGGCAGTGGGAGGTGAGATGCTGACAGCCACAGCCCAGGAATACAGGCCCCCGGAATACCAAGTGTCACAGTGGGATGGCGGGACCTCTCCTCCCCACCCTGCTGTGCCACCACTTCGGGGGTGGGACAGTGAGCAGCGGCCCACAGCCGCAGACCACATAGGCGGAGGAGTGCCCGGCAGATGCGAAACACAGATGGGCGCCTCAGCTTCCCAGAGGAGGCCCATTTACTTCAGCCCTATACCTGACACAGCCAGTGGTGTTCCCACCGTCTACCAGAGGACACTACACCCGCAATCCCAGCACTGGGAGGCCGAGGCAGGAACCTTGCAGGCTCAGGCCCGGCCTGGGGAACTTAACCACGTAGCACGGTCCTGTTCAAAATACAACGGTTGGGGTGTAGCTCATTGCACAGGTGCCCTAGAGGGTTACAAGCATCCTAAATGGCAGATACTGAAAAGACCAAAGAAGCAGTCCAGAGAGACAGAGAGCAGTACACATGTGCCAGTTCCCCATGAGGAAGGCAGTCCTGACTGCAGACGTGCGAGTGAATAGCAGAACCACACTGAGATGCTGGAGTCAGCGGACAGGAAATTCAGAAGCAACTATGAGCCGGGCGTGGTGGCACATGCCTGTCCTCGCAGCACTCAGGAGGCTGAAGCAGGAGGATTGCCGAGTTCAAGGTCAACCTGGGCAGCATCGTGAGTTCAAAGCCAGCCTGGACTGCCCAGCGAGACCCTGTCTCAAGAAACCTCCCGAAACAGAAACAGCGACGAGTGTGTTACCTACTGGTCCACTGGTGATGAAGGTAAGTGTGAGGAAGAGTTGGATGATGCAGCATGGGCGGGGAGCAGTCAAAAGGAAATACCACAGCCAGAGTTCTCCGTGACAGTGCAGGTGTCTTTGTGGGACACCCCTGAGTCAGTGAGCTTGGCTGAGTCCCTGGGGACGTCCGACGAGCAACGGAAACGCCCCGGTGCTTTGCCCCCGCGTCAGAGTCGGAGCCGGGTCCTGCTACAGCAGGCCCAACTCCGCAAGGAGCCCAGGTGACCCCCTCGAGTCTTTGTCTCTGACAAAAGGTTTCTGACACGACGCCAGGCGGCATGCAGAGTCCAGCGGCCTGTGGCACGGGGCTGGGTTCAGAGAGGGGCGCACCCCCAGGCCGACTGAGATGGCAGGGCGGACAGTCTGTGGGTCCTGCTCCCCCTCCGGGTCACTTCCGGTACCGAGGAAGCGGGGTGTGTGGACACTCATCACCAGCGTCCCAGGAGACTCCCGAGGCTGAGATGGGGACCTCGCCTGCCCTGCCGGAAGGGCCAAGCTGTGGGCTCGCTGACTCCGGCACAGACACGGCAGGAAGAGGCATACGGGTTTATGAGGCAGACTGGAGGGAGGTGCACCTTGACCAGCTGCACACTGCTGCTTCCTGGAGCGTGGAGTCCTGGAGGAAGCTTGACTCTCAGAGCCTTGTGCACAGGTCACTGTCTTTTCAGACCCTTAGGGGTTTTTTTCCTTTCTCTTTTGGTTTTTTTGAGACAGGGTCTTGCTATGTAGTCCAGGGTGGCCTCAAAATCACTATGTAGCCCAGACTGGCCTTGAGTTCTTGGCGACCCTCCTGCCTCAGCCTATTGGGTACCGGAGTGACAGGTGTGTACCTCCACGCGTGGCTGCTGCTTCTTGTTACTTTTTTTTTTTTTAGTGAGTTTCCTGGAAGGAAAAAAGGCTTGAGTGACGGTGTCCTGAAGTTGCAGGCTCTTGAATTTGTTGTTTTTGATTTTGTTGTTGTCGTCATTGTTGTGTTTTTCGAGACAGGGTCTGACTATGTAGTTCACACTGACCTCAAACTCACAGCGATCCTCCTGCCTCAGCCTCGTGAGTGCTGGGGTTGTAGGTGTATACCACCACGCCTGGTTAGCTGTAGCTTTCTTAAAAGTAGTTTTAAAATTCCAGTTTCCCTTGTCTGCTTTCTGCTTATCGTTGGTCTTCTGTCCTGCCTCACTGCTTTAGAGAAGCAGGTCCCTGTTTACTCCTTGGTGGGCGTCTCCGTGCAGTGTGAGACTGGGGGGCTTTTCCAGCCCTCACCTATGGTCCAGGCCTTGTGCCCCCACAGCGGACCTCACTGCCCTTGAGCTGAAGCTTGAAGCCATGAGCTTGGGTGGACTTCAGCTATAGCTAATGATTAAAAGAGCAATAGGAGAACAAGTCCCTGAGTTCAATCCCTAGCACCAAAAAGGACAAAAAAGGAAAAAAAAGCAACAGGTGAAAATCACATCAATTTTGTCTTTTAGCCCCCAGTCGCCTGTCCCCTGCTAATGACTCCCCTCACAGAAGTTGGGACCCTGGCCAGGTGTGATGGTGCACACCTGTCATCCCAGCACTCAGGAGGCTGAGGCAGGAGTGTGGCCAGGCGCTCTAGGCCGGGCCTGGATTACAGAGCGAGTTTGAGGCCAGGTGGACTACCTAGCAAGACCCTGTCCTTGGGGTCCCTACTCTTGTTGACTTTCAGGCCTGGAGGCTGGTCAGGCACCTCCCGAGGTAGCTGGGAAACAGCCAACTCATACAGACGGCATACACCCGCGTTCATTCCCTTGGGGAGTCAGAGGATGAAAGTAGCTCCGGGGTGTATCCAGGAGGGGCCCCAGAGAGTGGGGTGCCGTGTGGTTCCCTGTGCAGCACTCCTGAAGGAGAAGCGGAGCGCGGGGATTGCACAGTTGCTTAGTGACCACCAATCACAGTTCTAGGGGTCTAAAATGACCAGGTGGAACTCAGGCTGTCTTAACCAGCTACTTGGTGTGCAGGATTTAAAGGAAACGTTAAAAACAACAACTGGCTACCCTGCATTTCTGAGTTCCCCGAGACTCAGGAACGGCGGAAGGGGCTGCAGTGCATGTCACCTGGAGCCCTCCGGGTCAGAGTCCTGGCCTGGCTCACTGCGTACCCAAGGCCACCCCGGCCCTCCTTTGGCTGCCTGTGCCTGAGCCAGTGAGCAGGGTCAGTAGAGGAAGCCGAGAGACTGTAAACAGGAAGAAATAAGTGTGGAGACGGCGTGGAAGGTGGTCTAAGTACAAAGATGAGAAGAACAACAGTTTTGAAGGCTGTGAGTCTCTTTTTAAGTCTCCCGTAGGCCCCACAGCTGAGCCCATGTCCCCAGAAGCAAGGAGGGGCAGAAGGTCCCATGAAGGGGGGCACCCAGCACCAAGGTGCGCATGGCCCCTGCCGGGAGGCAGGGCCGGCATGGTATAGTACTGACTTAACTGGAGTGCACTTGGACGGCAATTTCAAGTCTCCCAGAGGTTGTCTTTCCTAGAGTGGTGCGGGTCTCTTTTTTTTTGGCGCCGGGGATTGAACTTGCTAGGCAAGCACTCTACCAGTTGAACTAAATCCCCAACCCCCAGGGTCTCTTTTTAAAAAAAGAATTTTTTTTTTTGGTCTTTTGAGACAGGATCTGTTGTAGTTCAGGGTGGCCTTGAACTCACTATGTAGCCCAGGCTGGCCTCAAACTCTCAGCAACCCTCCTGCCTCAGCCTCCTGAGTGGTGGCACTACAGGCAGGTGCTATACACTGTCAAGTAGCTCGTTTTCCTCGGAGGGGCCATGAGCCAGCAGGCAACACTCAGTCACCTGCAATGCAGAAGCTCCGCATGCTTTGTGTCCTCCTGTTCTCATTTATTTATTTATTTTTTTGTGGTGCTGGAGATTGAACTCACAGCCTCATGCGTGCTAGGCATCCTCATGGTTCTGCCAAATGAGCCATAGCCCCAGCTCTGTAATTTAATCTCAGCTTCCTTCCCCTCTCTTTTTCTCTCTATATCCCAGTTATATAAAAGATTAGCTAAACCAGGTGTGGTGGTGCATGTCTGTAGTCCTAGCACTTGGGAGGTGGAGGCAGGAGGATCACCACGGAGTCAAGGCCAGCCTGCACCACATAGACCCTGCCTCAAAAACCCACAAAACGAAAAAAGAAAAAAATAGAACTAACATTTAGTAGGTCATCAATGGGAGTTTAGGCCCCAAAGATGACATCTTTTCTAATTTCTCTTAATATCTGGAGCTGACTGGGTAAGAAATTTGTTTTTAAGGAGGCCTTGGCCCTCATGAGATAAGGTTCATAGTACGCTTTTGTATAACCTCCTTAAGTCATTTAAGAAATGTCAGGTTTTCATTTGGGCCCTGATAAATATTAGCCAGTTTCTTCTGTTTTTGGGGGGGCTGCTGGGGATCAAACTCAGGGCTTTGTGCTTGCTAGGCAAGCGCTCTACCACTAAGCTAAATCCCCAGTCCCAGTAGTAGCCAATTCAGAGTGATTTAGGTGTTTGACTTTACTGGCCTTTATTTGGGGGTGTGGGTTTGAGACAGGGTCTCACTGTGCAGTTCAGCTCAGTCTGGGACAGCTCCAGGCCATGTAAGTTACCTGTGAGCTAGAGTATATGTGTCGTCAGCATTATGCCTGGTCCTTTTTAGTTACTTGGGAGCTTTCTTACTCTTTAAGACTCTGTCCTAAGACAGTTTGTAACTATGAACAAGGTGTTTAGAAGGCTTCTGTTTTTTTAGGATCATCTGAAAAGTTACCCAAATCCTGCTTCATTTGCTTTGGGTCCTGCATAAAGAGGTTGTCGGGTTGTAACTGGTCCAAATTCACCCAGCTGCTCCTGAAGTGGGCACGTGTGTGCTGGTGGGGCTACAGCTTTTGCTGGGGACCTGAGTGGGGGGGGGCAGACCCTGTCTCTGGTTCTGAGCATCAGTGTTATCCCCCGGCCAGAAGGTGGCTCAAGAGTCGGACGGTCACCCAAACAAGGTGTCTCATTTTACTCATGGGTGTCATTGCACCGGATCAGACATCCACTGTGGACAGTAGTCAGGATTACCCATAAACACAGCTTGCACATGATACCTCTGACTACTTTCCTGCCTTGTTAAGAGGGGTGTAGGTGCCGCGCCATCATAGGATGGATCTCTGATGGCTCAATAGGACACATCTGTGAGGAAAAGGACACGGGGCTCAGAAAGGGCGTCCCCTTCCAAGAAAAAGGAAACCAAGTGGTAATAGGTGCAGAAGCCGGCCCTCCTCAGCTCTCCACAGACTGGAGATCATATGTGATGCCTCTTGCCCGCGTCCTGGATGTGGTGGTCGGCAGTCTCTGCCGGCCCCTGTGTTCTCTGATTAAGTCCCCAGGTGCCCCCATCAGGTGATGCACTAGTTTGTGTTTTGTCAATATCTGCATGGAAGGACAACTGACACTTTTCAGTGTATATACTGATGCATGCCACCTGACATATGTCAATAGATTATAGCTGTCTTAGGCTCTATTGGCACATGAAATAGAATATATATTTTTAAAAAATACCACTCGGAACAGGATGCATGTCAAGGAAAAGTCAGCAGAGCTGTGACCATGTACCATCTTCTGATCAAAATTGGTAGGATAGCCTTGCAAGCACAAGGCCCTGAGTTTGATCTCCAGCACCAAAAACAAACAAAAATCGGTAGGACAGCAGAAATGTGACAGCCGAGGAACAGAAGCTGGAACAACGCTGAGGAGACCTGGAGGAAACAAGGCCTACAAACACCGCAGCCTGTGATGGCACCTTGCCTGTAAAGACATCTTCCCCGAGGCACCAATATTTTGAACAACTTGAAGCCCATGGGCTGCTGTAGCACAGTGGAAACTGATGGGAAAGAAAGGCTCATTGTCAGGAGCCAGTAACTCTGCCCAGCTGCGGACCATTACAGAAAGACTGGCATGCTACACTGTGTGCTCCATTTCCACAGTTCACTTTCACCTGCTAGATAGGGAGTGTTTTAAGGAAATGATCCTTGGCTCCTCACCTGTAGCCTTAGTTGACAAGGTCCTAAGGCAAGAAAAGCTTGCTTGTATTGGGTTTGCAGAATAACAGGCCTGGCTGGCAGGGACCCAGGTCAAAAGGTTATTCTGTACCCATCTAGTTCTTGATGCAAATAATTTAGCACACCCGTGTTCTGCTGACACCTATAAATAAAGATTGTGCCTTGCAGGGATAGCCATTCTTTTCATCAGGTTGATGGCTGCACCTGGTCCCAGCTGTCCTGTGTGAATCTCTTTCATCCCCCATCACTCCTTTACTCTGTTCAGCTCTGCGGTGTGGGTCGCAGTGGCTCACGATTTAACTTCAAAGAAAGAGGCGTGTGTGTTTGTATGTGTGTGACACAGTGTGGGGCATCTCACCACGGTGAATCAGCGATGGAGGAGCAGCAGCACAGCCCCATTCCTCGTGCGTGTGACCAAAGGTTTCAGACAAGACAGCCATCACACGGAGTGTAGTAGAGTCTATTGCAAAATGATAGTTTTTCAAAGAGAAAGAGGAAGAGGGGGAGGAGAAAGGGAAGTGGGAGAGAGGGAGAGAGACAATGTGAACAGTGGACCAGGCAAGCGCAGAGGGGGCAGCTACCCTGAACGAGGTCTCAGGGTGCACTTCTGTGATCAACTAGGTCTGTCGGAAACATTCTGTCCTGCCCTGGGGTCATTGCTTATCTGTCTCCGAGGGAAGCGTGTTCCGCTGACCCCTACAGCTAACGATTAAGAAAGGAAAGGGTGGATCCGTTCTTTTCTCGTTTGGTAAATCAGTTTGGTTTTGGGCGATTATTAGAAAATGCGGGTTCAAACTTTCCATTTCGCACTTGATCTTAGCCAAAAGACCGAGAAGCGATTCAGATTTTCCGTTTCGAAACGAAATACTGAGAGAGAAAGCTGGATCTACTTTGGGCTGAAAAGCCAGCAGTCAGCCGACCCAGCACAGACTCGCAGCATTTAGAAAGTTAGGGAGTGCCCCTCCGCTCGCGCGTGCGCAGTGATCGCACGCGGTGGACCACAAGTCCCAGGCTGCCCCGCGGCGCGCGCTGCCCGCCGGGAGCGGCTCCCGTGATGCCCTGTGCCGTGCGGGCTTCTTCAGTCAGGTGCCAACATGCCCATGAAGGGCCGCTTCCCGATTCGCCGCACGCTGCAGTACTTGGGTCAGGGCAGCGTGGTGTTCAAAGACTCAGTGAAGGTCATGACGGTGAACTACAACACGCACGGGAACCTGTGCGAGGGCGCCAGGTGAGTGGAGCCCCGCGAGCGAGCCCGGTCCGGCGGCCGCCCCTTCCCAGCGCGGGCCCGGACCTGTCCTGTCTCCTCCCGGGTCCGCCAGGCGCCGCCCCATCTCTGCCGGGACCCACGGTGGAGCGGGGCTCAGACGGCGTGTGGAGCCCCTGGAGACCTGGGGGCCGGGCTTGCGGATCCGCTCCTGCCGGAGGTGGCGTCGGCCCGCTCGGCTGGACGCGCCGCGCTGCGCTTCCCGGGAGGCCGGGCTCCGGGTGGGCCCAGGCCGGCCTGCCGGTGACCGCTGCGCTCTGTCCAGAGGAGTCCTGTGCTTCTGGCACTGTGGGCTCGTCAGAGCCGAAAGTCAGATTTTCTTATGTCTCAGGTGTTTAAAAGGCCCCATCCGAGCATTCTCGAATGTTTTCCTGCCTCCAGGTAGGTAGGATCCCAGCCGGCCCCTTTGGTACCCTTGCTCCTGCTAATGACGCGTGCCTATTTTACTTGTGCCCTTGGGGTAAACCACCGATGCACCCATCTAGCCCGCCAGCCCCTGCCTGTCCTGTGCCCGCCTCAGTCTGCTGCCTGATTGGGACCTTCCTCATTCCAAGTCCTGGGACAGTGCTGTGACCTGGGGCTTCCTGGGTGGCTGGGAGCTGAGCTCTGATGGTAGAGGGCTCCGTCCCCTCTGTGCTAGAACTGCCTCAGCACAGCCCCAGGACGCAGGTGGATTTGGTGACAGGTCAGTGTGGTGGGAGCCAGGGTGGTCGTTGACTTGGGGCAGTTTCCTTATCTCCTGGCCTCCTGTCCTGGCTTGTAAAAGCCTGATGTTGAGGAGTGGAGAGCATGGCACTGCAGTGTCTGGCAGGGCACCTGCCTTTCCCTTCCCTTCCATGCTTCAGCATGAACCATCTGATATCCTGGCTGTGAGTTTGTACTAGGCGGTTCTGGCCACGTCCTGGTTTCTTTGTGTGGCTCTGGTGCTGGATAGCGGTGGCCTGCTACACCTGGCCCTTCCAGCAGGGCTTTGCTAGTGATGTATGGCACTGTGTCAAGGGAATAGTCCTTGTTTTGCAAACACTTTTCTTTTGTTTTGGCAGATGTTGAATTTGTTTTTGGTGACCTTTGCCATGCAGAGATCTTATGGAGCCACAGTTCCGTCTCAGTTGTGGGTTTTAAGGGCTTCCTCCACACCAGAGTGTAGAACACACTCCTTTATTTTCATGGTGTTGCTCACCTTGTAGTTGACGAGGTGACCACTTGTCTGGTTTTATTTTTACCCCTTTGCTCTGGCAAGTTTTCCCCTCTGGTACCAGCACCCCTCCTATCTCCATCTGTGCTCTTCCAGCTGTGCTGCTGTGCTGCCCAGAGGCAGGGTCCCCTGAGATTCTCACAGGTTCTATTCCTTGTGTTGGCAGGAAGTTCGTGTTTTTCAGCATCCCTCAGATCCAGTACAAGAACCCCTGGGTGCAGATCATGATGTTCAAGAACATGACCCCGTCTCCCTTCCTGCGCTTCTACCTGGGTGAGTGAAGGGCTGTGTGACCAGTGCATGTGGGGATCATTGCCCAGGGACCATCACCTGGGGCAGTGTGGACACTGGAGACGGGAGATGCACCTGGGGAGCCTGCCTTCCTCCCAGCCCCCTCCCCAGGTCTTCAGCCAGCCAGTGTCATTTCCAGCGGCCTCACCCTGGGGGAGCAGCCACTTGGGGAAGGTGAGGGTCCTGCTAGGCTATTTTTTGCAGAGGCCTCTTTTCCTCTTTGTGGTTTTGAGACCCACCTATGTGATCGTGTCCGTACCTTGTTTTGTATTTGTTGCTGTCTGGTATCGAATCCAGGGCCTTGGGTATCCTAAGCAAATTCTACCACCAGGCCATATCAAGGGCATTGGATTCATTTCCTTTTTTTTTTTTTTTATTTGTACATGTTCACAGTATACAGTGATTATCTTCACCCTAGGGAGTCATTTGTTTGCTTTTTGAGCCAGAGTCTCACTGTATTGCCTAGGCGGGCCCTGAACTACAGGGCTCCAGTGATCCTCCTGTCTCAGCCTCCCATGTAACTGGTACCATAGGCAGCTGCTACCGTGCCTGGCTTTAGTTTATCCATGTTTATTGCTGAGTAGTATCTCATTTTGAGGAACACCACAGTCTAGTCACCAGTCAGTGAGCCTGGGACCTTAGGTTAACGCTAAGACAGTGATCTTGGCTGGAGATGAGGCTTCACAGGGTGAGTGAGGGATGATGGGGGAAAGGTGGCAGGGACAGCAGAAGCCCAACCCTGGGAAGGAAGAGCTTGGGGTGGAGGAGCTACAGACTGCAGCACAGCCCTGAGGGGCCTAGACAGTGTGTGGGGATGGTGTAGCTAGCTGTGGGCAGGGGTGGCCAGGGAGGGCACGGGCACCTGTGGGCTCTGTGAGGCTCTGCATGTGCTCAGTCTGAGTGACTGGGAGGGAAGAAGGTTGGTTCCTCATAGTTCCGGTGACTACCTGGGGAGGGCAGCACACACCAGAGGGGGCATGCAGAGTGCTGATGCCTTTGTGGGCCCTGCCCTGGGGACCCGTCCAGCCCTCTTCTCTTTCTTACTTCTGTCTCTTCTGGAAGGTGGATGAAGTTTAGCTCTTGTGTTTAAAGTTTCTGATCTGTTTTGACCTGAATCAGCAGTTTGTATGTGGACAGCTGGTCGCTGGACTTCACGTTAGCTCGGTGTCCTGGCTGAGAACCAGCCACCTCAGTGCATGCCAGCTTCATCTGCACCTGGGTCTGTCTGCTCTGTCACGTGTGTGCTCCAGCTGGGCCCATGCTGTCTCCTTGATGGTCACTTTCGCCTCATTGCAGATTCTGGGGAGCAGGTACTGGTGGACATAGAGACCAAGAGCAACAGGGAGATTGTGGAACACATCCGCAGGATCCTGGGGAAGAGCGAGTGAGTGCCGGTGTGGCCTAGGGAATGGGAGTGTAGAGCATAGCGGCCTCCCTGCTCCCCAGGCCTCTAAGAGCCTTGGCTCCCGGGGTGAGGCCCCCTGTGTTAAGCCCCTTTCCTTTCTGTGCGTGAAGACACAGGAAGGACCCACAGGGCATTTCCAGCCCCTCCGCGAAGTCCCCTGTCCCCACCCCCATCATGCCCTGCCATCTGCTCTGGCAGGGAGATGCTGCAGAGGGAGGAGCAAGAGAAGCAGCAGCTGTCCCACCCCGCCAACTTTGGGCCCCGGAAGTACTGCCTGAGGGAGTGCATGTGTGAGGTGGAGGGCCAGGTGCCATGCCCAGGCCTGGTGCCCCTGCCCAAGGAGATGACGGGCAAGGGCAGGGCCGCCCTGAGAGCCAGTGCCCAGGACTGAGGTGCTGCGAGCAGATGGCCCCTTCGTGTGAGGACGCCGTGTGTGAGGATGCTGCGTGGGAGGACTCTGCATGGGAGGATCTGCAGGCTGCTGTGTGGATGGACACCCCTGCCCTGTCAATAAAGACTCCATACAGTGCAGCTGGGTCTGGTCTGTAGGTGGGTGGGCTAGCTGAGGCCTGGGCTGGAGGACGAAGGGTTAGGGTTAGGCTTACTGTGCTTTCCTGCCTACAGTCTTCTCCTGGCCTCCCCTGATTACTGGTGGCGGGTTGCTAGCCTCCCCTTTTAGGGCCGGCCATAGGTCTACTCATGACAGGGGCATCCTCAGGCAACACAGGACAGGACCCAGGCTAGTAGGGGGTGTGCAGCCTGTGGCCAGCAGGCTGTGTGATGTCCCATTAAGTGCTTGCTGCCCTGCCTCCCTGGCTGTCATCTTAGTCACCTGGCTGTAGCCCAGGTCACTCTGCTTCACACTGGGATAGTGACGTGGTGGGTTCCCCAGGGCTTCTCTGTGCAGTGAGAAGGAGGCAGTGTCTGCAGCGCAAGGTCACTGGCCAGTGTGGTGTGTCAGCGCTGGAGGTGACCATGCCAGGCAGGCAGTTTGCGTCCTGTGTTTGCTGCTCAGGTTTTGGTTTGTGGTTCGGGTGAGGGGTTTTGGGGTCTGGGGGAGGAAGGCAGGCAGGGTGCTCCGCCGTGGGACAGACAGTGTGCGTGAGTGACCTGGTGTGCTCGTCTCCTATGGCCGTTTGGAGGGGCAGAGGAGGCCTTCCTCTCTCTCCGCCTGGCTGCAGGGCTTGGGGTGGACACGGGAGGGCAGGCAGACGGTCATCTCCATGGCCACCCTTACTGCAGGCGTGGACAGTGTCACTGATAGATGACGGTGGGTGGGGGCCAGCATCATCAGGACTTCTCACCTAATCCTCTGCCTTGTCCTTTTAGTGGTGATAAAAGATGGGTTTGAAATGTACGAACATGGGAAAAACTAGGAAGAGAGTGCTAGGAGCGGTCTACCTGTGAACACTCCTGTTTGCAGAGCTGTGTTCCCCAGGTGGTTCTGGCCTGTTTCTCTGATGTCATTTTGTGGTATGTCTGGCAGTGCCATTTAAAGCTTTTTGGCTCCAGTGAGTTCTGTCACCAGCCAACGGGGGCTGTAAAATGAGTGGTCACATGACACACTAAGTTCACTAGGACTTGGAATTTTTTTTTTTTTTGGAGACAGGGTCTTGCTATGTAGCCCAGGCTGTCGTTGAACTCACTGAGTCCAGGCTGGCCTTGATCTTGCAGAGCCTCTGATTGTGAGGCTAACAGGTGTGCACCAGCAACTTCCCCTGGGACAGCGGAGTCCTCCTGAGGGGACTCCTTGGCTGGCAGTCCGATGTGGCCCCGCTGTCCTCTGACCTCTGGACGCCTGTGTGGTAGCCTTGTCCCTCCCTGACTTTCTGCTCATGGCCCTCGGTCCCCTCTGGTGGTGGTGCATTCAGAGCACTCCCTGCCCCAGGCTGATGTTACTACAGCTCTGAGGAGAAATGAGGAGCAGTGCGGTCGTCATTAATCCACTTTTAATAGTATAAACCTCATGTAGGTAGTAGTACTAAGCCACAACAGTAATGCCACATCGAAACAGCATTTAATAAAATGCATAAAGCTAACTCATGCACTGCAACACTCTATATACACACACGACAATGCAGATTCCTCAAGACTGAAGACATCGATTAGATATAAAATCCACTTTAAAAAAGAACATGCTATTTTTTAAATGCCATCACTTAACAAAGCTGATTCGTCTGGGAAGGAAGGTGTGTGCAGCCACAGCCCCCAGCAGGTTTTGAACCTGGAATTCAAGGGTAATGGCATGAAGGGTATTTTCTATCTCATGAAGGGCGGAGGTCACAGACACGGTCCCAAGAACACCGAACACCCGGTTCTCCTTTAACAGACGTCGTCTCATGGGCCGGCAGCACAGCCACGCGCTGCTGGGGGTGCTGAACTACAGCAGAATTATGGGTGGTGGTGAGAAGGAGGTGCAGCTTTTCGGGTATAAATTAGTTGAACTCTGATTTCAGGGTAGAAAAAGGTTCTAGCACTTGGGTCGCATGCGGTGGCAGCGCTGCATCTCCCAATTTTACCTCTACATTAAACTAAAGCACTCTCTTGATTGGTACGTGGTGTTGGGAGACTTGTGTGTGTAAATATCAAGACCAAAATTACTACCTTCTTAAATGAATGTACAGCTAGCTGTGCATTAAAAATATCTGACATTTCTCTCTCCCCGAAAAGATAGGTTTTGAGCTCCCAGTTTGTTATTAGCTTGCTAACCTAACAGTCCCAGAAAGGTACTTTAGAGTCAGTGCGAGACAGTCAGGCTTCCCCTTATTGACTGGAAAGCCCATTCATTTAGTGTGATTGTCACAACAGGCAGGGACCCAGCGTAGGCTAGCGATCACGGTGGGGCTGGGGCTCCGAGGAAGGTGCAGCGACCTGTGTCTCACAAGGCACTAAGTGCTGTGGCCGCGTGAAGTGTTCTCAAACGCCAGGCCAGCTTGGTTCAGACCTGAGGCTCCTGGGAGCTCCTGCATCCCAGCAGAAAGCCGGCTACAGGGAGAAAGCAGGATGGAGCTGGCGAGGAAGACTGGTATCTGTAGCTTTAAGGGCAAACATATCCACATTAATGTATACTTTTTACCCCAAGAACGCAAACCCTAGTTTACAGAAAGGAGTGACACCAGTGGCTGTCATTCACATGCGCACAGTTGGAGAAGTGACTTGAAGTGTACAGACTCAGGGCCCACCATGCAGCGCAGGCGCTGTGCCAGGAGGCGGGTTCATCTGAGCCGGCCAAGCTCAGAGCACTGACGCTTCTACCCGCAGAGTGGCCCCGTGGACAGCCTGGCAGCAAACCCTAACTTCACAAAAGGCTCCAGGGCCTGGAGAGGCCACAGGCTGTCACCAAAGTCCTTTAGTCAGGCCAGGAGCTGGTGCAGAAAAGGCCACCACCCAGACCTGGCTGTTGGGTTGCATTGTCTCTGGCCCCTGGAGGGGGAAGACCAATACCCTCGGCTGGACCATTACTGTGAGTTCCTCCCAGGCCTTGGCCCTTCTCACAGTCCCCTGGAACACCCGTACCCAGAGACACCTGAAGCTCTGTCCTCGATGTCACTGCGGAGGCTGGGCGGAGGCCGAGACTGTACACGTAATTTATACCTGCGTACACAGACATGGACACGTATATATTCGCAGGAGACCTGGACTGGCCCTGCCTGGGTGGGGGCTGGCTCTGGATGTTTCCCAGCAGCCGTACAATCTATGGGCTGAGCTGGGCAGAGGGCGTGGGTGGGAGAAGTGGCATCACATAGTACCCTTTGTGCCTGGACATGGGAGCACCAACACTACCTACCGCGCCACTGTGTGTCACATATTCACACTGGAAAGCAGACAGAAAACTTGGAGATTCCAGGGATAGCAGGCCCAGGACTGGACCCAGAGATGTTGCACCTTGGGACACGCCTGAGGGCAGCACTCGCCCCCTCAGATCCATGATGCTTGCCCTGCTCCTGGGATGCGTGCAAGTGGACATGGGGCCACCTCTGAACAGAGAAGCCTCTAATACTGACACTGACAAGCCAGACAGCCTGAGAGAGCAGAGCAAAAGTGATTACCCTGAAATCAAAACCAAAGCAAACAAAGACCCCATGCCACAGGCTATGGCCGAGGCTGGACCATAAAACAGCTCCGCTCTACGCATACACGCCTGACACACCAGAAGGACCAACACGTGCTTCTCCAGACACCTTCCAGGAGGAACTTTAGAATCACTGCTGAAGGAGCCCAAGTCTGCACCCCACTGTGAATGCGGGTGTCCCATTCACACCTGTAGTAATGACTGCTGTGCAGGGCCACATGGCTGTCCTAACCCAGCACAGTTTGAAATACTTCTAGAAAGAACCACGTGCCCAGCAAGTGACTGCATGGGCCTGACACAGCTGCTGACCCGTGTCCCCCACTGAGGGCTGGTCGCCCTTTGTGGGCCCAGGGTGTCCCCACCTTCTCCAGGCAAGGACTGAGGACTTGGCCGAGACTACGCCAGTGCACAGTTTGGGTGGACGCCTGAACCCACCTGACAGGATGGGGGATGGATGTGCAGCTGGAGGCTGGAAATGACCTCAGGCCATGAGGCTGTGGGCGTGTGATGTGACCCTGGAAGGCAAGGCTACTGCAGAGCAAGACCAGGGGCTCTGGGATGCTCTGTGGACCCCAGAACTGGCCAGCACCAGTCAGAGCCAGCAACTTCCCACACAAATCCACCCTTCTCCAGTGCTGTGTCCTTGAGCTCTGCATGTCCCTTGCAGGTGTTCACAGCGGACCCCCAAAGAGCAGGGCACTGGCAGCTGTGAGCTGCAGCAGTGGGACACACTGCCTGTGGTGATGCCCCAGCTGGACCTTCACAGGCAAAGGGGACCCACTGAACTCCTCGGTCCTGGGCAGTCTTTAATTTTAAAATTTAAAAACACTCGGGTTAGAAAACTAAAAAATACTTCAAGCTGGCAAAATTACATCGTCGTGTTATACTGGCCACCTGACATCCCCAACAATCTGCCTTCCAGGCACAACCTGTGATCGACACCCCAAAATCCAAATGGGAATTCAGGAGCCAGAGACACTGTGCACACTCAGTTCCCACGAGCATGACTTCAGTGGCAGGTGGTGACCCTTGGGACGAAGTGTCTGTGGTGCCCGGAGTTGACACACACGTGACCTGGGGCCCTGTAAAGCCAGATCTGCCCCACAAACCTCACCCTACAGGAAAGGATTTCTTGCTCCAGCCCACATGGAAATCTGGGGTGCCAGGTGCAGTTCCAGCCAGGAGGCTGTTCTCGCTGTAAACCATGGTCACCTCATATCTGAGGAGAGAGAGGGAGTGGCCTCGGAATGACAGCTGCTGCCGTGTCCAGTGAGCAGAATATCTCGGAAGAGAATGTCCCACGGAGAGAAGGCCAACGTGGGGACACGGGAAGGTGCCCAGTGTGTAACCAACAGCAAGGAACTGTCCCGATGCCTCCCGCCAGCCACACAGGTCACAGGTGAGCACTGCACGGCCCTGTCCAGCTGCACAGTTCCAGTGGCTCAGAGACACACAGGCCCTTCTCCGGGGTGCTGGGAGGGGAGAGGGACAGAAGCCACTCGGACATGTTCCAAGTGTCTGCCGTGCACGCTGGGTCGGGAGCTCGGCTGCGGTGCACAGGAGGGGACAGCATTTCCGGTGCCGGTCGGCTGGGCTGCACTCTGATCCTGAGTCCTGTCCTCAGCACAGAACCCAGGTTCTGGCAGTCTGCAGATGCTCTCTCAGGCCAGGAGCGGAACAGGCGTTGGCCCAGGGCTGGCGGCTTTTGGTTCAGGTCCCACCACTGGGCCAGCACGCTCCTGGGGATGTCGTGATGCACTCTGACACCAGCTGCACACAATGGGGAGCGAGTCTTTCTTCCTTAGACACGATTGTCTCCTGCGGGCTCGTGCATTTCCGCAGAGATCCTGAGCATCTTGGTAAAGGAGCTTCCACGTGCCCTGCCCACAGGCAAGATGCTGCTGGCATCCCGAGTTCTGTAAGAAGTGCTTAAAAGTGCTAATGTTGTTACCCTGGTAATTAGTAGCTATTAATTCCAAGGACAATTTTAATATATTTACACTCATACTGTTCTCTTAGGTTCTTTTAGTTTAATACAAGTCTCTGACATTATAAAACTTCATTTTTGTTTTTTGCCCTTTGAGAAATTCTAAATACAAACTGAGTTAAAAGATTATTTGAAAGTCAGCTACTTCATCAAAAGGCATGAAAATGTTTTTCACGGCAGGAAAGGATCCCAGTCTTCAGTTGCAACTGCCTGGGGTTATGGTAAGGAACCAGGTGGGGAGTGGCTGACACTGGAGACATCTGCATGCGCCAGACTCCGCCGCTGTTTTCAGGGCACCGAGGGCCCTGGGAGTCCCCTGAGGCAGGGCGCAGTGCCTATAGGCTGGCTCCGGTGATCTGGCCATTGTACTCTGCTGTCTCCATCTTGAGGATGTAGGGGATTATGCTGTCTATCGAAACGTTGCCAATGAGGCCAGTAAAAAAGAGTTCTTCCGTGATGTTGGAGCTCATCAGCCTGAGAGCCGGCAGCCGGACGAGGATCCGGGCCAATCTGCAAGAGGGGCACTGTGAGGAAGGGCTGGCACTGTCTTGGCCCAGGCCGGGACCGAACAGACCCCGCCCACCCTCCTGCTGTCAGGTTCCTTTCACAGGAGTCTCGGGGTGGGAACACAAAGGCACACGTCCAAGTGTGCGCTGTCCCTTTGCGGTTCCCTCCCTCGCTCCACAGAAAGAACAGAACTCGGAAACCTAGCAGTAGATGCAGGTTTGGGCCTGGTACCCTGCACATGCCATGGGGAGGGCTGTAAGCATCTGCAGCATGGACAAGGACAGGCTGTGGCATGCTGCTCGAGGAGGGGCAGGGAGCCATGCAGCGTGCAGTTGGCAACCTGCACACACATCCAGTCTGGGCCCTGGGCTCTGAATGACTGAGCTGGGAAAGCCGTCTGCATGGCCCTCATTTCCTGGGTCAACACTGAAAGTGGACTGTAAATTGGTTTCATCCAGAGAGACCTGAAGAGACACTGTACTGGAGGTAGCTGGAGCCGACCAGGGGGACAGTGGTGCTGTGCGCTGGAAGGCTGCTGCAGTGCCCTGTGCCACAGCCTGGACTGGACCCGGCCACCTTCCCATAGCGGGAGAGGTCAGCTGTGGAAATGCTTCTGTACAATGAGTGGGAAAATTACAAGGCCCTTTGGGTTTTATGATCCCAATTGCGCTACACAGAAAAGTTCCTGGAGATAAATACATAAAATGTGATTGGTAGGTATGTCTGACAGTGCTCTTCTCTGGGGTAAGTGTTCCTTCTCCTTTTTGCTCTTAGGTTGTTCGGTTTTCTACGGCAAGCATGTTGTTTCCTGAAGAGAGCACGCATTTGAACTCTGCACAGAGCATTATCCATCCTGCGCTGCGTGCACAGAGGCGGAAAGGAAGGCACCCGGGACTTGGGCAGACAGGCTGCAGCTCAGGGAGGCGGCAGGGCCGAGATGAGAGAGGGCCCGGGACAGGACAGCCTGGCCCACGAGGGTGCCAGAGGTGGCATGTGCCCCAGGGCCTTTCCTTGGGGAGCCATCTGGGTCCCTTGTCGCTGCCTGGCCCCCACCTGGACCTGGAGTGCCTGAGGATTTCTCAGAAACAGTGTGTCTACTTTCCAAGGTCATAAGCTAGTGACCCCAAAGATACTCTGAGCACAAGATGCTTGCCCCGTCCACCTGCCCAGACAAGGATCCTGTCACACTGAGACGCGTTGGGTACCATCCTGGCATTAGATGGGACCGGTGGAGCGGCTGGATGCCTGGTGCGGCGGACTCGCTCTGGGCCAGCTGGCAAGCCTGGCTAGCTGTGTGTCTCTGGGGACTGGTTTTATTTGGGGGACAGGCAGGGAGGAAAGCAGGAAATCATGTACAAGGTAGCAGGGACTTGCTCTCTACAGCCCTACTGCTGTGCCAGTTTATACCTATTTCTTGCTGCCTACCATTACAAACAGTGCCCATAATTAACTTCCACCCAAATAGAGGGACTTCTGGGACTGGCTTGTCTGGGATAAAGTGACTGTTTTGTAAGTCCCCACTCCTCCCTAGTGCCACGCGTGGCCCTGTCAAGGGCTCTACCTTGCTCTAGGGGGTGACACAGGACATGGAGACCCCTGTGGGGACTCGGGCCTCCTTGAACCAGCCCAGGAGGTCAGCCAGCCTCTGCCCCTGCCCACCGCAGAACAGCACGAGGCGTCGCCCCAGCCCCGCGGCCCAGGCAAGGCTCTGGCGGGCTGTCCTCACCGGTAGGTGTCCTCAGAGTAGGTCTTTTGCACGTAGTCCTGCAGCTCCATCTGGGCCTTCTCCTGGAACTTCTCAATCTGGCTTGTGCCCGTCAGACCCGGGTGGTCTGGAACAGGAAAGGACCCCAAGTTCCCCTCTGCATCTAGCAGGCTTAGTGGCAGACTCCCTAGAATTTCAGGTCAGTCAAATTCTGACAGATCCCCAAGCATAGCAGACAGAGGCTGGTCTAGCTGGGACATAGGCCCTGGGCTGGGCACCTGGCCTGAGCGGCCCTGCCTGGTGGCTCTGCATATCTGGCTTCCTACTGCTCTAGGAAACACAGATCCTAAAGTTGTGTAAAATCAGGCATTACCTGTTTCTAGGTTATACATCATCTCTCCTGTTTTTATTAGCTATGGGAGAGGAGAAAAGGTTGAACCAGGCACAGCCACACGCAGGGTCAGTGGCCATTCTCGGGGTTGGGGACCAGATGGGAATCTCGGCCACAGCCCACCGCCTCCTCTTCACCTGCTGCCACCAGCCCGCCTGGCATGACCTTTGGCACCTGGCTCAGTTGCTGCCCTGGGGAGCTGCATCTACTCGGTAGTGCACCCAGGGACCCTGGGTATCAGCTGGGCTGGAACGGAGGTGGAGAGCATCATGGTCACGGGCCAGGTACCCGATCTGCACGCTGCCGTCTGTGTGGCAGGTGGCTCAGTCGGGACCCCAACCAAACTGCTCGGTGCCTGGCACCCCCAGGCCTTGCAGCACTGTGGTGAGTTGCAAGGCAACAGTTTAGCACACCTGCGCAGGGCAGCCAGCAAAGCACAGGGTATGAGGACACGGGCCACATACAATCTGGAGGGGCTCTGTCTATACTGCCGGTGACAACACGATCACGCTCAGAAATCGCAGCAGACACAGTAGAAAGGTGGCACATCCCCCCCGCATATCTTACCGGGGCTAAAGAGAACTATAGCTTTAAGGTATGCGTACTCGTAGCCGTCTATCTCCAGCCGTGCCATGCTGTTGCAGAACTCCTGCAGCTTCCAGATGTGCTCCATCACCTGCTTCACGCGTTCACCGGAGAGCTTGTCTGCAATGCAGCAGGCATTCCGTGACGAGGCCCAGAGAGTGTCTTTCTGGCCCGGCCTGCCCAGCCCCAGCGCCAGCCCCAGCCCCGGCCCGTCCCCAGCCCCACCTTCCTGGATGCTGTTCTGCAGGTGGTTGACGATGGCAGCCAGGATGGTAGACAGGCTCATGACCTGTGCACACTGGGCCAGGCCGAGGGTGAAGAGCTCGTTCCAGCAGGCGCGCACCAGGCTGGTGTTGCAGTCCTGCCTGGGAATGGATGGGGTGCCGGCTGTGGCCACGCAGGTGCCAGCTGCATTCCATGCCTGGCCTGCCCTCAGGTGTCCCCATGCGTCACCGGTTTCAGTGACTCTGCAGTTTACAGCTCTTGTCGTCGTATGCCCCCGCTGCACCCAGGGGACAGCAGGGCAGAGCTGCCGCCAGGAGCATGCACAGAATAGAGACTCTGTCTGCATTGGCAGCACCAGGCCTGGGCCTGGCTCTATCCCTCAGCACACGGGGCACTGACAGGGGTCCATGAGATAGCGCAGCCGCTCCCTGGCCACTTACCCCAGCGCCTGGAAGGCCGGAATGGAGCGTGCCCAGTGCATGGACAGGAAGAGCAGGCGCGATGCCGACTCACAGATGTAGTGCACGTTGAGATATTCGGGCATCGGGCTGGGCATGGTCAGCTGCAGGCACATGGCAAGGAGGTGAGGGGTGCGTGTGCTGCCTGACTGAGGCCCAGGCCCAAGCTCCTGCCCAGGGAGCTGCATCTTGGGAAGCTCAGCTGGGCTGAGGTCTGCGTGGGACCCTGGGCACACGCTTATTCTGCAGGCAGCTTGACCAATGCCTGGCTGCCAGGCCGATGCCCCTCATTGTGGAGTGGCATCCTGCCCAGTGCAGCTGCAGTCTGCAAGGAAGGGGACCCTAACCCCTAAGCCAGCACTGGGTCTCTGGTGCAGGAAGGGGAACAGGACTGTTCCTGGGGTCAGGCCTCAGTGCCCCATACATGGCCTATCTTTTTGTGGTTCCAGAGGGCACAAAGGGCAGATGGATGGCTCCCATCCCCAGGATGGCCACAGGCCATCAGTGTACCATGAGACATGACAGGCCACGATGGGGACACTGCCGGAGAACCCCAGGTCCTGTAGGCCAGCTTGGTGCACAGCCTGTCATGCTGGCACTCACCTTGAATGTGACATGTGTGTCCGACAGCAGGGGGCCCTCGACCTCGATGATGGGTGTTGACTGGTCCCTGCTGATGACGTGGATGCCGCCTCCCCCACTGGCATCCAGTCCGTCCGCCAGGCCGGGGGGTGAGGCGCCGTCTGCAGTGTTAAGTGCTTTGGCTAAAGTGTCGAACGCCCTGTGAGCAAGCACAGAGTGGGCCATGCTGTGGGCCTGCAGCTCAGAGGGTCCAGAGCCCTGCAGGTGCCACACGGGAGACAGGTGTCCACTGTGGCTCTGCAGAGTGCGGCCAGCTGGAACCCGTGCACCTCTCAGCCCCCAAGAGGGTGCTCCCTCACACCCGCTGCCTCTACTTAGATGCCACCACTCGCAGTGTTAGTAAGTGCTGGAACCAGAATTCTACCCAACTCAGGTCCTGCGACCCGAGTTCTGCTGTCAGACTAAATAAAAATGAGGACCAGTGGGCAGGTGGGCACACCTGGAATCCCAGAACTAGGGAAGCTGAGGCAGGAGGATCGTGAGTTCAAGGTCAGCCTTGACTACACAGCCAGACTTTGTCTCCAAAACCAAACAAAACAAAAATACCCACCAAAACCCAAAAAATACCACACACCCAAACAAAACAAACAAAATCCTCACAAAACCATGAGGACCAGCGCACCCGTGTGGTCCCCAGTGAGGTACCCAGCTGGGCCAGCTGCCAGGACAGTACTGGAGGGAGCCAGAGTCAGGCTGAGCACAGCACTGGGGGTCCTCCGCATCCACCTGCCACCATGGCGAGGCCCTGGGGCCGAGCACTGAACGCACAGCTCAGAGGAGTGGGCTACGTGAGAGGGAGCGGGGCAGAGCTGGCACCACACAGGCGCCTTCAACAGGATGACAGAGTGCTGTCCGCCCTACTCACTGGAGTTCCCCTTGCGTCACTTGGAATGAAAAGCGGTGTGACTGTTTATAGCATGCTAGACTCGAGACAGCAGAGGCGCCGTCCCTGCGACAACTTCACAGCCCTCGGCTAAACACAGACAGTGCCAAGGCACGGCTGTCCACCACACAGGTGGCGACACGGGTGCCCGGATCGTACCGGGTGATCTCACTCGCAGACTGGTCTTCCGGCTGGATCTCCGAGGTGTCGCCGTTGTTCAGGGATTCGCTCAGGTTAGCCAAGGAGGTCACGACGTTGGCCAGGGTGCCCAGGGCTCCCTGGCTTGTCTCGGCCTGTGGGACAAGAGGCACACTGCAGAGGCACACGCAGGGCAAAGGGAGAGACGCAGCTCAGACATGCTCCTCAGCAGCAGCATGAAGGGCAGTGGTGGGAATGCCGTGTCTTGGCTGTGGCACTCACAGATCCATACCCGTGACACTGCAGTACAAGGACAGAGTGACAGAACAGAAACGGCCACTGGACGTCACAAAGCAAAATGCTCATGCTCCAACAGATACGAGTGGAAAGTCATCGAGGTGCACGTCATGGGGTGACGGTTTGGTGGCTGTTTGGCAGGGTGTATAAAGACCTTTGCAGCTCAACAACACAGGGACAGCCTGACCCAACAGGACCAGGGACCAGAGATGGCCATTCTCCAAAGAGGGGAACAGTGGCCAGTAGATGTAGGCTCAGCATGGCTGGAAACAGAACCAGAGCCACAGGGACCCTGCACTGACCCCCCAGGAGAAGGCAGGGCCGGGTCACAGAGCCTTGTGTGTGACGCACCCCACAGAAGCAGCCACGGAGACGCAGCCACACAACCCACGCCTCCCACTCAGGCGGAAACACTGGTGCCCGGCAGTCGCTGCCCAGGTGAAGGCGGTAGCACAGCCACGTGATGCGTGAGTCTGGTGAGGACCCTGGGTACAGCCGTGTGCGACGACCGTGGCACCCACGCCGGGGACTGTGTATGCGGCCCCGGTGACAGTGGGCCTGGAAGGAGCGTGAGTGGCTGCCGAGCCTCACTCAGAGCGTGTGGTGTGCGGCACGGGTTTAGTTTCCATTAAGGAAGAAGCCAGAGGCGAACCCAGATGGACACTGCGTGCCTCGATGACAGACGTGAGAACCTTCATGATGCAAACATGCACTGACCAGCATTTTCAAAACTTAAAGTGGCTTCTTTATAAACAACAACGAATTACAAAGTAGAACAAGTGAGAAACAAAAGTGGAAACTAAACTCAGCAAAGTCGGAGCCAGCGAGCACCCTGAGTGGACACTGGAGCGCCGTGTGCGTGGCACTGGAAGGGAGGGAGATGCACGCGGTCCCTAGGGACGGAGGGTCCCTAAACACGCCGGCTCTGAGTTTCGGACTGGGACCTGCTGCGGGGTGTGTGGCAGCTTCGGAAGCTTGTGCTCATTTCCCGCGGATTATTCTGAACGTCTGATTCCTTCAGAGCAAAGTTTACACAGCTGCTCCTGCACACACTCCTGCCCGCTCTTGCTGTCTCCTCCTCCGGCCGCCTCTGCAGTGCTCTGCCCCAGGAGGGCTGGGCAATGTGACTCTGGAGCCCGCTCCACCAGTGTAAGGACCACACCTTCTCCCTCGCCCAACAACAACAAATGGCTCTTAGTAGTTCACACTGAGTGCTTGCTGTGTACTGCCACAAAATTAACTACCTCTAAACTGGGTGTGGTGGTGCATGCCTGTAATCCCAGCTACTTGGGAGGCTGAGGCAGGAGGATCTCAAACTCACAGCCAGGCTGGGAAACACAGGGAGACTCTCTCAAAATAAATAAAAAGCCCAGGGGCTAAGTATGGTGGTGCAGACCATAGTCCCAGCAGTAGGGAGGCTGAGGCAGGAAGACTGCTGCATGTTCAAGGCCAGCCTGGGTTGCATAATGAGTTCAAGGGCACTCTGAACTACATAGTGAGACCCTGTCTCAAAAGAAGAAAATAAAAGAAAAAAGAAAAAAAAAAACTAGCTAGGAATATAGCTCAGCCCTCAGTCCTGCATGAAGAACAGGTGGCTTCTGCAAAGGGCCGTGGCGTGCATGCGGCTGGTCTGCCAGCGTGAATACCAGGAGAGTCTGAGCAGAGAGCGAGGCCGCAGGGTGTCTGCCACCCTGAAGTCCAGAGCCTGGCACCTGACAGCAGACCTGACTGCCAGGCCTGGCCTGGTGAGACTCTGAAAAGCTACAGTGTCCCTGCACAAGGCGCCCCAGGGCACTGTGTGTGGATGGGGAGGGGAGGACGTGCAACGTGTGCCTCACCTTGGAGTCCGTAGCCAGGAGCACCGTACCGTCCTCACGGATCAGGGGCTGCTGGATGTTCACAAGCATGCCCGGGTCCAGGAGACCTGGCTGTCTGCGCAAGACAGAGAAACCAGAGTGGCTTCCAGCAGCCACGAGGTAGGTCACCAGACCCCATACAGCCCCGGTGTCCACCCTGCCCAAGGCCTGGTCACACTGCCAAGCGGGGACTCATGTCATCACATCCTGGGGCAGATCTGACGCTCTCTCTTCCATGCCACAGGGCCTGGCTTCCCCCCCAACAAGCTCAGACTCCACGGGAAGAAGGCACCATTAACTCGCACTCCGTCGGGGACCCAGCTCATGTGCTCTGTCTGCACCACAACACGGTCCGAGTCTCAAACTATGGAGACACTGCTGTCCCAGTGGGGACGCAACCTTGCTGCTTTCTGGGGAACAGGGGCTGACCTTGCGCCGTCCTTGTCAGCCACAAATGTGGGTGTGGCTATCAGGGGGCTGCGAAGGTCTTTCCGGATGTAGATCTTCTCTGTGGAGGCAGCACAGTTGCTCGGCTTTTCCCGCTGCACATCAAAGGGCTTCCGCTCACTCTGCACGGCTTAAATCACAACAAAAGGCTTCACATTAGACAGGACTCTGAGCAGGAAGGCTGCTCCCGCACACTGGTTCCTGCGGGGCCAGGCCCAGCAAGGCCAGGGCAGACCCGGGACACGTGGGGCACAACCAGCAGTGGCCCGGTGGGTCCACACAGAGCATCGGGCCGCACAGCGGAGGAGCCCTTCTGACCTTCCCCTTCCCGTCCCTCTGCACCCGGCACCACACGTACCACAGGCTGTGGGGGGGCAGGGGCCCCCGAAGGGTGACACAGAGCCTGGAGACTCGCACTTGGAGCCAGAGCGAAGCTATGACTGCAAAGCACTCATTCCTGTTCCTCCTCTGAGGACAGTGGCAGCGTGGGCCAGCCCGACACCAAGCCACTGGGCTCCTGGGACTTTCCTTTCCTGAGTCCAGGGATTGAACTCAAGGTCTTCGCACTGAGTCACATCTCCAGAGTTTTTTTCATTTTTTATTTTGAGACAGGGTCCTCTTAAATTGCTAGGTAGCCCAGGATGGGTTTGACCTTGAAATCCTCCCACCTCAGCCTCCCAGAGTCTGGAAGGACACCCAGGTTTGTTACTCACTTTGGAGGAAGAGCAGAATCACTGCATAAAACAGAAACATCAAACTAGGTAGACATTAGGTCAACAGTTCTAATTTCTCAAAGGACACAGCTCTGCAGTGAATTGTGCAGTGCTTTTTTTTGAGACAGGGTCTCACTATGTAGTCCAGGCTGGCCTTGAACTTACCATGTAGTCCAGGATAGCCTTGAACTCTCAGCAATTCTCCTGCCTCAGCCTCCTGAGTGCTGGGATTATAGGCGTGCCCACTATGCCCCACCAACCGGCCAGTACTGAATCGCATGGTTCTACAGTCTTCCCTGGGGGCCGGGTGGGTGTGCCCTGCCTCTGTGACCCTGCCCCTCGGAGCCTCATGGGCAGGAAGTGAGCCCCACTCCACCTGATTTGGAATTCCTAAACCCAGTCCCGGCCCACCCGTCCCTGCCGCCTTACGAGGTCTCAGCCCGAGCAGCTTCCCTGCAGGCAGCCCGCACCCAGCCCAGGCCGCCTGTGCTCACATTCCATCTTCATGCCCATCTCCAGGCACTTCTTCAGCCGGCAGAACTGGCAGCGGTTGCGGTGGTGCTTGTTGATCACGCAGTCCTGGCTGCTGCGGCAGCTGTAGGTCAGGTTCTTCCTCACGCTCCTTTTGAAGAAGCCTTTGCAGCCTTCGCAGCTGACGGCCCCATAGTGCCGGCCTGGGAGAAGGGATGGGGGTGGTGAGCTCCAACAGTGTCCACACATGGTTTCTGCACCTGTCACGGGCGGGCACACGAGCGGCACAGGCAGCAAGCGCTGGCGTCTGGCACGGCTGCTCAGGGGCCACCCTCAGACCTTGAGCCCCACGGTCCCTAGCAAGTGGGGCCTGGTCAGCCTTTAGACCTGCAGGGGAGGTCCGGACTCCCTCTCCACAGCTTCCACGCTGGTGTCTCACCCATGACGGGAGAGCGCCTGCCTCGGCAGACCCTCCTGGTGCACAAGCACCATCGCAGATCCCACCCCCTTCTCCCTGGTAGATGTGACCCTCTGCTGACGCCACTGCAACACTGGAGACAGCGTGCTCCGTGGGGTGCGTGCTCCACGGGGTGCTGCCTAGGCTCCCAAGTCAGAGCCGTTTCCCAGAGTGTCTCTGGGGATCCCCAAGTTTGCTCTTCTAGAAGAGTGGAGCTGAATCCATCCTGTTAGCACCACCTTCCCTTCCTGGTGCTCTGTGCCCTGGGGTGACCAGTGGCCCTGTTGGCCGAGAGGACCATGGGCTGCAAGCCTGCTGCACGCCGCTCCCTGCTGAGCAGGGGCCTTGGGCTCTGCCCTGCACTCTGCGGGAAAGGCGGCACATGCTGAGAGGCCCGTGCTGGGCAGCCCTCCTGCTCCTGGGACGAGGTCATTGGCCATCTTCCCAGGACAGGAAGCAGGGTGGGTACTCTGGGTGGAGACGGGGCAGCCTGGAGGGGAGCAGGAGCGAGGGCTGTCTGCCCAGAGACTGTGGCCAACCTCCTTTCTAAATACACACACACAGCCAAACCCAGGACAAGCGAGTATCCGCTGTGGGTGCACTTGGCAGCACCTCCCCTCCTGGGCCTGGCCTCCTGGGTTCCCTGGGACTGCGTGGCCCTGTCCTCCCCCAGGCACAGACATCACACAGCCCACACTAGCAGGGATGTGGCACCAGGGTGCCCAGCATGGCTCAGCTGCCGGGCCCCTGCGCTCCCTGCCCTCTGTGATCGCAGGGCCCCAGCACCGTGAGGAGGCAGGACCTGTGCAGATGGAAACCAGGCTGCTGCCACACGGAAACCCAGCACTCTGCTGGAAGGTCTGGGGGTCGAGGATCGCCCTTTCCTGTGTTCTAATGCCCTGCAAAGTGGAGTTGCTGATTTCCTCACGTTGCTAACCTGCTCAGAAGAGAGAGCCTGCATCTCGAGCCTGCACACCCGGCACATGCATGAGGCCTCCTGAATGCCCCACTGGCTGTAGGTCACCTACCTGAAGCTTTATCGCCACAGACCACACAGTACTCCACCACCTGCGGCCGCTGGACCTCGGCCTTCCCCAGCAGACGCTCCACAGACGCCGAATCCGTGACGATCTGGGGAGATCAGCAGACGATGTGCTCAGAACTGGGTCAGGGGTGATGTTTAGCAGGCTCCGTGCAGTTCGAGCAGAGTGGGGAAATTCGTGCCAGCACCGACTTGCCACTTGGGTGGCCTGTGGTGTGGGCTTTCGGCAGAGCTTGCCTCTCTGGCAACCAACACTGGAAGAGGCCGAGTGGGGTCACCCGGTGCCCCAGAAGAGGGTGAGGTCCTCCCAGCACCTTGTCATCAGGAAGCACTGGGAAGGATGCCAGGAGGTGTCTGCCAGGGGAGCAGCCATGCGATGCTACTGCGTGGCCAGTCTCCAGGGGGCAGCTGTGGTCGAGGACCAGAAAGATGTCCTCTGCCACCTTGTAGGTGGTGCCCGGGGGACAAAGTGCTGTGGCCTGGGAGACACTGTAACTTTCATCTCCGAGAGGAGGGACTGAAAATGCCTGTCACTGGGGCCCGGGACACGCCTTCACACGTCCTGCAGACATAAACCGTCCTGCAAAGGCCTCCATCACACATGCGACCGTGCGGCAGCAGCCCTGCCTAAGCAAGGGTGAGCTAAACACGCACCGAGGCCCAGACTCCAGAGCTCAGAGAGTACCTGGGGAGGGAGAGCGAGGCAGACTTGCTAACTGCGGCTTAGCCCGGAGAGCCGGACGCACTGAGTCCAGCTCAGCAGAGGAAACCACCCGCTGCAGTCTCTGCACAGCGGGATGCCCTCCCCAGACATCGGTCCCGGGCAGTGTTCTCTGTAACAGCCACGGGTGGTGCGACGGGCAGACGTCCCCGTGTGGGACGTTACACGGCCGCCGTGAGGAGGAGCGTCAGCGCTGTGCTCCGACACGAAGCGCCACGGAGACAGCGTGTTAAGTGAGATGCACCCATCACAACGGACAGATGCCATGTGGCTGTGGCCACGAGCCATGACGACTCTGAGTCTATCAGATTCACACAGACAGAAGGCAGAACACTCGGCCAGGGGCTAGAGGGACGGAAACAGAGAGCTCAGCGGGTCCAGAGGATCCTTGTGAGTATCTCCATCTTGGAGTACTTGCGTGTGACCCTCAGGGCAGAGGCCTCGGTGCAGGGGGACAGAAAGGTACAGACTGATGGTGGCATGCCACCCACACCTAAGAATGCTCCCACGGTGAGCGTCACGTTATGCACAAATCACCACAGACGCGAGAAAATGAGCTCAGAGCACACAGACACAGCGGTGGGGACAGGCCGAGGGAAGAGCTGGCGTCTGGTCCGGCTGGGTTGCCCCAGTGGCGCCTCTGGAATGTCCTGGCCTCCGTGCCACCGGGCCTTGCCCAGGAAGGCTCTAGGGGGCTTGGCACCTCCAGGGATGGCTGTGGCTGCCACAGGAGGCCAAAGCAGAGGCGGGCAGGGACAGAGCCGCTGTGGGGCTCACCTGGATCCTGCCCGGGACCAGGCTGTCCGCGGTAGTGAAGATGAGCTGCTTGGCGCTGGGCGTCTCCGGGGGGGCCAGGATCACCTTCCCAGGGCCAGCGCCATCAGGGCCGGTCAGGATGAACTGCTGCTTGGGGGGGCCCGAGGCGTCCACTGCGGCGACGATCTGGATCTTCTGTCCTGTCCGCTGGTCTGTCACGATCTGCAGGACAAAGTGAGGCTCTGCGGTGAGCTCAGGGGCTCCCAGGGCACACGGCCCCTTGGGGATGGGTGGGGGGCGCAGGGAGAGCTTTGCTGGAGCGATTTCACAGTGTGGTTTTGATGCTGGGATTGCAGCGTTAGTGCTGTCTGCAGAAGAAGGAAGTGTGGCAGCAGTATGTAATGGGTCACATGTTTAACTCTTGGAAGAAACCTGTCCCAGCACATAAAACACTGAGCAGGGGCACAGTTGCTAATGCTCGGTCCTGCCTCCAGATGCCCCCAGGCCTTAGCTCAGCCCTTTCACAACCTCATAAATAAACCAATGCACATTGCCACTTGAACTACATAGTGAGTTCAAGGCCAGCCTGAACTACACAGCAAGACCCTGTCTCAAAGAAATCTAAAAACAAAAAAAAGTAACAAAAACAGAAAAGACCCCAACCGAGCAAAGAACACAAAGAAGCCTGGGCTGTCTGTGAGGTCACAGAGGTTGCCAGCACCAGCATGAGGGACTGTGTGTTGAGCGGCACTTGATGGGTCCAGCGTCACGCCCGGTTCACATGGGAAGCCTTCCAGCTGTGTTCACTGTACAGGAAACTCGTGCCCAAGGCCCCTCCCTGGGACCCTGCGCTCCACGCCAAGGTCAGATCAGCAACACCATCTCGGGCCGCCTCGGGCTGAGTGCCACGCTGGGTGCAGGCGCTACCTGGAACGCGCTTGTGGCAATGCAGGGAACACACACCTCCCTTGAGACTCTCGGCACATCTGGCAGAGCCTCCCGGCTGGGGCCCTGTCCGCCCCGGTCACTGGGGAGCAGAACCCGACAGCGCTCGGCTGCTCCCTGGGGAGAGGCAAGCAGATGTGCTCAGGGCGCCGGCAGGAGCGGAGCGGAGCAGGCGAGCAGGAAGCAGGTACACTGGAGCTCCTGACCTGAGGGCGAGGGGCCCTCACAGCAGCTGCCCGTCCCCACACTCCAGGCCTGGGGTGAGGCTGAAAGAACCACAGCCCTAGGGCGTCTGTATGCAGCAGTCTAGTTAAGGCTTCTAGCAGCGCATCCCGTTGTCCTTTTCCAGGTCTCTTACCTCCAGTTTGCAACTGGAGAGTCCCAAAGTCCCTAAAGAGTAGGCCAACATTGCAGGGTGCATCCTGTCAATACTTCGCACTGTGGCCGACCCTCTTACCACCAAACGCGTCCCGGCCTGACCTCTCTGCCTGCCAGGGCCGGAACTAAAACTCCCCACGGGCCCAGCCGGCCTGTGCTGCCCCTGCCACCCCGCGCTCCCCTCCTGGCTGTGGGGTGACGGAGCCCCTGCACTCTTGTTATCTACACTGCTCCTGCTCCCGGTTGCCGCCCTCAGCCTGAGGGCCCTGCCTCCGCGGTTTCAGGGTGAACACAGGGCCCTGCCCTGGCATGAGTGGCAGTTCATGAACAGCACCACGGGTGAGACTCGCCACCACGCAGATGACCAGCACCCAGGGGACACTGCTGAGCAGCATCCGCCACAGGTGAGACTTGGCACCAGGCCGATAACCGGCACCCAGGGGACACCGCTGAGCAGCATCCGCCATGGGTGAGACTTGGCACCAGGCCGATAACCGGCACCCAGGGGACACTGCTGAGCAGCATCCGCCCAACACTTCACAGAAACATCCCGTCAGTTTCTCACAATGAACTGAGAGGCAAAAACTCCTGTTATGTGGTTTCCCAATGGAAAAAGTGATGGCCTGAAACCTGTAGTGTCCAGGATGGAAACTACTCTGTTATGTGCGGCGCGGGATGTGAGTACTGGCGGAGATGGCCCTTCCCAGGGCCACATGGCTTCCTGCCTCTCCATTTGGCCCAGTGCACCTTCGTTCCACCAGCTGGGAACAACAGCTCAGACCTTTGCTTTAGAAGGAAGTTAGAGCTGGGTGTGGTTGAGCTCGCCTACAATCCCAGCACTGGGAAGCTGAGGCAGGAGGATCAGCAGGGAGTTTGAGACCAGCCTGGGCTACGTAGTACATTCAAGAACGGCCTGAACCATACAGTGAGACCCTGTCTCAAAAAACCAAATGACAACAGAAGTGAGCGAGTGAAGTGAGCACGCGCCGGTTTTCCTTCTCAGTGCATGGAGTCTGCGGGGACAGCGGGGGACGGTACCTGGATGCGCTGGGGCGAGGTGACCGCAGAGTCGCTGGAGATGATCTGGATGCGCGGGGAGGGGCTGGTCATCCCTGGAGCTTCCAGCCGCGGGGTCTGTGCACGCGGGACCTGTGTGGGGGTCACAGGGTCAGAGGTGGGTCTGAGGTGTCAAGCCAGGTGACGGGGCTGACCCACGTGACGCTGCCCCGGCGTCACGGGAAAGCTCAGCGTAACAGCTGCTGCTTGTAGTGAGGTACAAGGGGGTGTGAGCAGCTGTCATTCTGCTCTGCACTCAGACACGCCACTGTGTATCCTTCAAAGACTGACTTGGGATCCTCCTCGCCTCCCCGGCTAGCTGCACACTCCTCCCAGATGACTGCTGGAGGGACGGCAGGACCGGCCTGTCTCGGGACAGGGTCTCCAAGGCCTCCGGCCCCAGGGAGACAGGATTGTGACCAGCCCGCAGAACACTCAGGTCTGGAGTTCAGTCAGTGCCTACCAAAGTGAGGATGAAGTGCTGATACTTGAAGGAGAAGACACTATTTTCCTGGACTAAATGTACATCATGAACTGCCAGGTGTGGTGGTGCATGCCTGTAGTCCCAGCACTCAGGAGGCTGAGGCAGGAGGATCACAGTGAGTTCAAGGCCAGCCTGGGCTACACAGCAAGACCCTGTCTCAAAAAACAACAGAAGTAAGCTGGGTGCAGCAGCACATGCCTGTAATCCCAGCACGGGAGGCTGAGACAGGAGGATCACTGTGGGTTCAAGGCCAGTCTGAACTACATAGCGAGACCCTGTCTAAAAAAAAAAAAAAAAACTAAGTATTAGCCAGGCATAGTGGCCCACACCTGCAATCCCAGCACTGAGGCGGCTGAGGCAGGAGGAGCACTGTGATTTGGAGGCCAACCTGGCCTACCTAGTCAGTTCGAGGGCCAGCTTATACTACAAAGTGAGACTCTGTCTCCAAAAAACAAAAAACAAAACAACCCCCCAAAAACCAAAACACAGAAAGAACAAAAACAACAAAAAATAAACCAAAAAGATGTATCACTATATCATGAACCAATCAACACCTTACAAATTTCCCAAATACAGGAGAGAACATTCCTAACTCATTCTATGAGGCCAGTATTACCTGCTGCCCAAACTGGACAAAGACATAACAAGAAAGGTATAGCTCAATACTTGCTATGAACAGAGATGTAAAAATTTTCAACCAAAGAAAGCACACAAATGCTGATATGCCACACTTGAGAGGGTTTATACTGGCAGCGCGGTGGCTGGTCAGCAGTTTAAGACACCACACCCACAGAATAAGGGACAGAAGCACACAACTGGACTGAGAGAGACTGGACACTCCCAAATGCCCGTGATAACCACACTCGTGTGAGGGACAGGAACGCCCCCTCCCGAGGGCTTCATGCGAGCTCGCAAGGCTCCGGGGCGAGAACCCAGAGGAGGACTCTGTGTCACCTTGCGGACACGCAGCACAAGGTGCCAGGGACACTAGTGGGGGCAGCTGAGATGGGCACAGGCGTACAGGTTGGGAAGTACAAAGGAGAACTATTGCCACAGCTTGAACAGTCTACATACAGAAAGTCCTATGAAATCCACACAAAACTAAAAACAGTTAGGGCTGAGAAATGAGTTCCAAGGCCAAGGCTGCAGGGCACAAGAGCACGGACTGCTTTTCTATCCAGCAGCCACAGACATCTGAAAGGAATCAAGGAAATGGTAGGTGTCACTGAACATACCAGAGTAGTCAGCCACAAACTCAACAAGCAAGTGCAAGAGCTGGGCCAGAAGATTTAACACTATGAGGATGGGACGCCTCACTTGACTTACTGATGTGAGTAATTCCTACAAAAAATCCAGGTGCTTTTTTTTTTCATAAATGACCAGTGACCCTCAAACACATGGGAATTCAAGGGACACACAGCTCTCATGTTCCCATCTCCATGTGGAACCTAAAGCGATTGAGGACACAAAACCAGAGCAGAATGTGGCGACAGAGGCTGGGGCTGGGACGCGGAGAGGGATGATGATCCCAGCGACACTCCTTAGATCTGCCGCACGCTGTGCAGGGCAGGTTCACATGCTCCTGCCTGTGCCAATTGGTCATCTTCATCACTGCACACTGCGCTCACGACTTGGTCACACACATGGCATTATACACTGTGCATGCACAACGCAACCCCACCACGGTGCTGAAATGGAGATGCAGGACAATGCGACACAACTGGGGGCCCGGAAAGGATCTCACGTGGATGACAGGCCGCATGTCAGCCTCTGGGAGACGCCGGGGGACAACTAGTGCTGTGTGGGCCTCAGAGTATGTGTGTGGTGCTGGGGGTGAAGTCCAGGCAAACTGGCTTTCTGGCTGCTGCAGATGCAGCCTCCCGAGGGCCTTGCCAGGAGCCAGCCCAGACCCCACAGGCCTCTGGGCCCCTTCAGGCGCCCTGGCACAGCCCTGCCCGCTGAGCACTGAGCCTCCCGCAGGCCTGCTGCCCGCCCACAGCGCAGGACGGATGCAGACGCGTCACTGTGCATAGACCCTTCTGAAAACATCACGGAGGGTGAGAGACACCAGCCGCAAAGACAGCCGCGTGGGCGAACCCATACACACAGGAAGGGGCTCGTGGTTGTGCAGGGCCACAGCCTGGGGCTTCCCCCTGGGGTGATAAAGTGCTCAGGAACCAGGCCACGGCGACAGTTGCACAACTGTATGAAAACACTAAAAACCACAGGACTGTGCACTCTGCGGCCTGTCTTGTCTTGTTCTGTTGCAGGGCAGGGTGGGACCCAGGGCCTTGCGCATGCCGGGCAAGCGCTCTCCACTTAGTCAGCCAGCCCAAGAACTGCGTTTGTTTGATGTGATTGATTGACTGGTTTTTGAGACAGGGTCTCGCCACGTAGTCCAGGCTGGTTTTGAACTTATGGCAATCCTCTTGCCTCAGCCTCCCAAGTGCTGGGATAACAGGCATGCACCACCACACCCAGCTTGTGAACTGTACCTTAATCCAGCTGATAAAATTGTTTTAGCTGGACATCATGGCATATGGCAGTAATCCCCGCTGTTTGAGAGGCTGAGGCAGAAGGGTTGTAAATTATAGCTCTGCTTGGGCAGTTAAGAGCGGTCCTGTCTCAAAATGAAAAGTGGGGGTGGGGGGTGTTGTTGCTCAGTGGTACAATACCCCTAGGCTTGATCTCCAGTACTAGAAAAAACTTCAGATAACAAGTGAACAGAAATCACTATTTAATGGGTAGCATGAGGGATCAGGGCAGGCAGGAGAGTGGAGGAGGCCTCTCTGCAGAGCCGTCCTCTGACATAATTCACTGAGCTACACTCCGATGGGTGTTAAATTTAGTACTCAACACTACGATAACAAATTTATCTTAAAAACAGAACTCCAGTCCAGAACTATTTGGCAGAGGCCCCAAAGAGCTGCCCAAGTCGCTGAGCCACAGCGACTGTGGTCCGCACGTTATTGGGACCTTCACGCCCCATGCTGCTACCACACACAGAGAATGTGGTGTGGCCCAGCCAGGCCTCAGCCTCTGCGGAAAGGAAGCGGCGGCCTCGGGGTGGCCTCGCCAGCTCTGCATCCTGAGGCCAGGGATGTGTGCGCTGCCTTCAGGTTCCTTTCCTGGGAGGCCCAAGGCCTCTGCCCGAGAGAGAGGGGACGGTGCCCCAGCAGTGGGCTCAGAGGAAGAGCAGGCGGGCTGGGTTTGATGTTGGTGCTGCAAAAACAGGAAAATAAAACAATAAACGAAAAAGGAGGTGTGGTGGCCCCAAGAGAGTTTATGCTGGTCTTTCCCGAAGACAGAGTGAGGGGTGAGGAGCCTTGGAGCCCTCTGCACCAGCCTGGCACCAGGCAGACCTCAGGTAGCAGCCGCCTGCAGCCACACTGCGAGGCCCCTCATCGCCTCTGTCTCCAAGGCCACTCAGTGAGCAGCACAGGACACAGGGACCCGGCAGAGACCCAGGCTGCCAGAGCCTTGCTCAGCTCGCGGGGCAGGGCCAGGGCCAGCTGTGTGTCCTGAGCAACTACCTCTCCTGGGGACCCGGGACCCTGCTCTTCCCCACAGGGAAGGGCACAGGTATGTACCATATATACAGTATCGATCAGACTTTCTCCGGTTGATAATATATGTTTAAAAAGATAAAACCAACCTCTCAACTTCTTGGCTGAAAAACAAAGATCCAAAGCACTGACTACCTCCCACCATTATGAAAGCAAGGCGGCATTCAAGAGCAGTTCGGTTCACAAACTCGTGGTCCACAGGCAGTCAGACCCGACCTGCAAGCAAGCAGGCAGCTCCTACCCCACCTGGACGCACCCAGCTACCCTGGCCACGTGGTGCAGAAACAGTGCTAGGAGCTAGGTACAGCAATGGCGAGGTTGAGCTTCCCCAAATCCATGACAGGTGTTTCACCAACTGGTTTAAAAACAAGTGCCCGTAAAACAAAAAACAAAACAAACGAAGAAAAATTAGCCGTGCGTAGCAGCGCACGCCTATAATCCCAGCACTCAGGAGGCTGAGGCAGGAGGATAGCTGGCAGTTTGAAGCCAGCCTGGACTATGTAGTGAGCTCAAGGCCAGCCTGGACTACATAGGACACCCTGTCTCAAAAAACAAAAAACAAAAACGCCCGTGAAATTCACTGTGGAACAGGGCAGCTTCCTGGGCGCCAGGTAGACAGCAGCCTTCGGCACAGTCTGGTGTTTTCTTCTTGCTCACCAGGCCGGCAGCTCTGTTTACCTTTCCCTCTGCACCCCCAGGAGCCGGCTGCAGACTCCATCCATCACGCTGGGCGGCACTGGTGGGCGCTGCCCTGTGTGCAACCCTCTCTGCTGCAGGTCAGGTGCAGGTCATTCCTTGAGACCAAGGAAGCCAGCTGGACATGGTCCTGACTCACAGCCCCAGGGAAGATGCGCTCCAGTGTACAAAGTTCCCCTTCCCCACCTGAACCCTCTCCTCCCAACCTCCTTCCCTGACAGAGGCTCACGAGAAGGTCACCATGGAGCCCAAGCACCTCCCACACTCGAGGCCCAGGAGCGGGGCAAGACTGAGCACCCACAGGCACGAAGCCGCCCATCAGCATAAAGGGCAGCAGCAACCCAAGGTCTGCAAAACAGGAGCAAGAGAGGTGGCTGGCTGGCCCTGACCCACCAGGCACAGGTCCCGGTGAAGCGTGTGCTGGTGGGGAGAGGGCCACGTAGGTCAGGGGTCGGGGCGGTGGAGAAGTGGGGTTGCCACCAGCATCTGGACGCTCTGGCTTTGAGACCTGCCACCAACACAGGCTGCAGGGGTCTGAGCAACAAAAGGCTGCACTGAGGTGCGTTCAGGCCAGCTGTCAGAACAACAGCCCAGGGAGGCGCCTGGTGCAGGTCTTATGGATACGTACTTTACATGGGTTGGAGAAGGAAGTTGAGAAAGGGAGGAAATTTAAAAAAAAAAAAAGAAATCTCATGTTGCTATTAATGAAGAATTTCCACTCCAATTTGTATGTGCGTTACATCAAAGTAACATACATGAAATGGATATCCCAGGGGCTCAGGGGCCCAGTCCAGAGAAGAAAGATGATTTTCCTTCTGAAAAGGTCGACTCAAAGTCCTTCCCTCTTATCTACTTACTGCTGTAGGAGCCTAACATTTTACTCACTGAGCAGCAGATGAATTCATCCACAAAGCCCAAACCACTGCGCAACTCTGGGCGTAAACTGTGCCAGCTCTGCTCCCAGAGCCCACTCAAGCCCTCCCGTGTGTGTCTCGTGTCTGGGGAGACAGACAGGATGTCCTCTCGGGTGTCTGGGCAAGAGGTGCCAGGCGTGCGGGCGGCAGGACAGCACCTCCCGCCAGACCCACCCTCACCGCACTGCATACGAAAGGCGCCTCCTGGCGGTGCGAGCAGGAACAGCAGGGGCGCGGGGTGCCTCAGGGACTGCCCGAGCCCCCAGCACTCCCAGGAGAATCCCTCCCCTCCCTCCCCTCCTAAGCCTCGCCGCGCCTGGTGTTGCTTCAGCTCTAATTCTTGTCATCAGCAAAGCAAGCAAGTCCCCAGTGTCCCCCTTGGTGCCAGGGAATGGGGATGCACATGGCATCTGAGTGCGCCCTGAGCCCTAAACTACTGCTCCCATCTGCTGGCACAGAGTATCTGTCTGTCCATCTGTCCCTCTGTCCATCTTCACATACATGTTAATAGTCTTTGGGAAACTAGCCTCCATTTAAATCAGTAATACTTAGTTTCCATTATTTGCTGGGAAGCTCCTTGACTGGTAAAGAACGCGCACACCGATCAGTGTTAATTTATGAGAGAAAGGCAGAAACGGTGTGCATGTCGCACGAGGGAGATGCGCCTGTGATCTCTGCTCGGTGCCCCTGGTACGGAGTTAAACAGCCATGAAGAGTAATGCCAGGCAAGCAGCGAGGCACCAGGGACAGGAGACGCAAGCCAGAGCCGTGTGCCCCCTGGGGGCGGGGTGACAAGCACGTGAGGACATGCTTCATCGTGGCTGTGCCGCGTGCGCTGCGGCACTGGGCGCCACAGCCAGGAACAAGCCTGGGTCCCAGTGTGGGAGGCAGGGCCACTGGGTGACCGGGCCACAGAGACACAGTTGAGCAGAGGCGGCTAAGTGAGGGGTGGACCTGACTTTCATTTTGTAGAATGACACAGAACATTATTTTCCTTTCCTAATTGATTTTTACAGATTTCTGGATACAAAGTTACCTTTCAAAACCAGCAGATATTTCTAGAATTTGGTGTCATGAATTATCGTATTTTCCACCCTGAACCTGAAGTAACAGATAATCTTCATACTTTTCCTCATTTTTCAGAGTAAAACTCCTAAGTTATTTTCTGCAAACATAAATGTCTAGTGTGAAAAAATAATTCTTAGTCTCTTTGACTACTGAGTAATTGATCGTGAAGATTTTTAAAAACTGGGCTGTTTCTGCAACTACAAAGCCACCGACAGGAATCACCCTGGTGGGCAGCTCCTGCCGCATGCATAGGCCTGGCCTGCGCCTGCTGGGCAGCTGGGCGGCCGACCATGCCGGCCTCTGCTACTCCAGGCGAGGCAGGGCGGGCGCTTGCCACCCCGCAGTGTGCGCAGAGGAGGGGTGCCACGGACCGAAGGCAGGGAGTCCTGTTCTGACTCCCAAGGACTCTGGGGAAGGCGTGATCTCCTCCCATAGCCGGGCATAATTCTCGATGTTTGGTTTTGGTAGACAAATTTTGGTTTCTAATCCATTGTTTCCTGTGGCCAGTAACGGGGCATGGTTCCCAAAGTGGAAAGGCTGGAGGTGTCCTCAGAGCTGGACCAGGTGCACAGGGACCCTTCCCGGCCAGGTGTAGGTGTGGCAGGGACTCAGGGCGGTTCCTCGCCCCGCTTCAGTCTCGTCTAGTCCCGCGTGGGTCTTGCCCAGGGTACACGCTGCACCTGCATCCCCTCTTCTCACTGGCCCGGCAGATTCGGGTCTGCACCGGTTCCTGTCACCGTGGGAGGGAGGCCTGACGCTCGCCCAGAGCACGAGACCCTGAATAATAAATCGCTTCCCTTTACCTCTCCGGAATGCAGTTACCATGAAGGGGCGCCAGGCCGGAAGGACCCGAAAGCCCTGGCAGGAAGGAGCGGTTTTCCCTCAGTGAACACACAGATTTGCAGCTCAGCTAATCCACGGCCTGCCATCTACTGCTTATATTTGAGGCTGTGATTGCCAGAAAATGTTAAAAAAAAAAAAAAAAAGGAGGTGGGGGAGGGAAAGAGGTTATCAACAGTGGGGATGACCAAGTTCTGTGCATGTGTGGAAAGGTCACCCTGAAGCTTGGTATTTTATAAAACAGTATGTACTAATAAATGTATACACATATGTATTTGGAGGTGCTGGGCTTGAACTCAGGGCCTTGTGCTTGCTGGGCAAGTGGTCTACAAAAATATATTTTAAAAAACAGAAAGCAACTTTGGGAGACAGCTTGACTCAGATGGTTTTGATGCAGCAAGGCGGGCAGGGTGCCGCCACCCAGACGGAGCGGAGGGAAGCTCAGCGACACCCACAGCGGGCACCGGCCCCCGGGAATGGCACCGGCCCCCGGCAACGTCACATCCGCTAAGACTCCACGTATTTTAAAACCTACCTATTTTGGCTTGAGGATACAACATGGGGTCAAAAGTAGGGCGGAGGTGACCCCAGAGAGGTGCACTAAAGGCCTGCCGTGAGTCCTGGGCCAGGCTGGCCTGGCGCACTTGTGCCACTTGAGATTCCGGCTTTTTGAGGATCATCATGGTGCAGATGAGACTCGGGAGAGCCAGGTTCAGAGCTGTCCATGGAAATCACCCCGTTCTCATGGCAGTCAAGACTGACACCCAGGAGCTGTGGGCTGAGTTTTCTGGGGATTAGCTCAGGGCTGGAGCTAACCACCGCCCAGCTCATCTTATGAGGCAAGGAAACCTTGATACCAAAACTTAAGAAAAGCTGAATGCCAACCCCACTTGAGGACACCCATACAAAATTCCTAAACAAAATGTTAGCAAGAATGTGTATGAAACTCAGGCCAAGCCGAGGTCACCCAGAACACAAGAGTAACATCATGGAGCCAGTGAACTCAGGTAACTGACCAGAAGGGGGCCGCACAGTTAGCACCTGTGTCAGTGTCTCCTGCAACCCGGCAGGCCTTACAGGGGATGCTGGAGACCAGAACATTTTGGATTTCAGGTATTTTTGTATTTCGGAATATCTGCATATATATAATGAGCGTAGGAACTGGACCCAAGTCCAAACACACACAATTCATTTTTGTTTTACACATACTGTACAGACACAGCCTGAAGGCGCCTATGTGGCATGTCACGAGAGTTCTAGTGTGGAACTTCTTTTTTTTTTTTTTGGTGCCGGGGATCGAACTCAGGGCCTTGTGCTTGCTAGGCAAGCACTCTAACCACTGAGCTAAATCCCCAGCCCCTCTAGTGTGGAACTTCTAGCGTCACACTGGTGCTCACAGGTGTTGGACTTTTTGGTAGCATTTCAGATTTTCAGATTAGGGCCGTTCAAGCTGTGCTAGTCCCCTAAAGCTCTTGCACACATGTACTGGAGAACATATAACAGAATGTGTCCTGAAGCACTGTCCCTAACATCACCTGCATGCTGTCACCCGAAGAAAGGGACAGATAAGCAGCCCAGATGTCTCCCAGCAGAACAAGTCTGGAAGGTGTATTCCTGTGATGGAATACTGCACCTCGCAGTAGATTTATACACCACACGGACAGATCTCAAAACACAAGCAGAGCTGGGCACGGGGGGCCATGCCTGTAACTCCAGCTCCATGGAAGGCTGAGGCAGAGGGATCACCAGTTAGAGCCCAGCCTGAGAAACTTAGTGAGGCTCTGTCTCAACAAAACAAAACAAGCTGGGGATGTAGCCCAATGTGAAGACTGGGTTCAACTCCTAGTATCACAGGAAAAAAGAAGGGAAAAAAAAAAAAGAATACATACCAGAGAATTGCTTTTATTAAAATTTAAAATCGGCTAGGGATTTAGCTCAGTGGTTAAAGTGCTTGCCTACCAAGCACAAGGCCCTGAGTTCAATCCCTGGCACCAAAAAAAGAAAAAAATTAAAATTTAAAATCAGAAAAACAACATATCATTTAAGAATAACATCTGGGTGGTGAGTCATGGGGAAAAGCAGAGTGAAGGTCCTGAAGGGAGATACTGCGGCAGCAAGGATGTGGCCCAGTATCATCCAGAAAAGCACCGAGGCTGGCGCTCAGGAGCTGGCTCCGCGCCAAGCCTGGCACCCCATCCAGCCCACGTGCGCATGTGACACCTGACAGCCACGGCCTTGGATCCCAGAGACAGCTTATTCAATTCCACAGGGAAAAGTCCAAGGACCTTTGCTACTCACAAACTGAAGTTTACATCCTCGAAACGTGATGTACCGAGAACAACAAATACTAGCACCTGGAAGTTTTGGTCCTTTTGCTGGTGATTCTTCAGTACTTGCTCCGTGGAAAAGGCAGGCTTGGTGCAAGGGTGCGTGCAGAACCCGAGCCCTAGACGGGCCCCCGGGAACCAGCTTCTCCCCCACCATGTCCCAGGGCCACGCGGCCCAGACTCCTGCTTTCTTCCGAGCCCGGCGACCTCCCTTCTCTCGGAAGACAGGCTGCCCTGCACTCTGGGCCCTGGTGATGTCTCCTGTGATCTTGTACCTCCCAGCCTGGGCGCCTCTTGTCCACCCGTGTGCACACAAGGCCCTGGTCCCACACATGCTCACTCACCGCAGCGCTCTGCAGGCTCCAGGTCAAACCCCGGTGCATGATATGTGTGCAGTGCCCAGCAGGGTCTGCTGAGAGCAAGGCTTCGGTGGCTATCCCCATGACCCCAGCGATGTGAATTTAAAGTTAGTTCTGTAATGTGAGTTTTATTCTACAAAATTTACTTTTTAAAAAAAAAATTTCTCGTAAAGCTTACATAAAAGAACACTACATGAGTAAAAGAACTTCCTGTAAGAGAAGATGCAGAGAGGGAAAAGCAGAGATTTGCTTAACTCATTCATAAATAAACACCCCGAGGCTGTCACTCAAGAACAGTAACTTTTGGAGGTTACGGATCATCACCTTAAATTCTGTGATTCTGCTGACTGACTTTTCTGCAGCTCTCGACTGGCTCATGCTGTTCAGGTCACCTCCGCAGTTCCCGGAAAAGCTGCGGTAAGAAACAACGGTGAGCACTGGGCAGCGAGGGCGGCACCCACGATACTGGATGCTGGGCAGTAACAGCCAGAGTCTGCACCCGAACTCCCACATCACTCCTTGCTCGCTGCCTGTTACTAGCAGCTGCTTAGCCACTCTGTGTGCCCGTTTCCTCATCTTCACCTAGGGATGGCTGCAGCGCCTACTTCACGTAAAGTTATTAAGAGGATGTAAGAAGGCGATCCACACTGCCTGGCTCAAACATTAGCCAAAGTTGTCAAACATGAGACCATCAGTTGTAGTATTACAGGTGAACCAAAAGAAAAATTCTACCTGTATTTTGCCTCATTGATGAAGTTTTCAGGGACTAACTGTGGCATAAAAAGCAGAGACGACAGCATGCTTGATGCAAAAGAGATTGAGGACCCAGTCTTATGAATATAGGTGTTCATTTTTATATTACAAGAAATTATATGCTCCATATCACAAACTTTAACATCTTTCTATTAAACATAGCACAATTCTCATCATCGCTGTGCCCTCCAGAACCCTAAATGATGTGGAGCTCCTACTGATATTTGACAACAAGGGCCAGAATTTCAACTACAAGATGACTGCAGAATCCCACATTGGGCCGTGACCTGTGTGTGTGGGGGAGCTCAGGGCAATCCCACGCTGGGCTGGGCTTCCGCCTCTGGGGCCGAATTCCTGACACTCAGACGAACCAGGCTCCTACAGACCTTCAAATCGACTCTCCACTCGCGCCCCCTTCAGGAGGGCAGTTCTCAAGAGCTGAAGCGGACCGCGGCCACGGAGCACGGAACGCCCCGTCCCGCTGCAGGGTAGTACGGCAGCGCTCACTGGTTTCTGCTTTCCCTGTAACCACAAACAAGCGTCTTCCTGAAAGTTCCGTGTCATCTCGTCACTGATGAGCACGCGGATTCCTGTCGGCCCCGGCTTGTAAATCTGGCCGGAACCTGAACAAGTTTTGCCCGTCAACTCCACAGCTGTGAGTTCGTCTAGACAGATGGCACGACGCATGAAGAAAGCTCCATTTGAGTCTCCGTCCTCATACTTCTGTTGTGGTTGCTGCTGTTGCTCCCTCAACTGCAGTGATTCCCGACAGACGTAAGCGGTTAACCTGGGACGCACCATTCGGCTGTTAATGTGTTGAAGTCTGATTCCAGCTGCAGGACCACAGACCGGGATCAATCGTCTCTAGTTAGTTTCAAGGAATCTGCTCCTGAGAAGTTGGTGAAAAGCCTTGTGAATGTAGAAAAGCAATTCTACAATCAATGCGACCACGGCTGAGCTTCCTGGAGTGTGGCTCCTGTGGCTGCAGGGAAGGGCTCTGGTGGTGAGGTGAACCACTTCCCTCCCCAGAGAAAAACTGCTCTGGGGCCTACCACAAGCAGGTGATGCAGAGTTACTGACACACATGCTCTCGGGCCACGGAGAACACTGTGAGTGCAGCTGTCTCGCAGGAAGGTTGGTATTTCTCCTTTTCATGAGGCGTTCATTTCCCCCCTTTCTGTTTTTTGCCTTCGGTCCACACCTTTGAGCTTGAAGACTGATCTGGTAGCTGGCTGAGTGTAAGTGCTTAGTATACGCCCCGTTTTCATTCTCTTTGAAGGTATCAATTTGCATGTGGAACCCCTTTTCTCCATGTTTCATCACGGTAAACTCTGTGCTGATGCGGTGAACCTGAATAAACACGGCGTACTCTCCGCAGGGTCCCACAGGAGCGTCACTGTATTTAGTGGGGTTGGATCAGCCCCAGATCGATTATACCCACAGATATCGGGAGATCTATGTCCAAGATTCTACCTCCAGCCTCCAGCTGCTGACGCTCAGTGTACTGGAGCCTTCTGTCATGGACACTACATGGAACACAGTCTTCACCAATTTGCCATTAATTTCTGGAAGTTCTTCACCTTTCCTGTCGCCTAGCATTTAGATAACTGTCCTTGACTGAGATGTGTCAGGGTTTCATCGTGGAGTTTCGCTGCTGGTGAGGTGGCAGTGTAAAGCATATCCTGGAAAGGTAGGATTTTGTTCTCATCATCAGGAGGCAGACTTGACGTTTCTTGTTTAAAAATAGGCAATGGAAGGACATCACTTTTTTAAACTGAAAAATATTTGGAAGTAAAGGTTTTCAAGTCATCTTCTGTACTTGTCTGCTGCATTACTAAATTTAAAGTCAGATTTCTACGGAAGGCACAGAAATATTGTGGCTCTCAATCTCGGCTCCATTCTACAAAATTTAAACAGAAAAATGCTTTCAGAACATCAGTGGGATGTTCTGGGCACTGATTCACAGGTGCCCAGACCCGCAAAGCAGAGTGCAGGGTGCGTGGCACACAGTGCCATCCTGGGACTTGTCTGCCACACGCTCTTGCGGAAGTGCTGGCTGGCTGCAGGCTTCCCTCCACTCGTGCCTTTTATACGTTTATCCCAAATCTTTACACTTCTATTCTGTAACTCAACACCTCAAACCCTTCCTTACATGCTGTTCCATAATGCTACTTTTTCATGTTCTTAAAAACCAACCGACTGTTGGTGCTGCGGATGGAGCCCAGGGCCAGGCATGGCAGGCTGTGCTGCCCTGAACTACAGCCCAGTCCCCTCACTTTGTTTTTCAAATAAATTCCTATTCAGTGCTTGATTTGTTTTTGTTAGTCCACAGCTGGAGTGCACGATGACTACATTCCTCGAGGGGAGCTGGTGCGTGAGACATCTTCTTTCTTTTTATTTCTCCTCATGCCCCTTCCCCTCCATCTCTTGGTCCTCTTCCTTTTTGCAAAAGTTCTATCTCCCTGTTTCCTATTATCTGTCCTTTATTTTGCTTTTTATTCATATTTTAGGTTTCTCATATAAGAAAAAGCATGCAATATTTAAGTGTGTCTGATTTATTTCACTTGACATTATGGTCTCAAGGTGCATCCATTTTTCTACAATTACTGGTTCACCCTTCCTTTTTTTGTTGTTTATTAGTACACGTTTCTGCATACATAATGCTCACATTCATCATAGGAAGTCTGTACCTGCACATATCTTCATTCTTCTTGTTTCGCACTCCCCTCCCCTTCCCTCACCCCTTCCTCTTCTCTCCATTTACAGAAGCTTTGTTTTCACTTTTTCCTTCCATTCTTTATTAATCTCTTTTCCCTTCCCCCTTTGTTCCCCTTCTCATTTGGACAAGTTCTTCCTACTTCCCAATATCTATCCCCCATTTTGCTCCTTGTTTACCCTTATGGTTTCTCACACAAGAGAAACAACGCAGTATTTAAACTAGTGTGTCTTATTTATTTCACTTAAAATTATGGTCTAGAGGTGCATCTATGTGCCTATAAATGACTCATTTATCCTTCTTTGTGGTAGAGTAGTACTTCATTATATATAAATTCCATATTCTTTATCCATCATATTTTGATGGGCATATGGACTATTTCCAAGATTTAACTATTATAAACTGTGCTGCTAAACTATAAACTGCTATAAACTATTATAAACAGGTGTGCATATACTGCTGTGGTATGATGCTTTTCACTCTTTTGGTAAGATGACTAGAAGGGGAATAGCTGAGCCAAATGGAATGCCTAGTTTTATTTTTTTTTTGAGGAATGTCCATACTGATTTCCATAGTGATTGTACCAGTCTACGCGCCCACCTGCAATGGGTAAGGTTCCTTTTTCCACACAGCCTCACTAGCATTTGTTATTGGTTGATTTCTTGTTGATAGTCATTCTGTCTGGAGTGAGATGGAGCCTCAGCATTGTTTAATTAGCATTTCTCAAATGACCAGTGATGCTGAACATTTTTCATATATTTATTTGCTGTTTGTACTCCTTCATTTGAGAAGTGTCTACTCATTCAGATGCCCATTTTGGACTGGGTCTTTAAATTTTGGGGGTCTGATTTTTTTGAGTTCTTTATATATTCTAGATGTTAGTCCTTCATCTGAGAAGCAGCTGGTAAACATTTTTTCCCACTCTGTGGGTTCTTTTCATTGTGTTGGTGATTTCATTGTGTTGGCAAGAGCTTTTTAATATGATGAGATCCCACTTGTTGATTCTTTGTGATATTTTCTGTGCAATTGGGGTTTTGATCATAAAATCTTTGCCTACACCTATGTCTTTGACAGTTTTACCCATTCTATTTTCTAGAAGATTAAGTGTTTCTGCTTTAAATCTTTGATTGATTTCAATTTTAGTTTAGTGTATGGTGAGAGATATGGATCTAGTTTTAATCTTTGGCATGTGGAAAGCCAGTCCTCCTAGCACTATTTATTAAATAAAGAGGCAATCTTTCTTGCAGTGAGTATGTTTGGCCCCTTTGTCAAAGATGAGGTGGCTCAATGTGCTTGGAGTTGTTTCTGCATCTTCTATTCTGTTCCACTGATTTTTTTTTTTTTTTTGCCAGTACTATGGTGTTTTTAACACTGCAGCTTTGTAGTATAACTTCAAATCAGGGACTGTGTTTGCCCCAGCTTTGCCATTGTTGCCCAGAATTGCTTTTGCTATTCTGGGTATCTTCTGGTTCCATATAAACGTTAGAATTGTTTTCTCTAGTTCTGTGAGGAATGCTATTGGTATTTTGATTGGTATTGCACTAAATCTATAATAACAGTTTTGGAAGTATGGCCATTTGCACCATAGTGGGTTCTGCCTATCCAAGGACAGGGAGTATCTTTCCTTTTTCTGATACTCTCTTTGACCTCCTTTTTCAGAGTACTGTAGTTTTTATTTTTATTTTTATTTTTATTTTTTTGTGGTGCCAGGGATTGAACTCAGGCCCTTGTGCTTGCAAGGCAAGCACTCTAATCACTGAGCTAAATCCCCAGCCCCCGTACTGTAGTTTTTGATGTAAAAAGTCTTTCACTTCCTTCATTAGATTGAATCCTAAGTACAAAAATACCTTGGTTCACTAATGCTTGTTTGCAAACAATTCAGTTCACACACAAAACCATTCAGTAAAATTTTGCTTCTGTTTGCAAACTCCACATCAGGTGACATGACCACGGCCATTTCCCCCACACAAACACAAATGCAGCCTTCTCTCCCAAATCATAAAACATTCAGTTCCATAAATCAAGGTACCACAATATTTAATTTTTCTTGATGCTATTGTGAAAGGTGTTGTTTCCGTAATTTCTCTCTTGGTGATTTTGTTATTTGTGTACATGAATGCTACAGATTTTTGAGTAGTGACTTTGTATCCAGCTATACTACTGAACTTGGAAATCAGGAAGTCTTCTGGTGGAGTTTTGGGGGGTCTTCTATGCCATCATCAAATAATGATGATTTAACTTTTTCCCTTCCTACCTTATTCCTTTTCTTTCTCTTACCTAATTGCTGTGGCTAATGTTTCCAGAACTATATTGAGCTGATCATGTGTTTTTGTCCTTGGCTCTGTTAATATGGTGTATCACATTCATTGATTTGCATATGTTGACCCATCCCTGCATCCCTAGGATGAAACCTTCTTGATAATTTTCTGCATTCTGTTTGCCAGTATCTTATTGAGAATTTTTGCATCTATGTTCATTAGGGAGCTTGGCCTGTAGTTCTTTTCTTTGGTAGGATCCAGAGAAGATTTTGGTATCAGGGTAATGCTTGCTTCCAGGAATGAGTTTGGGCGTAATGCTTCATGTTCAACTTCATGAAAGAGTTTGAAGAGTAGTGGCACTAGATCTTCTCTAAAGTTCTTGTAACATTCAGTAGTGAGTCTGTCAGGACCTGGGCTTTTCTTTGTTGGTGGTTTTAAAAAATTACTTCAGTTTCACTAACTGATATTGGATTATTTTGAATTTTTGGATCTTTTTGATTCAGCTTTGGTAATTCATATGTATCTAGGAATCTGTCCATTTCTTCTTGTTTTCCATCTTATTAGAATAAAGGTTCTGGAAACAGGGATTGATGATCTTCTGGATTTCTGCAGGATCTGTTGTGATTTCATCCTTTTCATTCCTAATTGCATGGATTTGACTCTTTTCTTTCTTTTTGATTGGCTAAGAGTTTGTCTATTTTTTTTAATCTTTCAAAGAACCAACTCTTTGATTCACTGATTCTTTGTACTGTTTTCTCAGTTTCTATTGCATTAATTTCTGCTCTGATCTTTATAATTTCCTTCCTTATATGAACTTTGGGCTTAACTTGCTCATACTTTTCTAGAACCCTGAGGTCTAACATTAGGTTATTAGAGCTAACTGTATTTCTGATGTGGGAATTCACTGCTATAAATTTCTCTCGTAGCATTGCTTTCATTGCGTTTCATAAGTTCTGATATGTTGCACTGATGTTATCATTTAATCATATAAGCTACCTAATTTCATCTGTGATCCACTGGTTGTTCAGGAGGGTGTTAATTTCCATGTGTTTATGTAGTTTTTGTGGTTTCTTTTGTCATTTATTTCCAATTTCATTGCACTACAGTCTGATAATATACATGGGATAATTTCAATCCCTTTGCATTTACTTAAGCATGTTCTACGAGCTAGTATGTGGTCTAGTTTGGAGCAAGTCCTGTGTGTTGCTGAGAAAAATATGTATTCTGTTGTTGTGGGGTGGAACACTCTGCATATATCTACCAAGTCCATTTGTTCAAAGGTTTAGTTCAGCTCTGATATTTATTTTTTGTCTAGTTTATCTATTTGTGTCAGTGGGATTTGAGGTCCCTCATTACAATTGTATTAGTGCTTATTTGATTTTTAATATCCATTAGTGTTTGCTTTATATAACTGGTGCACCAGTAGTTAGTGGATATATATTTGTGATTATTATCTCTTTTTCTTACATTGTTTCCTTAACAAGTATGTAGTGATCTTTATCTCTTCTGATCAGTCTTGGCTTGAAATCCACATTGTCTACAAATAGAATAGCTACCTCTGCTTTTTTCCAGGTTTCTGTCACATGGAGTACTGTTTTCCAGCCTTTGACTTTCAATCTATGACTTCTGAGTTAAATGTGTTTCTTGTATGCAGCATACTCTTGGACCTTTTTTGGTGGGGGTGCTGGAGATCAAACTCAGGGCCATGTGCTTGCTAGGCAAGCACTCTTCCACTGAGCTAAATCCCCAATCCTGGTCTTGTTTCTTAATCCATTCTGTGAATCCATTTGATTGGTGAATTAAGATCATTCTCATTGATGGTTATAACTGATATGTATTGATTTATCCTTGTCATATTATTTTCCTGTTCTTGGTTTCCTTTCTTTCCCTCTGTTTAATTACCTGCCTTGTCTGGTGGATTCATTCTATTGGGATTCATGGAATTGTTGTCTTCATTGTCTTTTTCTAGAATATCCTTCAGAACATTTTTGGAATGCTAGGTTTGGGGGTCATGAATTTCTTCAGGTGCTCTTTATCACAGAAATATCTTATTTCTCTGTCCATTTTGAAAGGTAACTTTGCATGGTACATCACTCAGGGTTGGAGGTGTTCTTTTAGGGCTTGAAATACTTCACTTGACTTAAGGGTTTGTGTTGAGAAGTCTGCCGTAACTCTGATAACCTCTCCTCTATAGATGATTTGTTTATTTTCTCTAACAGCTTTTAATATTCTGTTGTGTTGAATTTCTGGGATCTTGATTACATGTTTTGGTGTTTTTTTTTTTTCTCATCATGGCTAACTGGAGTTGTATATGGCTCACTTATCTATAGGTGAAATTCTTTATGCTTGGGGAGTTACTTCTGTGAACAGGTTTTCTACGTCCTTTGTGGTCTTCTGATTTTTCATTGATTCCAATTAATCTTATTCTTTGCATCACCTAATAACTGTAAGGTCCCTTGCTTTTTTTTTTTTTTTGGAGATAGCATCTTATGTAATTTAGGCTGGCCTCAAATTCACAGTGATCCTCCTGCCTCAGCTTCCCAAGTGCTGGGATTACAAGCATGTGCTACCATGCATGACCCATTGCTTTTTCAGAAGTCTTTCATTTGATGATTGCTAACCACAACCCTGTCTTCTAGATCTGATATTCTATCTTCACATTAGTTGATTCTGCAGCGTATGTTTTCAAGAGAATTTTTTGCTCATTTTCTTATTTTTATTTTTATTTTTTTAATTTTTCAATAGAATTTTTCATCTCCTGGATATCTGTTTGAATTGGTTTTATGGAATCCAGTTCTTTCCTATGTTAGGCATTCGTGGTTTTCATCATTTTCCTAAGCATATCTATTTTAAAATCTGTATGTATGCTAGATTCACTATGTCCTTCATTATGGCCATCATCTCTTTAATTATCTGTGTAATTATTTCTGTTTTCATTCATCTGCTTTGTTACTTCTGCTGCTACCATTTCATAAAGTCCAGCTGCATGGCTTTTGATTTCTTCCACCTCAATATTCCCTGGATTTGTCTTGGGCAAGCTGGAGGTCTGGCATTACATCTTGCATCCATGTCTTCTCATTTTCTTTTTGTTATTTGTTTTCTGCATTGATGTTTATAAACTGCTTATGGTATACATAGCTTTATTACTAGTATTGAGACCTCTTGAAGAAATGACCACTTTTCAGAGATGTCTTCTAGGTGTAGCTGGCCCTTTCCCTTTTGAGTCTGTCCCAGGATCTTGCCTCTTCTGTTTATTAAGGATGAGAGGCTGCAGCCCGTTTAGCCTAGCACTCTGTTCTTTGGTACTAGACTATGCTATTGTTTATGAGCCCCAGACAATCTGGGTATTGGCATACGAGGAAGATCAATTGATCACAGCAACTATGTCACCTTCACTAAAGTAGTATAGTCAACACTAACGATAGCATCAAACAACCTGGAAAATGACAAACTATGATAACAAATATTTTGCCACTTTTAACCATAGGTACAAGATTTATAGTTATATAACAAACCTAAGACAAATCAGAAAATTATACACAATAGATATCTACTTGATAAATTTTACCCTAAAGAGAGAAAACTGAAAGGGAGAAGAGGGAAAAGCAGTAAAATAAAAGAAAAAAAAAAAGAAAGAAATTAGAAGCAAGGCTGAAGGACAGAGAAAAATTACCCAAGCTTCAGGAATCTGGTGAGGAAGATAGGAGGGAAGGAAAGAACGGAAAAACAAAAACAGGAACAATGCCAGGTGGTGCATGCCTGTAATTTCAGCACTCAGGAGGGTGGGGTAGGAGGATCACTGTGAGTCTGAGGCCAGCTTGGGCTACATAGTAAGTTCAAGACCAGCCTGAGCTACACAGCAAGACTCTGCCTCAAAAACAAAACAAAACAAAGACAACAAAGAAAGAGAAAAAAAATAAAAAAAAAAACAAGAGTAAACAAAAAGCCAAAAGCAAAGGAAGAACAAAGAAGTAAGTTTTTCTGTGATTTCAAGCCTGTGGTTATCTTCTGGGGTCTGCGGTTTTGTGGCAGTGTCCAAATCAAGGTGTGGCTCTGCTCTTCCTGGTAGACAAAGGAGGTGGTCAGAGCCCAGATCTGTGCTGGATAATCCCAGCAAGCCTGCAGCAAGATTAGGGCATGGTGTTGGTTCTGGGTCTTCAAATCCACACAAGTTCAGGCTGAACTTGGTATCTGGTCAGGGGCTTGGGGCCTGGGTTGTTTAGCTTTTAACACTCTGGATGTCTCTTTCCAGCCTGCCCACGGATCCCTGACCATGGATTTTGCCCCTGCTTGTCCCTCACCCAGTCACTAGGAGTCCAACACTGGGAGCCCTGAGATGAAGCCAATCCATGACTGACTGCTCTCCATCCCAGGTTCAGGTGGCCCCTCCCTGAAGTGGCGTCCTGCCAAGCATGCTCTCCAGGGGACATGGCAGTAGCCCTCACCACATGTTGTAGTGCACAGCATCCACTGCTCTGTTCCACTGGTGTCTTTTCCCCTGGAGTCGTCTGCTTTCAGTGTCTCTGTAGATTCCACCTTCCTTTCTCATGCCGTGAGCCAAGAGCTACGGAGAAAGTGCAAGTTGCCCCTTCCTTTTTCTGCACTGTGGTCTGTCTTTTTGATTTCTCTCTAGGCTCCGATTTTTCCTTCCTGTCCTCCCCGGGTCCCAGGGATCTACCTCTTTCCTTCCTCAAGTTGTTATTTTCCAGTGTCTGTATTCTGAATCTTGGATAGTCTTGTTTGTTGCTGCTTACTGCCCCATCATCTTCCCTTTTGATTTTTTTGAGGCAGGGTCTATGTAGTTTAGGCTGATCCTGGATCCATGATGGAGCCCAGGCTACCAGGATAGCCTAGAACTCACTGCCATCCCCCCGCCTCAGGCTCCTGAATCTTGTTTACCCTTCTTTATGGCAGAGTAGTACTCCATTGTATATACGTACTGCATTTTCTTTATCCATTCATCTGTTGATGGACATATAGGCTGCTTCCAAGATTTTGCAATTATGAGTTGTGCTGCCATGAACATGGGCATGCATCACTCTAACCCCATATTTAATGCTTTATTAGGGCCAACATGTCTTTTAATTAAGGTTACTTTGTTAGCTCTCTGGTTTACTCCAGACCCCTGTCTTTTCTATAAGCTATGCTGTTCTTAGTGTGTAGAAACACAAGGTTTTCCAGAAATGGCTGCCTTGCTTTTCAAGAACAGGAATCTTGCCAAGTCAGTTCTTTTGACACAGAGCTGGGTTCAACCTGTGCAGGTCATACAATATGGGTATGGCCCCAAGGAAGTTCCTACCGCGAAGACGGGGGGTCAGGAGCTGAAGCACCAAGGAAGAGCTGGTTAGCATTCCTGGCAGGCTCTAGATCTGGCCCCAGGTGAGTGACTCTGCTCGTTTCCAGGGGGCCCGACCCGCCTGGCCGCCCCCTTCCTCCTCCACCCCACCTCTGTGCCTGTGTGAGGTGAGAGGTGTGGAGCCATGCTCCCTTCCAGCCTGGCCACTCCCAGCCATCCCGAGCCATTCCCTGGCTCGTCCGGTCTCCACGAAAGGTGCCTTCCAGACACGCCTTCCCAGATGTGGGTGGCAGGAAGCCCTGCCATTTTCGGTCCCTCCCTCGAAGGCTCTCCCGATACCTGGTTTATTGTGTTTCCTAACAGGACAGATGCTCTGTGCTAGCTGCCTTTATTTTGAAAACTACAACAAAGTCCAGCACACAGGAAGAGCTCTCCCTGAATGACAGGCATACCATGAAGTCCATCAATGAAAGATTTCAGCTGGCCTTGCAAGGACGGGTAGCACGAGTTCCTTGTCACCTCACCAGAGTGGTTGTGCTTGCTTCCATCCGCACCAGCCACGCACTCCTTTTCCCAGTCTGCCAGGGTTTACTGGGTTTGGTTTTTCATTTGTTTGCTTTATATTATCTTGGTAATAGTCATTCTAATTGATGTGAGATGGAATCTCGGCGTTCTCTTGATTTTCACTGAGGGTCTGGTAAAATTCAGCAATAAATCCTTCCTTTCCAGACTTTTTTTTTTTTTTTTTGAGACAGGGTCTTGCTGCATTGTTCAGGCTGGCCTTGAACACAGTATGTTGCCCAGGCTGGCCTTGAGCTCAGAAGAATCCTCCTGCCTCAGCCTCTGATGACGGGATTATAGGTGTACGCCACCACCAGCTTGTCTTCGTTGGTACAGGTTTTACTACTGCTTCAATCTCATTGCTTGTTATTAATCTGTGTAAATCTTTAGTATCCTCTTGGTTCAATGTTGGTAAACCTAGAAATGTATCCACTTCTAGATTTTCCAACTTATTAGAACACAAGTTTCAAAAATAGTCCTTAATACTCTCCTGGATTTTAGTGATTTCTGTCATAATGTTCCTTTTATCTCTAGTTTTATTAATTTGGGCCTTTTCTTTCTTTGGTCCACTTAGCTAGAAGTTTATTTGTCTGAATTATCTGGTCAAAGAACCAACCCTTTGACTCATCCATCTTGGTATTGTTTTCCTAATCTCTATTTCACCGACTTCTGCTCTGATCTGAGTGCTTTTCTTCATACTGGGTTTGGTTTGGTTTGTCCTTGTTTTTCCAGGACCCTGAGATACAGCATCAGCTATTTATTCCAGATCATTCTACTCTCTTGCACAGGTGTTCTTGGCTCCGAACGTCCCTTTCGGGCCTGCTGTCCTTGTGCCCACGAGTTCCACAGGCTTTGCCCATGACCCACTGGTTGGTCCTTCACTCTCTGAGTGTGGTCTCTGAGGCTTCTCCTGCAGTCACACAGCATCTTCGTGGGGAGGACACAGACTGAGTGAAAGACTGAGTGTGGTGTTAACTGTGAGATGGGAACTCTCCAGCCTCCTCGCACCCCCGTCCCTGAGCCACAGGTGTGAGACACAGGAGGACAAGAGAGGCTGGTGGTTGGGCCACCAGAAAATGTTAGACTTCTTGCTTGGAAAAAACCAGAGGGCCCCAGCTAGGCATGGTGGTGCACGCCTGTGATCCCTGCACTTAGGAGGCTGAGGCAGGAGGAACACTGACAGTTTGAGGTTGGCCTGGGCTACATAGTGAGCTCAAGGCCAGCCTGAACTATACAGCAAGACTCTATCTCAAAAAAACAAAAACCGAAACCAAAGGGCTCCAGAGAGGAAATGTGCAGATGATGACATGTAGGGCGTGGTGCCTGCCCAGCCCACCACTTGCCTGCCACTCCTAGGTCAGATCGAACTGGATCGCAGGGCGGCACACACCTCTGTCTTACTTGGTTGTTTTTCATTCTTAAGGATGAACTGACATCGACAGTCATTAGCCACTCAGGAAAGCAGGGACAAGAAATAAAAAGGAACTTTGCTAAAATAGCAGCTATAGATGAAGCAGAAGAAAACTGAAATAGGTAAAAGCTGCAGTCAGCCAGGCATGCTGGTGCACACCTGTAATCTCAGCACTCTGTGAGACTGAGGCAGGAGGGTCACGAGCTCAAGCCCGACTCAGGCAACTTAGCAAGACCCTGACTTGAAATAAAAAATCAAAAGGGTCGGGAACGTAGCTTGGTGCAAAGGTCTAGGGTTTAATCCCCAGCAGAGGAAGAAGAAAGAAGGGGGGGATGGGGGCAGTGGCGGCTGCAATTAACACCCTCATTAAACTAAGTCGACTCCTTCCATCTATATATAAAACAAAACAGTGCTATAAAAGGGCCCTAAAATTATACGAGGTACGAAAAATGAAAACAGAGTTGAAACACAAAACAATAATGTTAACGACAGCAAGAGGCAGGATGTGTTACTTGCTAAGTGTGATGCCTGGTGCGCAGGGAAGATCGCCCGGGACGAGCGCAGCCAGCGGCCCCCCGCCAGGCCAGGAAAGCCGCACGGAGGCGGCGAACCCGTGCAGCCCGAGGCGGTCCCAAGGCAGGCTCCAAGTCAGGACTGCGCCTCACAGGAGAGCAGATGGACGTGGAGAGGGACGATGGCACCTGGCGGGGTCAGGCGTGAGCCCCACATGGGAGCGAGCAGCCCAGACCTGGGAGAGCTGAGAGCACCTCTGGGCGCCTGGATCATCACGGGGAACTCTGGAGCGAGGCAAGAGGAAGGGGAGGGGAGCAGGAGGCCACCGAGGAGGCTCCCCACACACAAGACCGAGTTGGGCGCATGGGAGGCGGGCATGCGAGGGTCCCGGGGGGAACGAGGGAGTGACGAAGGTGCCCGCCTTTCCAAAAGTGCTAAGCGAAGCTGGGCACAACAGAATGACGCCTTCGGGGAGGGCGGTGCTGGGGATCGAACTCCAGCCTTGTGCTCGCTAGGCAAGCGCTCTACCACTGACCTAGATCCCCAACCCCAGAATGACACCTTTGGAATGGAACTCTGTCCCCATGAAGTGGGGTAAGGAGGGCATCTGAGACGGGAAACCGGGCTGCCTGCTCACCGTCCCCAGGAAGCTGTACAAGCTTGGTGTCCAGCAGAAATGAGCAGAAATGCACGATCCAAAATACCAGGGCAGCCCTAAGGGACTGGAGCGCATCAGAGGCCCTAGAAGGAAAGAGAGGAAACTGGAAATGCCTCTGAGGGGCTCGTATGGGGAAGAGCGCCAGAGAGCGTCGCAGTAGATGTGGCAGCGCCGTGATCATGCGACACGGGGCAGTGGTTTATGCAGAGGCGAGGTATCACGGAGCCAGGAGACACAGGAGTCCGGGGCACCGAGACACTAAGTCAGAAGGCGGCACCAACCGGAAGTCAAAGCAGGGAAGTCTGCCCAGGTTCACAGAAATGACAAGGGTTCTAACTATGGAGGACTGTGTCGCCCACAGCCTGGGTAACCTGGATGAAGGGGCGGGCCCAGGAAACACTGCCTGTCAAACCGGCAGCGCTGGACTCGAGGGTGTCCCTGCAGGATTCTACAAAACGCCAAAGAGTCACTGCCAGTCCTTCTCAGGCCCTTCCAAATACGGAACCGAAGAGGAGGGAACACAGCAGAAGACAACCACAGGCCACACTAGTGGGCACACTGGGACTCAGCAGCGCAGTGCAGTGCAAGCAGCAGCGCACAACAGCGTTTTGTGCAAGAAGCCCACGGAGTCCGCCAGGAAAATGGGCCACTGCTAAAAAAAAAAAAAAAATCCACTGCCTAAATCTAACAAACGGAGGAACAGCAGAGCAAGGGTATTGTGGGAAGCAAGAAGCCAATGCCAGAAGAGTCACGTTCAGAGCGGGGCTGGGCCACTTCATGCCTACCATGGTGGCAGCAGCCTCTCTACCCATGTCTGGGCACCCTGCAGACAGAAGACAAACACTTCTGTGTCCAGTCTGCAAGGGCCACATTCCATCAGAATGGCCTGGACATGGGACAGCACCTGGGGGGGGGTCTGCTTTCCCTCTCTGGAGCTCATCTCAAGCTTTGTTTGCTTACTTATTTCGGTTCTCTGAGACAGGGTCTCATCATGTAGCCCAGGCTGGCCTCGAACTTGAGGTGATCCTCCTGCCTCAGCCTCTTGAGTGCTAGAATTATGGGGTTGGCCACCAGTGCTGAGTTTTCTTGAAAACTGGGAGAAATCTCTGCTTTTAAACAGCGCATTATATGGATGTCTTAGTATAAGTCTCCTGTAATGAGCACGTAAGCCCTGATGTAAAGGAAGAATAAATAAGGCAGTAAGATGCTGGCTTTCTCAGCCATGGTGAACTTTCCTGTTCTGAGGAGCTAATGGCAGAGAGCCCTCATATAGCCCAGGGGCCAGAGAAAAGCTGGACATGGATCCCTAAGTCATGTTGCTTCTGCTGCACAGACACACACAGCTTACAGCACAGAGTTTATGTGCGGACCACAGTGCTGAGACAGAGTGCCTCAGTTTTTTTTTTCTTTTTTTCTTTTTGAGACAAGGTCTTGTCGTGTAGTCCAGGCTGAACTCACTATGCTCACTTGCAGTGCTTCTCCTGCCTCAGCCTCCTGAGTGCTAAGATTAGTGGTGTGTGCCGTTATGCCCCACCTGAGCACCTCAGTTTCTCCCAGCTCAAAACGCCTTACACAGTTCTGAGTGCTGCATGGAAAAGTGCTGTATCTTCATTTAGCTGACAGTGAAGAAATAGTTGTGCATGCACGTGGCTGCTTTAAATTCCTAGTTGTAGAGGGAAATTGTGAATGCTTAAAAAATACTGGAGCCCTGTTATGGCTTGTACCTAGCTGTCCCCCAAAGCCTCATGCAGTCATAGGTGGGGCTTTTTCAGAGATGGCTGAATCTAGAGTGTGTGACGCTGGGACTAAGGCCATGTGATTACTAAATCAGTCCAGTGACTTGTTTGGCACCACCCTAATCCCAACAGCTTGGATAAAATATAAGCGGCAGAAAGAAGCTACTTAAATCTCTTTTGCTTCCCTTGCTGCCTTCTGCCCCGCTGCTATCCCAACCTGCCTTGGAGCCAGCTGGTTATGGACTGAAACCTCTACAAACTGTGAGCCAAATAAACCTTCCTTCCCTTAACTGTGGGTGTTGGGTATTTTGTCTCGGCAATGAGAGAAAACTAAGACAAGCCCCTTTAGAAAAATTCATCGCTTTCGTGTACAAGCAGCAAAGTTGATGCCCTGTAACTCGATAGGATCCATGTTCTCATGTCTCAATTACCATTCTTATCTGTCAGCAATTCCTTTTCTTAAAAAGCTACCCATAAACCTATTACTCAGCTGTCCTAGTCCTCTCACAGTGGTGGACATTCAAGCCACGTTCTCACCAGCAGCACCAGGGTTCCACTTTCTCCACATCCCCTAATGCTGATCGTCCGATATCTAAATTCTAACCAACCTAATGGATAGGAAAACGGTACCTCATTGTGATTTGGAGTGACAATTACTAAAACAGACAAGAGAAAAACAACAGGAAATAAAGCAATAAACCAAAATCTTCAGTTGTTTGAAAAGATCAACAAATTGACAACGAATTTAACTAGATTGGGGGGGGGTCTGCATTTCAAACAAAAGAGGAGAAATTTACTACTGGATCTTCAGAAATAAAAAGAATTAGGACAGGAATTTAAATCCAAGCCATCTGGCCACAGTACGTTACACTGTCTTTCTGAATAACAGTATAAATTATAGCTCATCGAGTCCTACTTTGTACCATCCAACTTCCACAGTTTGGTCTGGTATTTGACTTAGATGGTCCATGCAGAATGCAGCTGATCTGGGGCTCTAGGGAAAACGATGTACACGGCTGTCAGGGTTTCTGTGTCTCACTAAGGGAGCAAAAGCAGAACGTCACAGGGGTGCTGCACACCTGTAATCCCAGCTACTAGGGAGGCTGAGGCAGGAGAACTGCTTGAGCACAAGCGTTCAAGGCCAGCTGTGGCAACAGAGCAAAACCTCATGTCAAAACCAAACCAAACCAAATAAAGGGCATAATTTAAAACAAACTACACACTCCCGAAACAAAGTGCATGCTCTTTTTAAAAGCACGACACTCACAAAAGCTCTTCCCACATGGTTTCGCTGACTTCCTGCACCAAGCATATGAGACAGACAGGCATTATCACTGTTATCATCATTCTGGTACTGAAGATGGAACCCAGAGCCTCACACACGCCAGGCACACGCTTGCCAACTGCTAAGCCGCATCCTCAGCCCCAGGGGTGCGAGTCTTCCGCTCCTGTTCATGGCCACTTGCAGAGGGATGCCAGGCCCTGATCTGGCCCCAGCCTGCCAGCGTTACTGCTCACCCCTCTCGTGTGTCACCTCACACTGCGCCATCTTGGTGGGAAGCTCCTGGAGAGCAGAAGCCCTCCCGTGACCACTGAGCAGCCACCCGGCCCAGGGGAAGCAGGGGAAGCGTTTTTTTGTGGTTTCTGACTGAATAAACAATGATTTCAACTGACTGCTGATCACCCTCCAGTTTGGACACTTTAAACACTCGCTACGGCCAAACTCTTGAGGGTGAACTGCAGGCACTTCCTCTCATAGCTAATCTAAAACATACAGCTGTTTCATGAGGTTTACAGTTACAGTAAGAAGCTCAAAGTTTTAAACAACACACATATTTATCCCTGCAAATAACAGCAAAGAAATCCAGGGTACACTTTAAACAGGGAGACTGCTTTTGTACATAAAGTTAAGAAAGCCTTCCATTATTCTGAGCCTCCCCAAATACACTTTTGTTGTGCCATGGAAAACCACACTTGCACTAAGTTAATACAAGAAATTTCACTGTCTGAAGAAAACCTGTAATGTATTCAGCAACAAATGAATACAAACATTTTAACCTCAATGTGTTTACTGTTCTGATAGTCCTTTTAAAAGTACAGAAGTACCTTGGTTCACAAACTTAATTATTTCCATGATTCTGGTCACAGAATTCATTCCACGATTCTGGATGCAACCAAATTACAAGCATGATGTGTGAATGACCAAGGTGCCACTGTATAATATTAAAAATTCATGAACTCCACCTCCCCTCATCTTCAGTTTAGTAAAGAGTCATATTTACTATTGTTGTTTCAAAGCTAAGAGTGGATCTAAAACCCGAAAAATCAGCTCACCATTGTTACTGGCTTTAACTGGCACGTGTGTGCCTGGTTTTTGTTTACAAGCCCTTCTTCTGAATGTCTACTCCTTGATGAATTTGTGTTTGCCTTAGAAACATGATTCAGAAACACTGATCTAAGTCTACATGCCAGTGGCAATGTGGCCCATGTGAACCAAAAGCGCTTTGGAAAAGCGAAGCCCCAGGTCAGAACCTTGACCTTGCTGCAGTGCACCCAGCCTTGGTCTTCTTACCCAGGAAATGGGAATAGCCACAGTGCTGACCTCCACAGGCTACTGTGAAGGTGCGAGTCGTGTCTGGGGCCTGACGCGAGCAACTCTCCACATTCTTAGTGAACACCCCTGGGCCTTCCCCACACCTTTGCTGTCTGCCCAGCTAGCTAAGCCTTCACCCTTTTCACTATTCTATCTCGGGCTGTACTACCCACCTGGGCTGAGTGACAAATGCTTGTCGCTCAAGACTGCCTCCAGCGTCACCCACCTGGCTCAGAGTCCTACTTCCTCACCCACATTATGGTCACTCCTGACGTGGCCTTGCCACCACTGATGGTGTCTCAGCACCAGGGCGGTGGAAGACGGCCGGGGACACTGACTGCATGCTGAGCAGCCTTCAGCCACCTGTGTGCTTGCAATGCACTGAGCGTGCGAGAAGCCCAGACGGAGCTGGGAGTTAAAACTGGACCCACAGGAAGAACCAGGTTCTGCGGGTCTCCGGCACGGGGTGAGATTCCAAGTCACCCTGTCGTACTCGGCCACTGTGCTCTTGCAGGAAACATTTTCATCAGTGAATGCGCCTGTTGTTTTGCGTCGTCCCCACGTAGGCCTCCTGCTCTGGCTCTGGGCCTCACGCTGGCCCTTGGGCCCAGCTGAAACACCAGTGCTTGCACCCTGTTCTCTCCATCCACTAGAGAGGTGCCAGCCATGTGCCAGCCAGTCACTCAGTTTAGCTTCCTGCCACATGCCCACTCTGTGCTGAACCAGCCCCTCCACCTAGGTGGCCATGGAGACACGAGACCATCAGGGAACCTGGTTGGAACGAGGTGGCAACTTCCAGAGGTCAGGTGGAAGATACCACTGGCCAGAACCCATCCTATGGACTGCGCCCACCACGGACGATGGAGCCTGCGCAGGCCTGTTTCTTCTATGGTCAGCACCAGGATGAATCTGTAGAAACATTTCAGTTTGGAAGCAAAACTTCCCCTGAATTCGAGTTTCCTTATTCAGTCTCAGGAGGTGGGATGACACACAGCTCTCTGGAAAGCTCCCTGCCACCATACACTGCAGGAGGCAGCCACCTGAGCAGATGTGAGGTCTACTTTGGAGCAGGCACTAGATTGCTATCGTCAACACACTCCTGACACCTGTGGCAACGTGAGAAGCACGGCCAGCCCGATAACAGACCCACCCGCGGGGCAAACATAAACACTGCTGCCATGAAGAAAGACATCTCGCGGCAAATGTGCTGAGGAGAGCATCGCGCCCAGCCGGGCCTGTGGCTAGTGTCTGTCATCCCAGCACTCTGGGAGGCCTCGGGAGGACGATCACAAGTTCCAGTCCAGCCTGAGCAACTCAGCAAGCCCGTCTCAAAAATAAAAACAATTTTAAAAAGGGCTGGGGACGTAGCTCAGTGTGAAGGCCCTGGGTTGGATCCCCTGTACTGCAAAAAAAAAAAAAAAAAAAAAAAAAAAAAAAAAAAAAAAAAAAAAAAAAAAAAAAAAAAAAAGAAAGAAAGAAAAGAACATTAATTACATTTTAAACCCTCAATAATTGGAAAACCAGAGAATTCAGCTTTCTATAGAGAAAACAGGTCTGATGCCATCATTCGTGAAGGCAGAGGAAGACCTTGCAGAGACCAAACCCTGTGCCGGCCCGGGGTCGAGGCCGCCCGAGCCCCGGCCCTGCCCATGAGCGGACCCAGGAAGCTCGTGTGGCAAGCTGGCCCGGCTGGGCGACTCGGCGCCCACCGAGCAGACCCACGGCACAGCGCATTCCCAGGACCCGCAGAACCAGCAAGCAGCAGCAGGCACGCGCGGCACGCTCAGTGCACACGGTCAGCTGCTGGAGGCCAGCAATGTCCTGTACAGAAGCACTTTCCCTGCAGTCTGTGCTGAAGGTAAGACCGGCTCTCCCAGAGCACTGCAGGTCTGGGGCTTCCTACAGCACCCCACCCACAATGAGGGACCCCTGCCACCGTGATCCCCGGGGTACCGTGTCGCTGAAGCGGGCACAGAGGAAACCGGAGCCCCGCCTGCCAGGAACCGGACGCTGACAGGGCCGAGCCGCACTCGCCGGGTCAGCCCGCCCGGGGAGGTGTTCTGGTGGTTCTCGTCACTCTCCTTGTCCTTTGATTTCTGTTTTGGTGCTGGGGTTTGAACCCTGAACCTTCCGTACACCAAGCACACATGCTACCACTGAGATGCACCACTAGCCTCCGAATTTCTGCAATACACAGTAACAACTTTTAATTTTTATTTTAGAACAAAAACAAAACAGAAGAACAGTTTAGTCTTTCTCCCTTGTTACAGTTTGGTTTCTACTACTAGAAAAGGAAGGAAAAAGCATCACGTCAAATGTACCAGAAAAGCCAACACGATTACTACATATGAAATGTCTAGTGTTCTCATCTTCCTGGAAACAGAAAACAGAAAGACAACTCTCTAAGGAATCAAGTGGACATCAACAGGTGATGCACCCTGAGAGTTAAGATCCAGACATGCAGGCAGGCTGACTGTCGCTTTCAGACGCTGCTGGTGCTTCCGCGACTCAAGCTTGGTGTATTATGTACATTTTATATTACAGAAACACTGTCAGGGTGACGGCGAATGGCATGGAAATGGCTGCATCTGGAAAGGCGTCTCTTTCCTTCAGGCCCTTCCTTCTAGGCTGCTGAGCTGAAGCAGACTTGACAGATGAACACTGGAGCTCCTGGTAGACAGGAGCTCAGGCCCCTGACACAACCCCAGTGACCAGTGACTCAGCCGTCAGGTCAAGGGGCAGATCGACCTGCTCAGCACAGAAATGTGAAGTATTCTGGGCAAGATGCTGCTGATTTTATAAATCTTCCATTCTACGGATCTTCTTTCAAGGTGCCTTTTGAGTGAATAAAAGGATGGTAAGAAAGCAGAATTTATCAGTATTTTCTTTTAAGGAAATTCTGTCCTACCCTAGGACTATAAATATATTTTCTTACAAAAGTTAAGAGTTTCACCCCTCACGTAAGGCTCAATCCATTGTATTTAGGTCTGCAATTGAGTCTTCAGTTCGACAAGTGAGGCTCTAACCTCCCTCGGACGTGGGCCTGTTCCCAGCCGCCGTGTCCTCACTGACCTGCAGTCTCCTGTGTCCAATGATCAGGTCTCCCTGTCTGTGTGGACAGAGTCAGCCCTTGACGCTACCCCACTCCTGGCCTGTGTAGCTTGCATTTGTCACCACATAGCTTTTTCTTGTTTGTTTTCTGAGATAGGGTCTCATGATACAGTCCAGGGTGGCCTCGAACTCACAGTGCTCCTCCTACCTCAGCCTCCCAGGTGCTGGGAGTGCAGGTGTGCGCCATCACGCCCAGCTTGTCATCACCTATCTTATCACAGCGCTTCGTAATAAATCCTGGCACCTCTTCCTGGACATCTCTAATGCCTTTTTTGGTTTTTTGGTGCCAGGGATTGAACTCAGGGCCTTGTGCTTGCTAGGCAAGCATTCTGACCGCTGAGATAAATCCTCAGTCCCTCTGATGCCTTTCTTTACGACCCCTTTCTGTGTAGGCCGGCACTCCTACAATTCTTGAACTCAATACTGATGGGCACTAGGCATCACTGACCACTCTGGAAATTGCTGAAAGATGAGCGAGGACAATGGGCACCTTGTGGAAAAACAGGTAGAGACATCTCAGGGAGCCTCTGCATGCCAAGTGCATGCAATGCCAAGATTCAGGTCTGGTGGCAGCACACAAGGTGGCTTCAAAAACCATCTTCTGCTTCATGGCTTTGGAAACCGTGTCACAAGCTGTATCCTAACCTCGACAGAAAATAAAAGACAGAGGCTGCCTCTTCCAGGCACAGTGGGCTGTGTCTACACGCAGTTTGGATCACTATACTCACCAGCACAACATAATTTTGTAATTGAAATCTGAAAAAAACAAAAGCCTTATGTTTTGATGCTACAAACTACAGAAATGCAGCTTTCTGTCTTGCTTTGTTTTGACTATGCAGTCCAGGCTGGCCTTGATGTAGTCCAGGTTGGGCTCAAACTGTAGGTCTTTCTGCCTCAGCCTCATAAGTGCTAGGAATCACAGGCATGCACCACTACATCTGGCTTCAGAAATAAAGCTCTTAAAGACAAACTTTGCCAGGCATGGTGATGCACACCTGTAATTCCAGTACTCAGGATGCTGAGGCAGGAGGACTGCTGCAAGTTTGAGGCCAGCCTGGGCTACATAGCAAGATCCTGTCTCAGATAAACCAAAAACAAACACAAGTGCGCTGCAGTCTGAGGCTGAGACACTAAGCAACTGCTGGGTAAAGCTGACAGCGCTTTTACTTTCTCAGAAAGCTCTGCGGGCAGCAGCTGAGGGCATGCAGTGTGTTGTGATTAGGAACAGTGCCTCCCTCCACCTGAAGACCCGGTGAGATTTAACTGCACACGTGTGTGTGTGGGGGGTGTGGGTGTGCGCACGCACGCACAGCACTGCTAATTCGCTATCGAACGGCACAGCCTTTGCCTCCCCTTGGACCTCCGGAAGCAGCACAGTCACCAGCAGCTCTACTGGGGCCACCTGAGGAGACGTGGCCAGGGCTCTCCCTCTCGCCACGTCTGTTCAAACTCGCACAGTCTGATCCAGAAATGCAGCACGGATGTGGCCACCAGTGTCTCCATCAGTACAGCTTCATCAAGCTGGACTAAAGTGATCTTCCTTCAGTGGATTATCCAGGACACACACACAATGAAGAAGATCATGCTAATTCTTTGTACATAAAATAAAAAGTTTAAAAGTTAAAAAAAAAGGCACAGCTGCATACAATGAAAGTGCTGAATTAGGGTAAGATCTCATAGACTTAAAAATAAACTGATTGCTGAGAACTACTTATAAACTACTACAATACTAGACACAGAATGTCTTGGTACGTAGAAGACATTCAGGGTAAGGGTTACGCTGTTGTGATGAGAAGTCTTCGTATACTCGAGGGAAGATAAAAACAGGATGTCTGGGAGAGGAGAAAATTGAAGAAATACATAGCCCAGCCCGAGGCCACAGAACAGGACTTAAAACGGGGAACAGAATGGAGCAGCAGTCCAGCGCGAGTGTCCATCCACAGGCACGCGGCCCAGGATGGATGCGCGAAGGTCAAGGTCAGGCGACAGCAGGTCCAGATGCAGATTCTGGAGCTCTGGGCCACTTGCCAGAACCTCGGTTCTTCTGCACTCGGGCCCACAGGGTGGCAGGGGGCAGGGCTATGTGCAGGGTGGTGAATGGCCTCCATGACAGGGCGTCCAGCTGCCCATCACGGGACACTGGGCGATTTCCCATCCCTGAGCTCACGAGTAATATGAGGCGGATTCTCCACCCGGCCCTGCGAAGTGCCTCCTATCAGCTCGGCACAGCGTCAGAAGGCAGGTTCACTCCACCCTTGCAGATGGAAAAACCCGAGCTCGCAGTCATCAGGGGTAAGGCCGCCCAGCGAGGAAGGATGGAATTGGTACTGCAGCTCAAACCCCTCGACTGCGCAATCGCAGCCCCTCTGGATCACGGCACCTTCAAAATCATCTTCCGGAAAAAGAAAGTCAAGGAGGAAATGGGGGTGTGGCCAGATACCAGTGAACTGTCTGAGCCAATGAACTTCTTATACTAATAAGCCGGATGACTAAATAGCAGAATGACACACCACCAATTTCTAAATATGCGACTCCTGACCTGGCCCCACCAGGCTGCCATGACAGTTTATCAGGAAATCAGACACTTTTTGCTTAGAGCTTCACCCTCACAGTAACCACACTGAGCCAGAACAGGCCAACACCAAAGTGTGCGAACTGGAGTGAGGCACAGTGCACCCCGCCCTGCTGTCTCGCCCCAAGGGGAGCTATCCAGCACGCACCTTGTGTGCCACCCTGTGAGGGCCAGGAATGCCGCCCATTCACGTCTGCACCCACACACGCGACAGCGACCGTGCACCGTGAGCTCGATGGACCGCAGCCCGAGGTGCGCCGCTCCCTCTTCTGGGCTTGGAGATTTTCTTTTCACCTTCGGTTGTGTTTGGTGCGGGCACTGAACCCTGGGCCTTGACCATACCAAGGACACACTCTACCACTGAACTATGTCGTTTTGTTTTTTTTGAGACAGGGTCTCGCTAGGTATAGTCCAGGCTGGCCTTGAACTCACTACATACCCTGGCTGAACTAAAAAAAGAATCACTTTGTTCTTCCTCAGAAAATAAACATATCTCACAAATTTACATTTAATTAAGTCAGCAAACATTCTAACTAGCAGCTTTCTCAGCTGAGGACCGACATACACTTTCTGACGTCTGCTTTCAGCTTTGGTGAAGCAATGAGACATTTTCCATAATCCCGAGGAATTCACTAACCCAGTAAAAGGACCTGTTGTTACAGAAACAATGGGGAGCAAGGAGGGACAGATGGCATTTCTGAGCTGTCCTGCTTGCCTCCAAGAGTGCAGCAGGTACGAACGGGGCTTCTAGGCATGCATGGGCGACCTGGCAGGAAATGTTTCACTTCCTGTGTGGTTCTTATTACTACGACAGCAATGAAGGTAAGGAAAGGGACGGCTCCTCTCCCCTCACGCTGACATAGACGGGGAAGCCAGGCCTCCTTCCGCCGGGAGTCTGAGACAGAGCTCCTCTCTCTCCACATGCCAAAACCTCCGGAGCTGGGAGCCAGGGCTTTTGGATCCAAAGACTCCAGGTCTCCTCTTACACGACAGGAGGGACACACTGGCCCTAAAGGCCGTGCTTTGCCTGCGGGGGACCCAGATCAGCAGCACCCACCAAAGCCTGGGATGTCTCAGCAGGGACAGGCAAGGTCTGCCAGCTCACCCCCACGCTGTCTCCCAGGTCTGAAGCTGCTTCCTGCCCCCCCCACGGGAGCTATGCTCCCAGCAGGGTGGCCTGGCCTTTGGGGACAGCACCCTGCTGCTGGAGACTCCACCTGCAGAGGATGGGAACCCGCAGGGTCAGAGGTGACAGGGCAAGGGGAGAGGACAGCAGAGGATCACAGCCACCAGATGAGGAAGGTTGCCAGTGAATAAGAACGAACGTCTTTGACAGCACAAGGAAGACGACAGGCCTCCAAGTGCCCCGGGGTGGAGGACAATGCCCACACACGAGGGAAGGTGGCACTATGCCCATGGAAGCCAGGAGTGCTGTGGGCTGGCAGGGGGGTTCTGCCTGATGCTGTGGCCGGGTGACCTCGAGTCTCATCGCTGAGGTCTGCATGGTGGTGTGTGGTGAGGTGACATGTGCGCCCTCTGGGAGGTGCTCTGGCTCAGAGACTTGTCCCGAGGTCTCAGTGTGCAAACCCTCAGGCAGTGGTGCCACTCTCACTCACCACCCTGCTCTTACGGGCAGACACTACCTCAGCCCCAGTCTCCACGGGACTCTCCCCTCCCCAGGTCAGGGGGAGTACCTCGTGCCAAGTCTCCATCTGCCCTGCACTACACTTAACTCCTTGAAGACGAACATGAAAAACTACCCAGCAAGTGCCTGACGGCAGGAGTCTGTAGTCTAAATTACTGGGGAGGCTGAGGCAGGAGAATCCCCAGAGCCCAAGGGATTCAAGGCCAGCCTGAGTGACACAGCAAGACCTTGTCTCAAGGGTCCTCTCTTTATTCAGACGTGATTGTAACAACAACTTCAAGGTCACCAAAAACACAATGATTGAAAGCAATAAATAAGTAATTTAATGGTATAAGACTGTACAGCTTTTTTTTTTATTAAACTATCAGTTCTTTGGTTCCCCTAATTAGTTCAAGGAATCACGTATTGAACCAAAAATCCTTGAACAGAAAAGAAACCCACAAAAATCAATGAGGAATTAAATAAAACTGTTATTGATTTTACAACACTGTAAACCATTTTATTTGAACGTCTCTACTATGTAAAGTAAGTCATTACAAATGTTATATCTACCAGACTTTCCAGGGGAAGCTGGACATATACATACTCTGTAAAATCTGTTAACCTTAATAAAGCAATTAAAAGGTGATTTTCAACAATCCCACTGTATGAATCAATTTACCTCTGGCAAGATAAGAATTTGTTATTAATGGCTACAGAGACTTTCAGCTTCGGCTCCCTGCAGTCCCACAACAGCTTCTTCCTCTTCTCTGATCCCCTGTGACAGAGGAACGAAGATGAAGATTTTTGATTTCTAGAAAATGATGTCAGCTTCATGCTTTGTTTCTCCATGTAGAGTAAAAGACATGATGATATCTGGGGTATTTACTTCTTCACACACAAACCTATTAACTTTTGTGTAGTTAAATCCATAATTCAGTTAATAAATTATCCTTTTCTTAGCCAGGCATGGTGGTGCACGCCTGTAATCCCAGCACTCAGAAGGCTGAGGCAGGAGGATTACGGCAAGTTCAAGAGTAGCCTGGGCTACATCATGAGTTCAAGACCAGCATGAATTACATAGTGAGACCCTGTCTCAAAAAAAGAAAAAAAAAATCGGCATCTAAGTGGGAAAAATAAGGATGCAAATGGGTCCTCTTGTCCATATTTACACCTCCGGGCGGGGCGGTGCTGCCCTACTGCTGGATCAGCACAAACACTGTAGAAAGACCCCCTGAACCTGCAGGGACTGTTATCAGTGACATCACAACCCTCGACAGACGGTGCCAGGCACTCTGCTGAGTGCTGCGCACATTAAGCGAGCAAAATCATCCCTGCCTGATCAGTCCCACGCAGAGTGTGTGGTGACACAGCCAGAAGTGGGTCGAGGAGAGAAGCGGCTCAGCATCAGCCAAACCTCTGATCCCAACCAGCGACTAGCTGGCGAGGGGAGGCTGGAGCAGATGGGCAAGATGTCCTGTACCGGCTCTTTCAGGTGAGGCTGGGCAGGGCACAGCCTGGGTGGGAGGCAAACCACACTGGCAAAGATGCTAATGTGGGCCAGGAGGGTAGGGAAACCACGGCCGCCTGGGGAAGGATTTCAACAGGGAGCAGGAAAGGGCCTCTGCTGACTCCTGGGTCCTGGCCGGGCACGGACGACATCAGGCCTGCAGAGTGCCGCCAAACCCAAGCGCCTGCGCAAAGCACTCACAGGTAACACTCCGCGTGTTTTTCCTTCTAGAAACAGGGTCACCTGTCACGCAGGCTGTCCTCCAACTCATGTTCTTCCCACCTCGGCCTCCGCAATAGTACAGTTTCTAAATACACTGTCAGACTGGCTGCCGACTGAGTAGCCGCAAAGGGGAGGGTCAAGTCCCAGTGCTCCAATGCGCTGCCTAAAATGCCACCGTTCCTCTTCCTGACCAAGCACAGGGCTTCGAGACACCAACCCCGGGTTTCACGGGGTACTTTCTCAGTTGCAGCGTTTCTCTGCCTTACTTACGCTCACTCATTAGGTCCTCCATTCTAGAGCACTGTCCAGAGTAGGACACCGAGGCTCGAAAGACTGCCACCTACCCATAATCACACTAAGAGGTGTCGCGGCAAACCACAGCACTGCTGAGCACTCTGCGGTCACTTCCCGTGTGCACCCATGCATGCATGTGCCTACGTGCGTGTGTCTGCATGACCGTGTGTACGCCTGTGCATGTGTACGCGCGCCCGTGGGGATGCAGGCCTGTGCGCGTGCATTCGTGTGGGCACGCATGCGTGCGTGCGTGTGTATGCGTGAACGCGCGTGCGTGTCCACACGACAGACAGCGACAGCACCCTCACTCCCGCCCACGCGTTGGGGATCCGGGCCCGTCACGGACAGCTGCGTTTCCTCGGCTCTCTGCTTTTTCTTTCCACCGAACTAGGGCGCTGCCGGGTCACCCGGCTAGAGGACAGCGGCTAGACAGCCCACCGCGTCCCCTCCGGCTGCTCCAACCCGGACGCTTCTGCGCCGCGGCCCCGCCCGCACGCACGACGCACACACGCACGCGCGCTCAGGACGCGGGGCCGGCACCGCCCCTCCCCGGCCGCCCCTCCCCACCCTGCCCTCCGCTCCCTCCGGCTCCCGCGCCCGCCCGGCCCGGTTCTCCTCGGTCCCCAGCGCCCGCCCGGCCTCCGCGCCCTCGGGCCCCGCCCCCTCCGCCAGAGCCAATCAGCAGAGCCCCGGAGGCGGCGCCGCGGCCCCGGCCCTCCTTCCTGGGCCCCCATTGGCCAGCCCGGCCGTCGCTCAGAAGGTCACGGCCCGCGCCAGCCGTCCGCCGTCCCCCTCCCCTCTCCCCTCCCCTCCGGAAAGGCGGCGGCGGGGCGCGGCGGGGCGCGGCGGGCGCGGGCCGTGATCGGGCTGTGGGCGCGGTGGGCGGCGGGGCTGCGGCGGGCCGAGCGGGGGGCGGGCGGAGGCCGCGGCGTCTCCGCGCGGCAAGATGGCGGCCTGGCGGCGGGCCGGACGCGAGGCGGGGCGCTCACTCGCGGGCGGCTCGCGGCCGAGGGCGGAGGGCGAAGGGCGGAGGGCGCGCGGCGGCCGGGCCGCGGCCGGGTGGGCGCCGCTTACCTGGGGGCTCGGCCCGGCGCGGCCTGCGGGCGGGGCCCGGGGTGCGGCGCGGCGCCCCGGCGCGCGGAGACCGGACGGCGGCGGGGGCGCGGGCGGCGGGCTGTTGTCGTCGCGGGGGTCAGAGTTCGTGACCCCGGCCGCCGCCGCCGCGCGCTAAGGAGGAGGGCGACTGCGGCGCTTCCTCTTCCCGGCGCCTGCCCGGCGGGGGGGCGGCTCGCGATTGGCTGCGCGCGCGCGGACGCCGCGTCGCTCCTCCCGGTCCGCGGCCGCCGGGCGGGCCTGCTGGCGCGGGCGCGAGCCGGGTCGGGTCCCCTCCTCGGGCGCGGAATCGGAGTCGGGGTCGTCTCCTCGGCTCGGGGTCGTTTCTTCGGCTCTTAGATCCGGGTCGGCGTCTTCGCCTTGGCTCGGAGATCCGGGTCGGAGTCTTCTCGGGCGGGGATCGCGGCCGGGGTCCCCACCTCCGGACGGGGATCGGATTTGGGGTCTCCTCCTCGGGGCTCGGGGTCAGGGTTCCTATCCCGGAAGTTCTGTCTCCTCGGGGGTAGTCGGGATTCACCCCTTGGGGCAGGAGATCGGGAGTCAGGGTCTCATGGGCGGGGGATCCAAGGTTGGGGGGTCTCCCAGCTCAAGGTGTGCGGGGATGGGAATGGGGGGGTCCCCTTCTGAGTGCAGCATGTACGACGTGGTGTCGGGGGATGGAAGGTTAGGGGGTCTCACTTCTCGGGGCCCAGCTGTGCAGGTGTCTACCTCCGGGATCTGGGAAGTGGGCCCTCGGTGGAGACAGATGGTTTCATGGCAGTGGGAATGTTCTATTGCAATGTCCAGAGCTTCGTGGGTTTTTTCTTGCACTTTCCTGGGTTCTGCAGAGTAGACCTGACCTTGCTTTGAGTGTTTCCTGTGTTCACACTTTGCCTGCCCTGCCAACGACCCTGCCCTCAGCCGCCTGGAGGGACAGGTGAGGGGCGGAGCAGAAGCCAGGTGCTGCCTTGGTGACAGTCTTCCTGGCGAATACTGGTAAACACGGGCTGCTGCGCTGTGTACCTTTTCAGAAATTAAGTTTAAAAAAAAAAAGATTAAGTTTTTAATGTAAATAATGCTTCTAGATACTGTAAAAATTCACAACAGTTAGGTTTTTGGAGAAACATTAAAAAATTGTACTAGATTTTTAAAAAATACCAAGCAGCAGCTAGGATGATTAGAGTTTTCTATGAATGAAGATTCTTCTTTTTTTTTTTTTTTTTTTTGGTGGTGCCGGGGATTGAACTCAGGCCCTTGTGCTTGCAAGGCAAGCACTCTAATCACTGAGCTAAATCCCCAGCCCCCTGAATGAAGATTCTTAAACTTCATTTTCCCGAGGTGCAGGATCTGCAGCCCAGATGGCGACAGGTGAGCCACATCATCAGCCCTTTTTTACTTTGAAGTTTGAGACTGGGTCTTGCTGGGTGGCCCAGGATGGGTTCGAATTGCCATCTTCGTCCTCAGTAACAGGTCGTGGGGTTCGCGGTCACCCAAGGCACACCATTGTTTGCACCAGTCGAGCTTTCTTTGGGTTTTCTCTGGGTTTCTTTCACTGTGGTGGGCTGTGTCCGAGCTCCTCCTGAGTACCTCCCGGCCTCTGATGGGATGTCAGTGTGCTCTAGGCCTCAACCCATCTTTGCAAACATGAGCGACAGAAGAGAACAAAACGACTCTTGTGGCTTCACCTTTTTAGGTGCAGTTTAGATTTCTTTTTTTTTTTTTTTTTTAGCTCTGGCCACACCAGGACATTGCTGGTCCCCAGGGACAGTGCCGTCCGGAGGGGCAGAATCTGGTGGAACCCACCTGCCTTTGGTGCAGTGCCTGGGGAGCCCCGGCCGGTGGGCCCTCCACCATCCCTGTGCGCAGTGGGTGAGTGCTGCTCGGGGAAGTGGCGGGTGACGGACAGATGCACTGCCCTGAATCTGCAGGGGAGCTCCAGGCAGCAGGATGCAGCGGTGCCCCTGAACTGGGCATGAGCCTGGGACTTGGGGTTGCCCCGGAGGGGCTCACCGGTCAGATTGCCTGCGTCTGTCCCCACAGGGCCACATTTGCAGCATTTCCCAGGCTGCCCTGCTGGGAAGCACTGACCTGTATGGGAGCTGCCGCCCTAACTGGGGTGTGCTGTTCTGCTTTTGTACCCACCCAGCGCAGGGTGGCACGCTTTTTTGATATTTAAGGTTACTTTACTTCTACATTAAATGTATTAAACAAATCAAGTTTTGATTAAACAGTAGTTACACATGCACTAAACTTTGCAAATTAGTATCACGAAGCAGACATTTTGCCTTTTTGGTGGGGGAGGGAGGTTGTAGGGAGGGAGCCATGCCTCATGCATGCGGAACAGCTGCTCTCCCCCTGAGCCGCAGTCCCAGCTCAGGGTTTCACCTGGAAGCGTCATTACAGTGCAGGCAGGAGTGTGGTTCAGTAGCAGCACTTGCCTGGTATGTGCGGGCCCTAGGTTTGATCCCATGTCAACCCATCAGTCTCAGGGCTGGTTGGTATTCTCAGGCTGGGAATGCTGTATAATCACCTTCAGAAGTGCCTAGCATGACTTTGTACCATTTTCTCTGTACCAGCTTCTGCTTTCTTCCTGTATGTAGTAATTGGTCAGCTTGTTTGCATTGCCTGCATAACCACGACACGTCTGTAAAATAAATTGAGTGCCAGGCCCTCCTCACTTGTTACCCTGTTTAATCTCACCATAATCGTCAGCAGAGGATGTTCTTACCCTGGTTTTGCAGCTGAAGAAGTGGAGGCTTAGCCAGGGAGGGCCACTTCTCCAAGGCCACCTGGCTCACGTTTGCCAACGATTTCTGCCCTGGAGGACTCTGCTTCTAGCACAGTCTTGTCAGGTCATTTGGGGGGCTGAACCCCACATCGTGGACCCTGTTCTCAGAAGGGAGAGAGGCTGATGTCTCCGGGGTGGTTGGTGGCCAAAAACACCAGGGCACAGGAGGAGTGTCCCCAGGCCTCCTGATGGCCATCTGAGGCTCACACCCCTTGGTTGGCGGGGTTCCCAGGCCTCAAGCCTGGAGCCTTCACGCTTGACTCGGCCCCTGGTCTTTGCGGGAAGCTGGGTCCTGAGACTCAGAGTGAGAAAAACTTGCTGCTCCTGAGAGTGCATTGTCCTGGGGGATGCTTGCTTTGTGTCGTGTCACCATTTCCTGTGTCCCATTTGTGTGGCCCATGCATGGCCCACTGCAGTCGCTGTCCTGAGCTGCCCTACTCTTTGGGTTGTATCTTTTCTTTCTTTTTTTTTTTTTTGGTGCTGGAGATCGAACTCCAGGCCTTGTGCTTGCAGGCAAGCACTCTAACCACTGAGCTAAATTCCCAGCCTGGTTGCATCTTTTTAGTTTGCCTACTGTCCTTAGTTGGAGAGGGAGCTGTATTACTCCCTGACCCCAGCTCTGGCCTGCAGTCACTGGTTGGAGTCACAGTGGACCTGGAGGGTGGGCTGATGGCTCCAGCCAGGACACAGTGCAGCCTCTCCTGCTGGCCTGGGCTTTGTCACAGCGTGGCAGGTGCCCTCCAAGAGTGAGTGGATAAGAAAGCAAAGTGGCCTTTTTATGATAGCCCCAATAGGTTCTTGGAGCTGGTCCTCTGTTTCTATCTAGGCCATCACCGAAGTCTGTCTGGGCTTGGGAGGAAGTAAATGCCAAGCTCCAGGAGGGTGAGTGGGTGGCCCAGAGCTGCCTGGCATCTGGCTTTTAACCACTGGTCTCTGGGTATCTAAATTACTATGCTGTGGTCCTCTGCCACCACGGATGCCCCGGCCTGTCTCAGGCAGCCCCGTCTGCCCAGCCACTCCCGACCAGCTGGGGCACAGTCCCTTCCCTGTGACCCCCGTCCCTGAGCAGGACACTGCTTCCAGCCTGTCCCTCTGTAGCTGGCGTCTAGTTCTTGGAGCTGGGCTACACCTGGCATTGTGGCAGAATGGCACCTGGTGACACAGTGTCCAGGGCCCTTTGTGTCCCCACAGCCAAGTGTGATGCTGGTCCTTTCTGGCCCCTTCCCCACCCTCTCTGGGGTGACTGGGTGTTTGCGGCCGCAGGGGCAGTCTCCCTTGTGGCTCCCTCACTGTCCTGACTCGCGTCCTGGAGGCGTGACTCTCATTGCCTGACGCACGCACGCGTGGAGTCTTAGCCTCTAGGCGGTCCGTTTTCCTCTGTAGTCAGGTCTGGGAGGTTTCAGAATACCTGAGAGGCCCATCAGGCTGCCCCAGGCCGCGCCCGGCTGGTCACGCGTCTCACACCTGTCTCCCTCAGTCTAGTGCCCCTGGATTCCTCCTACCTAGGAAGAACAGCCTGGTGCAGAAATCAAGAAATCAAGTGGCAGCAAGGCAGGAGGAGAAGAGATGCTTCTGCATCTGTCGGTTGAAATGTAAACTAGTAAAGCCACTATGGAAATCAGTGTGGAGATTGCTCAAAAAACTAGAACTAGAAAGTCCATTCAAGTCAGTTATTTCCCTTCTAGGCATCTTCCCAGAAGTGTTAAAGACATCACAGTGATCAGGCACACCCATGTTTAGAGCAGCACAACACACAATAGCTAAATCTATATGTGCGTCAACATGAGCAGATAAAGAAAATGACGGCTTTACGCCCAGTGGAGCACTACCCTGCCATAAAAAGGATAACAGTCATTTGTAAAAGAAACAGAGGCACCTTGAGACCATAATGTTAGTGAAATAAATCAGACACATGAGCTTAAATATCACAGTTTCTCTTACATGAAAAACCTGAAGTATGATTTATGTATTTATTTGGGTGCTGAGGGTTGAGCTCAGGGCCTTGCCCTTGCTAGACAAGCACTGAGTTAAATCCCCAGCACCAGTGTGAATGATTTAAAGAGCAAAAGGTAATAGGAAATAGGGAGACAGCTCTTTTGCAAATGGGAAGGGGACCAAGAGATAAAGGGAGGCAGGGAAGAAAAGGATTAGGATGTGTTATGTATGTGAACCAGCAGCCCTTGACAGCATACTCATTATGGCACTAATAAAACTCGTGGGGCTGCGGGCATCGTGGCACATGCCTATACTCCCAGCCTTCGGGAGGCCGGAGCAGGAGGATCATCATGAGTTCAGGACCATGTCTCAACGAAACAAAACCAAACCCTCAGGGCTCCAGGCTGAGACCCTGAGCTGGGCACCTGGGCACCTTTGAGGCTTCCTGTGCCATGCGAGGTTAAATTTGCCTGTTTGTGGCAGTGCTGGGGTGGGACCCAGGGTTTCATGCGTGCCGAGCAAGCCCGCTACCCCTGAGCTGCACCTCTAGTCCCTAAGATTTATTTTAAAATTTGAAATACGCTGTTTGGCAAATGTCTTACCTATTGTGATATTTTTCCTCCAAAGAGAAAATCAGGAAACACTCCGCTGAGTGTGACACTGTGGTTACTGTGAAAGTCAACGGTCATTTTTCACCTTGGCACACAAAGTGTTAGTAATGAATGTTTTTCCCAAGCCTGTTTTTACAGGCGTGATGGTGCACGCCTATAATCCCAGTATTGAAGAGGCTGAGGCGGGAGGATCACAGTTCAAGGCCGGTTTGGGATACACTGTGAGACCCTGTCTCAATAAAATAGTATTACTTAGCTTTTGGTGCTGCAGATGGAACCCAGAGCCTCACACGTGGCAAGTGCACATTCTACCACTACGCACATCCCCGGCCCTCACTGTTCTGACGCAGCGTTGCTGTGTAGTCCAGGCTAGTCCTGAACTATGTTACCCAGGCTATAAATTAGTCTTTTTTTTTTCTTTTTTGGTGGTACCAGAATTGAACCCAGGGTCTTGTGCATGCTAGGTAAGTGCTCTACCACAAACCCATTTTTCTTCTCTCTCTCTCTCTCAGAACTGGGGATTTGAACCAGGTCTTTGCACTGAGCTATATCCAGACCGTTAAAAAAAACTACATTTTTTTTTTTTTAAATTTTGAAACAGGGTTTAGCTAAGTTGTCCAGGCTAGATTCCAATTTGTGATCTTACTGCCTCAGCCTCCCAGAGTGCTGGGATTATAGGTGCGCACCACCATCTTCGGCTTTCCAGTCCTCTTTAAAGTATTTTATTTCAAGACAGAGTATCAGTAAGCTGCCCAGACTGGCGTTGAATTTGTGAACCTCTTGCCTCAGCCTCCTGTGTTCTCACGTTTTTCTTATCTGATGCTCTTAACATACTGGTTTAAATTGTTCTGTGTTTTGCTGGGGTCCAACCCAGGGCCTTCTGCAAGCACGCATTGTACCACTGAGCTCCATCCCAGCCCTGAAGTGATTTGACCACGATCTGCAAGTGTGATGTGTTCCTCCAAAACCAGCAAGTCATGCAGACCGTGTGCTTACACCTGGCCGGGACAGAAGTGCCTGCAGCAGTCCTGAAGGATGATGGGTACACACCGCGGTGTGCGTGTGAAGTGCTGGGAGAGCTGGCTGTGCCCATTATGTCGGGTCGCAGTTATTCCCAGGGTACGGCAAACACAGCTCCATGCTCAACCACAACACGAGCTGGGTTGTGGAGCTTTCTCTGTGCAGGCTCCTCACCCGCCTTCAGGTGCTACTGCCGCCTCGGCTCTGCCTGCATCCCAGCAGTCCCTTGAAAGGGCCCGAATGTCACCCTGTCCCGTGGACACTGTGTGCACACGACGCTAGCAGGACAGCATCGTGTGACAGCTGGAGGCAGCACAGCATCTCTCACGGTCCCCAGGCCGCTATGGAGAGGGCCAGGTGGTCAGGACACCAGTCCAGAGTCAAGGTCTATGGGACATGTCCTGCCGGCTGGCCAGTGGCCTGGGGATGACCCCTCCGGAATGGGGACCTACGCTGTTCTGTGACGTCACCCCACTGTCCTGCCTGACACCTGGCCGTGCCCCACCCGGTACCATCCTCTGCACAGCCCTGGGTTCTTACTGCTAAGGGTCTGAGCACACGCTGGGGACACGGCTCGCTGTGGACAGTCTGGTGACAGCAGAGCTGTGTGTCACCCACAGCACACCTGAGCTGCTGCCTGTCCCCACCACACCCCCACACTGCCTGTGCACAGAACTTCTGGAGAGGCCTCCTGCCTGCCCCACCTGCCCAGTAGGAACCTGGGGCTGACTTGAGCACCACCTGGGGACAGCCACTTGGGCCAGGGACCAGAGCTGCGATTCGGGAGGCAGTCCCTCTCTGGTCCTCCCTCCTGCTGCAGGGTTTGCATGGCCTCTGCGCTGGAATCCACCTCCTTGGGCTGCTTTTTTGTTGTTGTCTATTAAGATAGGGTCTCTCTGTGTAGTCCAGCCTGGGCTTGAACTCGTGGGAATCCTCCTGCCTCAGCTTCCCAAGTGCTAGGATTACAGGCATGTACCACTATGCACCACTCTCAGCTTCATTTTGGCTCTGGACACAGAAGAGTCCCTTGGTGTGCCCCCTGGCACAGGTCTTCTTGACCTTGCAGGCATCCCCAGAACAAGACTGCCCACCTCTGACAGCACCTGCTGTGACCCTCAGGCTTGTCTTTTCACACTAACACAAACTCCCAGGGGTTTGGGAATGCCAGGCATCAGGTTATCATTGCTTATAAATTCACCTTAGACATCCTACTCTGTTTCCTCCTATTAGTAAGAAAACTGTGGAATCCACAGTCTCTTACCTAAGAACACCTTGCATTTGAGTTGTCGTCTGCACATGTCACTTATTGAATACCAGCAGGAGTGGGTGTTAAGAAAGTTTTCTTAGCTAGGTATGGTGGTGGGTGCTGTAGTCTCAGCTACTCAGGAGGCTGAGGCAGGAGGATTCCAAATTTGAGCCCAGCCTGGGCAATTTAGCAACTTTGTGAAATTCTATCCCAAAATAAAAATTAAGAGCTGGGGATGTAGCTGGGTGCGAAGGCCCTGAGTTCAATCCCCAGGATCACCAAATACATGGCGTAGATTATGTGCATTGCTGTGATAAAACTTAAAGATTTCTGCTTGTTAAAGAAATGCACAGTTTAGGCTTTGAAGGGAACAGTCCGGAGACCTGGTTTGAGAGGGAAGTCACACTGTGAAGTCACGCTGTGCCACAGGGAGGCAGGCACAGCGTGGGCTTTGCTCTGTGCCGGCTCTGGCTGTGCCGATGGCTGCCGTGTGGTCCCTAGGAAAGTGACCTCATGGCTCTGACCCTCCTCATCTGCAGAACGGGGTGACAACAGAACTCACCTTGCAGGTCCCTGGGGAGACTCAGCGCAAACTGAGGTGCAGGTATGAGGGTGTCCTTGCTGCTGGTGAGAGGTCAGTGCTGTTTGGCTGAGACTTAACTGTGGTGTTTGATTAGGAAATTAAGAGATCAGTAATATCAAGTCAGTCTCCTCACACCGCTCACTGTGACACTTAATACAAGGGGTGATCGAAAAGTTAAAAAACTATTACAGCTGTTTAAAAATTACCGTAGCAGAAGACACGTTGCCACTGATCCCACTCAGAACACTCCTTCACTCCCAACACCCTCATCCCAGCGTCCTCGCTGCCTTCTGCAGCAGTTCATGCAGCCCTCATTCATGACGGTCTCTATGAGGTCCGATAAAAAATACGGCGAATGGTGCTGCCAAGTGCCACCCAATAAAAGGCAGCTCATAAAACCATGACGCTATGTCTTCATCACCTTATTCACCAGATCTGGCACCGTGTGACACCTGGCTCTTCCCCAAAGTAAAAATGACCAGGAAAGGTAAACATTTTGAATCCATCCAGGACATCGAGGCAGCCACAACAGCACAACTAAAGACACCCAGGAAAGAGGACTCCATAGCTGCTGTGGAAATTGGCAAAAACCATGGGATGAGTGTGTGCAGAGAAAGGGGGAGGATTTTGAGGGGATTCATGGCAATGTGTCTTTTATTGTACTAAAATTTTTAAAATTTAATCATTCTCCATAGTTTTCAATCACACCTGGTCTATACAATAGACGGGCAAATAATTGCTGTGAAGCATTCTGTCGCAGATGATCCCAACTCCCTGGCAAGGCACCGGACTTGCACCTTGCCAGCCCGAACGGTGGTCCTCTTCCAGAAGTCTGGGCCCGGGGTGGACGCTGATGAACCCCAGCAGCCGAGTGCCCAGCGCCGCCGACTCTCTTAGCTTCCTGTTGTTGTAAAGAATGCAGGAGAGCACTGCCTGAGAAAGAGAAAAGCTCGCTCACTCCCTTCGGGTTCTGGTCCCGTAGGACAGCCCAGCTGGACGGTCCTGAAGCAGGCTGCTCCCCTCATGCGCCAGGAAGCATGCGCAAGCAAGGGCCGAGTCCCGCGGTCCCCTCCAGGACATTCCAGTGACCCTGAAGGTGCCACCCTGGGGACCAGGCTCCAGCACTCCCACCCAAGGACCCTACTGTGCCAGGCTTGGGAGAGGGCGTGGGCCTGCACGGACGTCTGCTGTCCTCCTCAGCGGCTGTGTGGGGACAGTGGCACCCTGGAGCCCACCCTGAAGGCAACAGGTCGGAAAGTCCCCAGGAGCCTGTTCCTCAGCCTGGCCTGGCCTGCTGCTAACTTCCTGCCGTTGAGCAGATTTCCCGATGGCTTCCTGTGCCTCCTGTGGACGTCTCAGCGAGGGCATATCTGTCCTCCGTACCCTCCAGGGCTGTGTGGGAGCGCAGTTCTCCACAATCACAGAGGCCACAGGCGCAGGTGAGTCCCCGAGGAGGAAGCCCACCAATGCGGTGGCTGCTCTGCAGGGAAGAGCACCACGGCTGGGCCCGGTCCTGCCATCCTAGCTCGGCTCAGGGGCCTTCATTCCCAGTCGGGGCCTCTGTTCAGTGACACAGCTGGCACTGTTGATCAAGTGAAAAGTTGGAGCCAGTTGTCATGGCCCACGCCTGTAAACCCAGTACTTGGGAGGCTGAGGCAGGAGGATCCCAGTGAGTTAGAGGTCAGCCTGGGCTACATAGTGAGACACTGTCTCAAAAACTAAAAACAAACAAAAACAAAACAAAACAACAACAAAAACCAACAAAACAAAACCAAACATGAGAGGAGGAGCGACTCCATAAACAGAGGCCTTCAGCCCACAGAGCCAGTCCTTAGTGCTGCCATTTCCTGGGCTGCGGATGGGGAGGGTTCAGAGAGCAGGGCCCGAGGGCTGCGCGGACGCCAGGCCCCGCCGGGGTCACGGGTTTGAGGCCACAGCCGTGTGTTCAGTCTGCACCCTTCGCCTCAGCCTGAGAGCAGGGGATGGTGGACAGAGGGCGGGGACACAGCGGGCAGCGTTTCCTTTGCTGGGGGGGACTGCAGGATGCTGTGTCTTGGGCAAGGACAGCGGCCACTCTTCCAGCATGGCACCCTGTGGACGGCTGTGCCTTGGACCAGCATGGGGCCCTCCCCGTGCCGCTCCAGGTGGGCTGTGAGGACAGATGGGATGTGGACAAGTGTGAAAGAGAAGCCAGGCCTGAGGAAGCCCAGAGGGCAGCCACACCAGTTGCTGGGTGCCCAGGAGAGTGCCCAGGAGGGTGCCCGTGGTCTGCGGGCTCCCAACAGACGCCCACTGGTAGGTCCGTCGGTAGCAGGCATGTCAGTCAGCATGAACATCCCACTGTGCAGAGTGCCAGAAATAGGTCAGGAGGTAAAGGAGGCCGGGCACAGAGCCCACCCCACATGCCAGGCCCGGGTCTCCGTCCTCAGTGCCGCTCCACCCACAAAAACCTGCAGCAAAGGGGCCCTCACGTGACTCAGACACAACTATCTAGGGCGAGGAACTGACAAGGGATGGACGGACACTCCTGCCACCTGTCACAGTAGTCTCCTTTTTCTGGGGACCCCCAGGGGGCGCCTGAAGCTGTGCACCCCACTGAGCCCTGTATAGCTGGGTTTTCCCCATACATACAAGTTTAATTTATAAATCAGGTTCAGTAAGAGATGAATAGCAACAGTAACAAAATGGGACAGTTACAACAAAATACTGTAACGGCTGGGTGTGGTGCCACACACCTATAATCCCAGCACTCTGGAGGCTGAGGCAGGAGGATCACTGCAAGTTCAAAGCCTGGGCTATAGAGTGAGTTCAAGGCCAGCCTGGACTACACAGTGAGACCCTGTCTCAGGGAAAAACCTCCGTTCCTCCCCACAAAAAACCCCAAAACGATATTCTATAATAAATACTATTTAAAACATATGAGTTGTTTATTTGTGGAATTTTCCACTTAATGTTTTTAGACCATAGTTGACCCTGGGGTAGCTGAAACCACAGGAGATGAAGCCACAGATGGGGCTGCTGACTGGGCACGAGGAGCAGATTCCACGGAGCGGAGCACTCAGGCACTGACAAAAGACCTGTTTGCTCCCTGCTTTGAATCAGGATGTGTTTAATGTAAACGTTTTAAGAGAACTGCAAACTAGGAAAAAAGGTTTCCCTGGAAATACTGAATGTAAATAACAAGTCTTCATCTCCTGCTTCTTTACAATGTCCGCAGCAGGAGCCTGGCAGCGGCGGCGGCCGCACGGACCCTGCCTGCCCCGGCCCTGCCTTGCCCCGCGTCCTTGGGAGCCAGACAGCACATCAGGGCGCAGCGTCTCCTTTTCCAGCTGCTCTTGTTCACCTTCTCATCTCCCATTTTCTCTCCCTTTTCCACCTTTCCCGGGAGACAGCCACGGCATGTCTGGGGGAGGATGGGTCCACGAACACACGTCGCCCATGAGAGTGGCAGGCGCAGGAGGCATGCAATAAATTAGAGCTGAGGATGTCTTCCGAGGGCCCTCGAGGACCCGGGGGTGTGGAGGATGCCGTGGAGGGACGCTGCAGCCTGCTCGGCTTGGGGAGGACCCTCCGGCCTCACCCTGGTTGTTCGGAGGGTGGTGGCCGGGTGGCCCGATGTCCACGGGATGCCACGGAATGCCTGGGAAACTTGGGACTGAAGGCTGCGCTCGGCAGGACCATAAAGTGCTTCCGAGGGCAACAGCTGTTGCTGCCGCCGCTCACGTCACCTGCAAGGTGATGAATATGCCACGTGGACAGACCGGGAAAGCTGTTTCCACTGCAGGCCTGCACTGCTACCTGAAGTTGCTGCTGGTTTCCACATCTCAACTCACTGCTGGGTAAGGAACTGCTCCCGACGGGACGGGGAAAGGCACCGACAGAGGACAGGTCCTCCTGTGGACCCAGCCCCACGCCGGGGCACGGCTCCTGGCGGGTCGCCTGTCCACCCACGAGTTTGCTCAGTCCCCATGTGGGGTGACCGCTATAACACGCTGGCATCCTCCATGGCCTCCATCCACCTGGGAACAGAGAGCACTGGGTCAGGGCTGTGCCCGGGACTCAGATCACAGGGTGCCGTGATGGCCTGGAGGCCAGGGCCGCGCCGTGTCCACATCCGTTGCCCACACACTTTCTCCCTGTGTAGCAGAAGGCGCGGGACACGGTGTGAACCGGGTCAACGTCCGCCCATGGGCATGAATCGCCGCAGTTGCTCTGCCCTTGGGACGCTGAGGCAGGAGGCAGCCAAGGACAAGGCTGGAGAGAGACGGGAGGGCGCCTCTGCAGCTGTGCTCTGGGCCGCGGCTACTTTCTGCGGGTGCCCGGGTCCAACGCGACGGACAGGCCGCTGGGTAGCTCAGTTCACGCCCAGGGCACCTCTGCGGCCCCTGCTGACCCTGACTGTGATCCCCACGTCTCCGCCTGCAGCTTCTACCCCTGTGGGCTTAGGCCCCCGAGACAGTTCCTCCAACGGCCATAAAAGGTTCAAAGCTCCACTGCCCCCCACAAGTGGCTGAGCCACGCCACGCACCGGCAGGAGTTGTCCTCCAATCCCACCCCAAACCCCAAGACTTCCAACCCAGCACCAAGCTTGGGGGGCCGTCGTCCTGCCCCTGGTCTGCGCCACCCTGTGGAGAGGATTCTGTCTCTTCTCCTTCAAATAAATCTCTGCGCTCTCAGCTGCTCCTGGGGTCCCGCTCAATGCTGTGTTCAGGAATCGAGAACCTGGCTGAGACTCAGCTGGGAAACACTGCGGCCCGGGGACGGGGCGGCACCCGGCAGCACCGCGTCCCAGCGCGGCGTGGGGGCCTGGGCCTCGCGTTTCTGTACCTCTGGGCGGCACCGGCGTCCTCAGCCTTGAAGCTGTAGAACAGCGTTTTCTTGTGGTAAAGGTGGAAAATGGGGCCTGCGTCGCTGCTGCCTTCATCCCTCCCCGGCGTGATGGTGAAGCCCAGCAGGGGGATGCTCTCTGTGGCCACTTTGTCCTGTGGGGCAGAGGGACACTGGCGTCAAGCACGGCCCACGTACAGGACAGCGTCGGAAGGAGCAATACTCATTCCCCGCCCCACCAAGACTGAACCTGAGGCCTTTGCACCAAGCTGTATGCCCAGCTCTTTTTTATTTTTTATTTAGAGACAGGGTCTACATTGCTAAGTTGCCTAGGCTAGACTTAAACTGGGATCCTCCTGCCTCAGCCTCCCGGGAGTTATAGAAAGCCTTGAAACCTAACATTTTGGGGCCAGATATTTGCACCTTTTTTGTCCCATTCAATCTGCACAACAATCCTAGAAGCTGTGAACCCTTCAGAGAACGCAACGCCCCAAGATCACGCAGCTGGAAAGGGAGGAGCCAGAACTGGGGCTTTTGGCCAATTTCTAATATCCTTTCCACTGAGTCGGTTCGCCAGTGACTCAGTTTCCCCTGAGACCACACTCACTCCTCGACCCTGACATAAAGGCCTCCTCGGCGGCCCCAGCACCTGCGCTGTGAGCAGCAGGACTAACGAGGCGTACCCGAGAACCCGGATGGAGTTTGGACCAGCAGTCGGTGGGGGTGGGAAGAGAAAGATTCTCATCCCTCAAGACAGGTTACGTGCGCATGTGTGTAAATGAAAACACGGGCTCATATGGCGCTTCGTAGAAACACGGGGCAAAGACAGTAAGCGCGCTAGAATGCTGAGGGAGAGAACACGGCAGGAGTGTGTCTGTAAAAATTCTGAAACAATTTTCAAAGATCGAAAGATCAGAAAAAAGCGTCGACAAAGCTCCACATTCGTTGGAGAGAAAGCCTCAGCGGACTCGCAGTGGATGGTGACTCCTTCCGCCTGAAGCAGGGTACAAGGCCTGCCGCTGACTCACACCAACAGCCAGCCACTGAACCGTCCAGTCCTCAGACTGGACAGACGGGACACACCGCAGGGAGCGGGAGAAAACTGCACGGCTCTGAAAGAACCACAGTCCAAAAAGAAGCAGCAACGACGCTTTCGAAGAACAGGTCTGATTGCAGAATGACGACTCCAGCTGACGAGCACAGCAAGGCTACAGGGTGTCGCTTTTCAACATACTACGGCAGACAACTAGAAAATAAAACCAGCCCCACCCACACGGCACGCAGAATAAAATACATGGGAATAAAGTCAGCAGGCTAAGAACAGAAACGTCGCGATCTCTGCACCAGAAGACACAAAACAGCAGGGAGAGAGCTGAGGAGGGAGATGCTCACGCCAGGCCCACGGCTCGGATTCCAGCCTGGCAGGACAACAGCGGGCTCCAAACCCATCGCAGCCCCTGCCACATTGCACAGGGAATTGGCGGGCAGCCATGGACAAGTGCGTAGTGGAAACCAGAGATCTTCAGGGCTCCAAATGAAGTTGGCGACTGTATGACCCAACTTCAAGACTCACTCACCCTAACCCCCGCCCTCTTCACTTTTATTTTGAGACAGGCTCTGGCTAGGTTGCTGCTGACCAGGCTGGTCTTGAACTTGTGATCCTCCTGCCTCAGCCTCCCAGAGTGCACCGCTGCACCGAGCGAGACCTGTCTCTGCAGGCCAGCCTGTGTGGTCGCTGCTGTGACCCCTGCTGCCCCTCAACAGGACAGTCCTCTCCTGGGGCGCTGAGGACCCTGAGCCTGCTTCCCCACCTGGTCTGCACTCCTCCTTGAAGCTGTCTGGCCGAGCCTGCTCGGGCAGGGCTGGGCCCAGACAGGGGAGACCGAGGCACGCGAATGCTCAGGACAGAGCTCCCTGGACACACTCGGGTGATCACACTTCCGCGTGCCCTGGCACAGCTCCGTCACCGCCACGGGGGCCTCCGCCAGCCGCCTCTCCTTGTCTCCGTGACCCCGCGGTGCAGAGTGCACCCTGGACATGGACACCTCTCCCCCAGCCCCGCCGTGGCACGGCCCACCGTGGCTCCTCCAGAGCTCCCGCTGTGTTTTAGGAGACGCGAAGGTAAGGCGCTCTGTAAAGATATAAATCCACCTCACGTCTACTGAGAGTTACTAGTGTGATCAGAGTTACCCCAGAGGAGAAATGGACAGATCAAGCCTGGTGCAGGGGTGCGCACCTGTCATCCCAGCCCTTGGGAGGCTGAGGCAGGAGGACTGCCTTGAGTTCCAGGCCAGACTAGACTACTGCGCTGGGGACTAGGTGGCCGGCAGGGCAGTGTGTGGGGACCCCGGCGGGCCCTCGGGCTCCCGGGGAGGGAAGGCGCAGCCTCATACCTCACGGGCCATGTAGGTGTAGAGCACTTTGCCTTTGATGACGAACCACAGCCTCTTCCAGGGCCGTCTGCCCCGCTTGCACCGGCCGAGGTAGCCACTGATGGCCGAGCCCTCGCCCGAGGCAGCCACCTGCGGAGGGAAGCAGAGGTCAGGGCTCGTCCTCACTGCAAGCCCCGTGGCGCCCACTCAGGGCTGGGGACTTGCTGAAGGGACCAGGAGACAGGAGCGAAGGCCCTTGCAGGGAGCACTGGCAGCCATCCTCGGGGCCTGCACCCCCATGTCCAGTGCCCCAAAAGGACGCTGATATATCCGCTCGTCCCCTCCACGCCTCCTGGGGCGTCTGCTCACTGCTGCTTGTTTGGTTTTTTAAGATGAGGTCTCACTATGTAGCTCAAGCTGGCCTCAAACTTTCAGTGCTCCTTCTGCCTCAGCCTCCCAGGTGCTGGGATTACAGTCGTGCCCCACCACACCCAGCAGCAAGAGAATCTCTCGAAGGATTTTGAGGGAAGCTGAGGAGGGACAGAATTCACTTTTCATCATATACTCTTGCGTGCTTTTGAGGTTTTTTTTTTTTACACTGAATGTATGTTATTTCTGAGATTTTCTTTCCCGGTGCTAGGGACGAACCCAGGCTCCAGGAATGCTAGGTGAGTGCTCACTGCACAGCCGCAGCCCAGGCCTCTTTCCAAGGTCGTTAATCAGTGAGAATGAAACTACTGGACAGTCCCTCAACCATGTGGACCCTTCTTTCCCGGACCCTGGTCTGTCCCCCTGGCTGCCCGCTCTGAGTCCTGGAGCGGCCGCCCGCAGTTCACAGCATGACTGTCTGGCTGTGACTGGCAGGAGACAGGACCTGGCCCTGTCCCCACACAGCTTCAGGCCCCTTGAGACCACCTTGCGCCTCACAGGACCCCAGTGAGATGTGGCAGAAGGAAACCGAGTGATCCAGAGCTCAGCGGCCTGGGCGTCCCCGTAGCACACAGCCTTAGCTCCAGGCCAGGAGGAGAGGAGGCGGCCAAGGCCCCATCTGCACCCTCCGTCCATGGCCTCAGGTCCCCCCCAGCCACCAAGGCACCTCGTCAGTCGCGCCCAGGGACAGGCGTGTCTCGAGGGCCGGGTAGGGGAGCAGGCGCTGTCCCTGAAGGGAGAAGCAGTCCTTGCCCTGGCTGGGACGGGAGGCCTGACCCTGTCCCCAGGAGTCCCTGGCCCACCTCACCTCGGCCAGGGCGGATGGGACCTTCTTTTGCTTCTTGAAGGTGGAGGGGTTGATGCTGTGGAAGACGGAGGAGAGGGCACTGCCCGAGGAGAAGCGGGGTGAGGACAGTGGGAAGCTCATGGTCATGGGCCGCTCTGCAGGGAGAGGGTGGCAGTGACCAGACGGGAGACATGGTGGAAGATGGGGACGCTTTCCCAGGACACAGGTGGGGCTGGCTGACCCCCACGACCTCGGCGTCCCCAGGGAGGGATGCACCTGCCCTCCTTTCCACCTGGCCCGTGGGCACCGTGTCCCAGGCCCTTTCTTCCCGTCCCCAACTGTACCATGGGCTCCCGAGGGCCCACAGCTCCCCAGAGAGGGGCCGTGTGCCCCGAGCTCCGTCCCTTCACGGAGCACCCCCCACCCGCATGAGTGGCTCCTGGGGACGTGGTGGCCCTGGGCGGAGCTGCCCCCACCCCACGCTCCTGGGATGCTCGTTACCTCGCAGGGGCCCTGGCGCGGCCCCACCCCTCTTCCTCAGCTCTCCGAAACACCCGTCGCACACCTTGGCCATGCGGTCCTTGAGATACTTCAGGGGGTACTTGTTCTTTGAGCAGTTCCGGCACACAATCTGCAGGCCAGGGGCAGGGAACACGTGTTGTGTGGGACGGTCACCCCCCCAGAGGTACAGAAGGGACCGGCGCCCACCCTCATGGCCCCTGCCTTTGCGGCCCTAGCTGCACTGCACGTCTGAGCAGGTGCCTCAGCTTCCCCCACGCCGCATCCTTTGCCACGACGCAGTGCCCTCCCTACTGCAGTGCCACCTCGGCGTCTCTGGCTCACCTTGCCGCAGGCGTGGCAGTGGTGGCGCCGCAGTGTGAGGGAGAAATCGCAGCCGCAGTTCATGCACATCAGGGCGTGGGTGACGGGCACCAGCACGGGCGGCCGCTCTCCCAGGCTGACCCCCAGCCGCTCACGGAGCTGGGGAGGGCGGAGGTCAGCATGCTGCCGGCAGGCCCCCGACCCGGGGCCTGTCTCTCGGCTGCCGCTCACCTTGGCGCTGTGGTGGAAGGCGGCCAGGGCCTGCGCCTCGTGGTCCTCGGGGACGGCCCTGCTCAGGCAGCTGTGCCACTCATCCCTCTCAGCACAGGAGCTGCGGGTGGGCAGGTGGGTCAGCCCCGGGTCCTCTCGCCTGCCGCGCGCGCCGCTTTGTCCCCGAGCACGAGGAGGGAGAGGGACAGGGACAAGGGTGGCACCTCTACCAGTAGCAAAATGACTCTGGGTCCCCACACTCCAGAGGAACGGCCGGCCGGTAGAGAAGGTAGCGGGTGGACACCGGTCCTCCCGCGGCACCAGACGCCCCCTCAGGTGCTCTCTGAGGGCTGGCGGGCACCTGGGCTGTGGGCTGTGCGGAACATGCTGCAACAGCCAGCCGAGTCGCACCGTGCCCACCAGATGGAGCACGCATCCCACATGCCAGCACAGTGGCCCTGGATGTGGGTGGAGCTGGACGGGGAGGAAGCTGTCCAGCACGCAGTCCTGCTCCAGGGTGACTATAGCCCCAGGACTCGAGCCTGCAGCCATGCTAGACCCGGAGGAGGGGGTAGGGGCGCGGAGCCCCAGGACGCCGTCCTCCCTACCCGGCGGCACCAGCACCTCCAGGGCCCTCACGGGCCAGCTGCAGACCCTGGGGCTCACCTCAGAGGAGCACGGGGCACTGAGGCCAGCAGGTGCCCACCTGAGGCTCGCGTGGGGACCAGCGTGTGACTCCCTGCCCCTTGTGTGGGCACTGGTATGCACCCCACACGCCTCACTCCCAGAATGAGAGCCCCCCAAGGTCCTGTGTGCGGGGATACCCACTCTAAGGCTGCACCTCCTGCCCTGGGCCTGATGGCGCCCCTCACTCTCGTCGGGGAGGGAAGAGCTCCTGGAGGCCACAGGGTGGGGTCCCTGGGAAAAACGCAGTTCTTGCCTTTCTGTTCCTTCCTTCCTTCCCTCCTCTCTTGTCTCCTCTCCCTCCTCCCTTCCTGTCCTGGGGATGAGACCCTGTACCTTGGACCCACCAGGCCAGCACCATCCCACTGAGCTGCCCAGGCCAGAATGAAGGTCGCAGGCCCTGCTGGGACCTGCATATTCACCCCCATGTTGAACGCTCAGCTCCTAGGTAGCTTCTTGGGGTGTGGGACAAGATTAGGCCTCAGGGTGCCATGCTGGAGTGAGAGAGCCCTAAGAGAGCCCTGAGAGCCTCCCTCGCTCCACGATGTGTGGTTATGTCCGAGGGCGAGGCCACGCCAGCCCCGGGTTTGCGGTCACCTTGATGCTGGACCCCCAGCCTCTCGTTCCTGGCTCTGGGTTTCTGAGTTTCCGTTTGTGGACAGCCTAAGATGCCCCACGGGGAAGGCGACAGGTGAAAGCCAGCACTCATCTGTCCCTCGTCCTCAGTATGCAGCGTCACGGCCGACAGGCCACCATGTTGGACCCACTGTCCCCAGACTCTTGCACACCCAGGGCGTGGTCCTTGTCACCTGTCACGTGACCTCTGGGCACAGGTTTCCCCAGGAGAGGAGCAGGGGTTTTCATGACAAAATAAGAGACACCGAATGAGCCAGTCCTCTCAACTGTCGGGGGCCAGAAGGAAAGCGATGCCACATCTACACCCGCAGCCACACGTGCCTGCACTTGGCTGTGCGTCCCGACCCGTCCCTGTCCCGTACCTGGCCGACAGCGTCAGGCAGCACTGGGCGGTCTCGATGTGCAGGGCGTAGGGCACGCTCTCCATCACCGGCCGGCTGACCTGAAGGGGCCATGTCAGGTGCCTCAGGGCGGGCACAGAGCGGGCACCAGGGGCGCAGAGGGCTGGGCCTGATATGTGTGGCACGGTCAGTTTCCTCAGCAGCGACGGCAGCATCGGTCTGTGTCCAGTGGGCCCTCCCTGCCCGGCTTCTTGGGTGAGGGACTCTGTGGGGACCCTGGCCTCTGCGCCACCTTGCTGCCCTCGGGATCACGGCCACCTGCGGCCCTGTGGCCACCCCAGCATTCCCTCTCGGGTCGCAGGTGGGTCCGGGATGAATGTCCCCAGACCTCCTGCTCCCCAGGAATCCCCGAAGCTCCCAGCATCCCTGTCGTGGCCGAGTCTCACTGCGTGGGGTCACAAGTGTGCACTCACAGCCACGGCAGCAGTGTCGCGACTGCCAGACAAGGGGCGGCACAGCGCCCCCCGACAGGTGACGGGGAGACAGCACAACACAGCCCCCAGGAGGCACAGGCGGGGGGAGGACACAGTGCTGGGGGGAGGAAGCCGTGGGCAGTGGGCGGCGCCGTGCACAGCAGCAGGCAGGACTGCGGGGCCGTGTGGGGAGGGCCAGGCCCAGAGTCCTGGAGGAGGAGGCGTGCGTGGTGTGGTCTTGTCCCCGGGTCCTGCTCGCCTCTCCTCACCGGGGCGCCGCTCTAGCCCCCACCCCTCCCCAGGCCGCCTGAGGAGCAGAGACCTGGAGCAGGGCACTCCAGGCGCTGGACCCACCTTCATGCCAGCCACGGGCAGTGAGCGCTTGAGCCGGTACTTCCCGTCCTTCTGGGGGTGTGTGTACAGCAGCACATCACTCATCTGTGGACGGGGGACCGTCAGACGGGGCGGGCCGGGTGCCAAGCACAGGGGCCCTTCAGCTGCAGGTGCTCCCACCGTGAGCTGGGAGCGGGCACGGCAATGCGTGCAGAGGGGAGAGACACTGCGTTCCTGGGACGGGGGCAGCTCTCACTGCATGGGGCCCCTGGGGCTGGGGTCCTGCGGTGTCCCATTTGGGGTAGTGCTCAGGGCTCGCCCCCCAGAGCGCACGGTAGGTCACTCAAGGCTCTGCCGTGTAGGCAGGTGGGAAGGACGAAGGCCAGGGCAGCTCGGTGGAAGCCAGCACACACGCAGGACCAGGTGAGGTGCGATTCTTCTACCCACATCCTGGGCCTCAGCAGAGCCATGTGCCCCTGCATCTGATCCTGTGCACCCGAGCGTGCCTGTCCCTCTACCGACACAGCGCGCGAGGTGGGCCCAGGGTCTCTGTCGGCTGTCCCCAGCACCTGGCGCCCCGCGGACTCGACCCAAGGACCCTTCTTCAGCCCTGTCTCTGGGGGACAGTTGGCGATGGGGTGTCTGGCTGGGAGGCCACCCCCACGTCTTCTCAGCTCTCTGTCAGGTGCAAAAGCAGTGTGGATGCCTGTAGGCAGATGAGTCCTTCACGTCCCCAGGACTCCACCCTCCCGGGTGGGGCAGGCCCAGCCCCACAGCCCGGGGTCCTTGCAGATGCTGGACTTGAGTCTCCAGTCCACACTGCCTTCCGACCACAACAAGAGCCACAGTGCGGCGAGCACGGCTGTGCCAGGTCCGGCCAGGCGCTGGCACCAGCGCCCCACTTCTCAGCCCATCCCACAGGGTCACAGCGATCTCACTCCAAGGCTTCCGCTCTTGGGAACCTGTCACCTAACTGCTTCCTCTCTGGGGTGGGGTGGGGACCAGGGCATGCACGGGACCCCTGAGATGGAGGAGGTCCCCAACATGCCACGTCCCAGCCTCTGTGCCCCACGCAGGGGGTCCCCACTGAGACCTTTCCTCAATGGTGGATGCCTGGAAATCGGAGACACACGGCTCCCGGCGCGTCCTGCAGCTTGGCCCCCAGTACCCCACTACTGTGCAGAGGCCCTGTGGGACACCTCCCCACTCCGCCAGCCCTGTGTCTCCGCACAGCAACAGGTGCCAGAGACAGGCGTGTGCCGTGCCCAGGCCCAACCACGGACGCTGTTGAGTGGTGGTGGCCTCTTCGGCAGGACGGGCTGGCGAGAGGTCGTGGGTCAGAGGGCTCTTGTCCTGAGGGGACAGTGGGGCCCTCTCTCTTCCTCCCTCATGGCCAACGCCACAGGACGCCCGGCCATGGCCAGGGCCTCGGCACCACGAGCAGGAGTGACCTCAGCTGCACGTCTCGGGGGTCGATTACAGTGACGGGAGGCGTGGCAGCTCGGGGTCCTGGGCTGGGGCAAAGAGCTGTCCCCAGCCACCGCGGTGGACATGGCTCCCCACAGGCCTGGACGTCCCCAGTGGGTCTGGGAGGCCGGTGGGCGACTCATTCCGGCCGTTGTCTCTTGAGTCTCCGGAGAAGTGATGCCCAGGCCTGAGGTGTCTAAGGGGGACCTTGGTAAGTAAACCTCAGCGCCACTGCAAGCAAAACCACCTACCTGGGGACGCGGCTCCCGCTCCTAGGCCCCATGCCCCGTCACAGACTGCGACGCTGCGGAAGAACTCACCAGGAACAGATGCCGCGGGTGCCTGTCCTCCCCGCACACCTTCATCAGCGTCCCCTCCTTCAGGAACTCCTGCGGGGAGAGAGGCTGAGACTGTGACCAGGCCATGTCCAGGCTGCCCGAGAGGCGGGAGGCAGCAGGGGAAGGACACGGAAACCTGACATCCACAGTCCAGGTGAGGACTGGTCCAGGGGACTGGGGATCTTCTTCCTCCTCCTGCCACGGAG
>PVJO010001033.1:0-192998 GCA_004026905.1 Hystrix cristata
TCTCTGATATGAGAAATCATAACTGTAAATAAGGACAAAGAGGTGTAATAGATATTATATAAAAGGAAGATAATATACAAAGGAGAGGAGTACTAGAAAGAAAGAAGGGGAAAAGCAGAAAGGCAACAAAGGAAAGAAAAGGGAAAGGGAAAATATGGAAAATTATGAATAAACCTGCTGTAAATAGGGAGGGAGGGAAGAGAGGGGAGTGGTGGGGAAGAAGGGGGAGAACCAAGATGCATCATGTACAGGTACAAAATAAATGTGATGAATGTAACCATTATATGTAAAATGTACCAATACATGTTCTTGGTTTAAAATTAAAAAAAAATACTAGTATATGTCATCTATATACCTTTAGAAGCAATATAGTGAGTATTTAAAGGTTTATAAATATAAATTTCTTTATCACTAGAATAGCCCTTAAATTATTTACTTAAAAAATTTCTCTACACGTACATGTATAGGTGTATGTGTACAAATTCATGAGTTTGTATGCATATATGTTTTGACAACGGTGAGACAGAAAACTTAGTTCGAGTTAATGGAAAACCTAATATTTTCTGAAGATACAACAATGATTACAAATAGAGGGAACTGATTTATGCTTATTATCCATCCATAGTGTTAAAGTATGCGGTGGAACATTTACAGAACCTAGTTCTCTGAAATAATCTTCAGTTTGCAATTGCTCAAGTCCAAGTATAAAGTATCATATGTTATTTTCTCAGACATTCCAGATTCTATGCATTGTGCAGGGAAGGAATGATTTCTAACAAAATGCCTTTGCATGCACAAATATATTAGATGCAATGGTTTTTCCAATAATATTTTGGGAGAATTAGCTAGAGTAGACATTGAGAAATTTCATGACTGTTTAGACAGCAAGTCAACTAACATGTACAAATAAGCTTAGCTGATAAACTCAGGTTGTTTATTCGCTATTCTGTCTGTACCAGCGTTGGCTATTGTGTGGCACAGGACTATGTTGGTAATTATAATATCTAGTTTTTTCTTAAACAAAGGCTATATTTTGAAGGTCTGCTTTGGGTGTTTGAGACTTTTTGGATTTAATTACTTCTTTTAAACTTTTTATTTTGAAATTAATTATTTCTAAGAAGAAAGATACTACTTGAGCTTTCTCAGAACTAAATGGAATTAAACTGCCTAAATATGCTCTTTGAAACTTTCAATTCAAAATTAAGCTTGTTGAAATATATTGTCAGCTTCTTATCTGAACACTCCACAAAAGCATGCTGATGCGTTATCAATATCATTCAAAGCACAACTTTTAAAAATCCGCATCATGAAAAAATGAAAATCTAGAGTTTTCTGTGAAACCTTAAATGATAGTTACTTGAGATAGAATAACAACACACATTATTACATTTCTCCTTATTCCTAAATTACACATTTTCAGTAAGGAAAATTTTATAGTGTATTTAAGCTTTTGAAAAATTCAAAGTGTTTGAGTATTTATTCCAAGCATAGAATTCCTCTCTTTCAGTTTCTAACTCTAGTCATTGCACAGATTTTAACTAAAAATGTAGTCTTCATTTTCCATAGGAGGGCATTGACAATGAGGACTCACATCTAAGGAGCCCAGGTACTAAAAGTCCTTACATTCTAAGCAGTGGTTCTAAAATGCTACATGTGGGACTAATTTATGTATTGACTATAAAACATTACCAACAACCTTTGGCCAACAGCCTTTATGCTAGTGATACACTAAAATTAGCATCAATCAAAGCAACCAGTCAGGGTAGAAAATGCAAAATGCACAAGAATGGTGTTTTCTCCTAAAATTCTGATTTATTCTAATTTGTATAACAAAAACAAATGCACGGAACAGAGTTCATATCCCCAAAACACACCTTACCAACAGTGCATGTTGCTCACAATTAACATCCTGATATGGGTATATGTTTATTGGTATATGAAATCGTTGCCAGATTCTTATTTGGACCAGAATTGCTAGTGGGTGAGAGATTTCCTCAGAAAGGAAGATGTAGGGCTTTGTATTGGAAAGGTTAGCTACAAAGAATCAACAAAATACCCCAAGACATGAAGAGCCAGGCCTCATATAGAGATTCTCTTCAACTTATGATGTTACATCCAAAAAAGCTCATTGTAAATTGAAAATATTGTAAAGTGAAAATCAATTTAATTTCTTGGATTACCAAACATCATAGCTTAGCCAGCCCTACCTTACAATATATATAAAAAAAGGTTTTACTGCTTTTTACCTCCCTGCCCAAACTTGGAAAAAATCAAAGTCCAGAGAAGAGTAAGGCACATACACTGCCATAAACCAGAATTGTGTAAGGAAGGAGAAATAAAAACAAGTTTTATAATGAATGATTAAGGAACAAAGGGAGAAAAGTGTATGTGTATTAACACATGGGATTTCTTTGCCTGCACTGCACTTTTAAATACATGCAATATCATTCCAAAGAACAAAACTAGCGAAAAATACTGAAGAAACTGCCTCACATATCTTCTACACGTGCAGAGAGACAATCCAACAGAATGTGTTTGCAGACATAAAGGAACAAAATAAGCCTTCTTCTTATAGTCCTACTGAGCTCGATCCACTTGAGAGCACTTTAAATTTTCAGGAGTCATAACCGGACCTCACAATGACTTAGTAATGAATATGTCTTCTGACAACCAGTTATCTTTTCTTTCTCCCTTACTAATTTTCACTTGGAGTTCTATCCCAGTGTGTAACCCAAGAGATTTGTGGGAAGTTGGCATCATGTCTAACTGTGAAAATAGGGCATCATCCCACTTCTTAGCTACAGTTATCGTTCACTCGTAAATTGCGTCCATGAGCTGCAAAGAGCATTCAATTAGGGGTTCTGGGAAAAGAACTTTCACAGCCTCCATGGAAGGACTTTCCAGATGAGGGTCCCCTTTGGGAAGGACAAGCATGCATGCAGTTCAGGAATTATTTATTAGTGGCCATCCTGCAACCAGCTATGATGGCAAGGAAGAAGGAAGATATGGAAAATGATACGGAAATGAAGCACATTTAGTAGAGTTGTTCATCTAGGAATCCCTCCCTAGATAAATATTTTCCAGTAGAGAGCCAGTACATTCTTTCGACCAGTCATTTGCAGTTAGGTTTTTAGTATCTCATTATATGCTGCTCACAAGAAAATTCTGCACTGTAGCCATGGATGCAGAATCTTCTGCATTTCCACCATCTCTTTGGTCCTGAGATCAGTTAAACCACAAAGGATAGATCATTGCATTCCATTTTTTATTACATCTATTAGATCCAACATTGCCAGAGAGGTTTTTCCCAGAATATTGTGAACTGGATTTGGTAGAAGAACAAAATAGTTTCTTTATTTTCAGTGTGTACTGTATGCAATCTTGGAATTCGTATTGAGTACAGAGAAATTTTTGAGAGAATGAAGTCAATTTTCAGAGAGAAACAAACACTATAAAACATAGTTATGGTTGTTTTACAGTATCTGTTTCAGGGGTCGTTCATTGCCTTTTGAAACTTGAATTTGTAGCACTTTTTCATTTCTGTGAACCAGAGGCATGTCCTGAATGTGTCTCTTGTTCCTTCAGGGCATAAGGTCATCAAAGGCATTATTTCCTGTTTGGTAACCATAGAATCCTGCCACTGCTTCACCTGAGAAGTGCCCATTATATTATTTCGTGACTTTTTTTTGAATCGATACATATGATAGTGCGGTATAACATTTCACCTATAAACCATTAATATACATTACAATTTTACCTCAATTTTATAGAAAAAAATGATTGCTTCAGGTTATTTTATGTATTATCATAATTGATTATGATGAGCAGTTACATCTTTATAAATAGTGATATCAGAGACAGGATTGTTGAAAATAATTGAGTATAAATATATATTTGTTTCTACAAGATAAATTTCCATGAGGCTGGGATGTAGCTCAGTGGTGAGAGTGCTTCCCTTGCAAGCACAAGGCCCTGAGTTCAATCCCCAGAACCAAAAAAAAAGAAAAAGATAAATTTCCAGGACCAAATCAGAGGCCATTTAAAGATATTTACAGAGACAACCAGAATACTTCAAAAATGTTTTTGACCAACTAAAAAATTAATGAACAGTTTATGAGACCAAAAGTTTCTGGAAAATGTTAACAATGGATATTACATATTTTTTCTCTCATGAAACTCTCATATGCAAACAATTAAATCTCTTAAGTTTGAAGAAATCTTTTTGACATGTGTATTCAGTATTTTTATTTCTTATCATGGGAAGTGATAAATTTTAAATGGAGTTCTTGAATCAATTCTTTTATCAGTTTTAAATGAAGTTACATATACCAGAAATATTTATATTTTTCTTTTTGCACTTGATTCTGTTTCCTTTGTTATAACTCCTGTCTTACATAACATTGTAAATATTATAAGTATATTTGGATACTTTTACTTAAGATTTCTATGGCCTATTCTTGGGATAGTAATAAAATTTTTTTGATTGTTTCTCTTTCGTTGAATTTGATTTTATGACTATGTTTCTTTACAAGTTTTTGTTTGTTTGTTTTGCTAGTTGTCTTACCGGTCTGTTTTTGTCTTACAATCCTATTTTTCTCATTTTGTTAACATTATTTCTAACATATGGTGGTATATTTTGCTTATGTATTGTCAATTCTATGACAGCAGGAGAACAATTTTCAAAAAGGTAAGGTCAAAACTGCCATACAAATATAAAATAAATTCACAAAAAGTATTCTTATGATCATTAATTAATGAACTGTGCATTATTAGAATTCAATTAAAGTTTCAGAATTTATGTGTATAAATTTATGTGTATGAATTTCATATATAACAGAAATGCGCTAGTATTAGATTGCTAATTTAATGTGAGTAAGGCTATAAGTATTAACCAATGGAGTTATCTCTTCTACGAGACAGAAATTACTTTAGTTTTAGTTACTAATGATCAATCACTATGATAAATGAAAATTGTCTCTCCATGCTAATCTTTCTTAATATTTTGGTAGGGAAGGCTGGTTCATCTGTCAAGTGTTTTTAAGCCAGCAATCATAATACAATCATGTTTTATTTTTCTTTCTTTTACATATCAAACTCCATTAAACTGACAGAGTATATCTGACCAAAAACCTTGCATTCGAAGGATAACAATGAAAACAAAAATTCCACATGATGATACTGCATTATTCCTTAAAATTTATTTATGGAGATTGGAAGGAGGCTTTTATGGATCCTGCACAGGACAGTATTTAGAGTGTTGTAACTTCTCTAATATAATGTTGAATACAAGTTACTTAATATTTTAAAAATGTACAGAACCTTTTAGAACACATAATAAACCTTCATGAAATTTAATGTTTAAGCAGAATACATCATATAATAAACCTTCTCCAACATTTAAGAACAATTTAGAAAGTCAGAATTCTAGTATAGAATGCAGAACTTGACAAAAGAATCTATATACATTATGAATTGTATGAAATAATCTTACTAAACAGGGTAGGAAATGTGGTGCTACTCTACGTAATTTTGGAAATGAATACAGTCTGTAAGGCTAAAGACAAAAGAAAATGTATTTAAGAATTATATCCTAAAGGGGGGGGGGAAGAAGGGGGAAAACCAAGATGTATCATGTACAGGTACAAAATAACCATGTTGATTATGATCATTATGTATACAATGTACCAATACATGTTCTTGGTAAAAATAATAATACAAAAAAGAATTATATCCTAATAGGTAAACTGTATTTAAGAATGATATTCTAATTGGTAAACTGTATTTCAGAATGATATTCTAATTGATAAAGTTGCTTCCATTGGGAGAATAGGATTACATCTTTGAAACCAGTATACGTGTATACTAGAAATAAACAAGTTTGTAAATGGTGGCCAATATTGTGGGAGTCAGTTATTCACTTTTCGAGAGAGAATTTACAGAAAAGTAAAGGATGTAGGCAAGAACGATCCATGTGTTGAGAGTTGCAGACTTCAGTTTCAACCCATATCTAGCATAATAAAGATAACAGATGGCTACATAGAGAAATACTAATCAACATGTACATATACGCAAGTTGTTATGCACACATGTATCTTCCTTGATCTCAGTTTAGTTTAGACTGCTTAGAAACAATGGCATTCTGCTTGTAATGAGAATACAAGCACTCACATCTTGGTTTCTAATGCCATTCTCACTGGGAACTGGAGAAATGCTGGATGCTGGGGCTGGGAAGAAAAATTACTTATAAGATGAACCTGGAGCACCTTGTAGTATCAGAAATTTAGGAAGTTTTCAACACACAGATACACACACAAAACGATGAGGATATGTCAAAGCAACCAAAGTATGTCAAAAATGTAGAATTAAATTATAAAACAAACATATAATAAATCTATATTCACATAAGTTTATTGAGGGAGAATAGTTAAGTATCCCATGTTAAGGAATGCCAAGTAATTTATATAGTTTATCCACCATCGAGGAGTTTAGGCATAATTACTACGCCTGCATAAGAAATTCTTTCCAGTGAGAAAAGTATGAAAAGTGAGAAAAAGAATAACTTTACAGTAGAAAATCCAGAAAAGCACTATTTCAAACTAGATGAAAATAGTATGCACCCTTATAACGGTAACAATTGTCTAGATGGTGTACACCTTTGACATGGTATGTAGAAATGGCACCCTTACTTCTGTGGGATTCTTCCTCCCCAAACAAAAATATCATACAACCTATATAACCCCTGACGTGTGTGTGTGTGTGTGTGTGTGTGTGTGTGTGTGTGTGTGTGTGTGTGTGTGTTTATGAGGGGATTCTGGGAATTGAACCCAGGATTCTCCCACTAAGCTCCATTTCCCGCCCATTTGCTTAGGAGACAGCATCTTGCTAAGTGGCTAAACTGCCCAGATTGGACTTGACCTTGCAATTCTCTTGCATCAGACTTCCAGAGTGCTGGGATTACAGGTGTGCACCATAACACCTAGTTACATCTGACTTTTATGTTTTAAACAGACTGAATGGGATTCTTGGATACAAAAAATTCATTGATATAAAACAAAGAATATACATGGGCTGGGAATGTAGCTCAGTGGTCAGTTGCTGGTCCAGAATGTTTTAAGCCTTAATTTCAACCATCATACAAAAAAAAAAAAGAGAGACTAAAGCAACATAAAAAAGTAAAGAATGCACTCAATAATTGTGTACGAACACTAATTCATTCATCATATTACAATAAATGGCCAATGCATCATTCTAGTAAAAGATGATAATAATGTAGGAACCAGGCATGGAGTATTTAGGAACTCTAAGTACTTTCACAATAATTATGTAGAATTAAAATAGTTTGAAGATGAAAAGTTTATTGAAAGTGTATAATCAATGATACTGTAAATAAGTTTAAATATGTTATTATATATTTTAATTATATTAGTATTAACTCCAAGGAAGTGTTATTGCTGTATAAAAACAATTTTGAAAAAAGACCCTTCGAACTAATTTCCTATGAAGTTACTACTATTAATTCCCTCATTCACGAATTCTGGATTTTCTAGTCATTAAAACTCAGATAAGATTTTTCATTATTTTACAGTCTTAACTTTAATTGCATGACATTTCCCCCTCTGTTTTAATATGTGATAAATGTCAAAACTCTTTCTCTAGAAAGGGATAGATAGTAAATATTTTAAGCTCTGAAAGCCATACAATGTCTGTTGCAATGTTGAACTTTTCCACTGTATCTTAAAAGCGCCCATAGGCAAGTTGTGAACAAATGAATGTGACTGTGTTCTAACAAATCCTTATTTGCAAAAACATATGACAGGCTATATTTGGCCTGCAGGGTATGGTTTGTTGCTCTCTAATAAATGGAATATATGTTTGTATATCTTACCTTAATTAATACAACTGTTTATTTCCTGAAAAGGAAACTTTTTATCTCATTAAAGTCTTGCACTGATAAATATGAGGACTCCAAATGCATGATTTTTACTCGTAGAGTCCTTAATTTTTGAATATTTATTACACAAATTGTGGTTACAGAGCAAAGCCTGAGTGCAGGACTCAAAGAAAGAAAACCTGTTTTATCATAGTCTACCAGTTATACTTTCCAACATTCTTAAAAAATATCTTGAGGACAAACCAAAGCAATTTTTATAAGTAGTGATGCTTTTATACTATTTCTTTATTTTTAATAAAATAGTATTTAAAGAAGTAGATTGATCATTAGAGATGATTTATTTAATCCAATCCCTTTATTTTCTAAAACTAAAACTTGAACCTGGGAAGGATAATGTTGACACCTATTCAAAGCACACCAAAAGATTATTCTATTATTTCTTATTTTTATGCTTAAGAATGCATTGCTTTGGTCTGGCCATTATCAAGATGTCAGTGTTTAGTGATTGTTATTTTTTTTTCTTTAGAAACTAAAAAGAAAATGATATGACTTCCACATAAAATCATAAAATTCTTTGCAAGTCTGATCAATTACAATATTACACTTAAATTACATTTATATGTATATGAGTAGCTCTATATTAGAATGCATCTATATTACTAAAACCTATGCTGCTTTTTCTACCATCTGTCCTAGATATCAAGTGTCATAAACTTTAGGGTAAACTACAGTATTTGCTTCCAAGTTTCTTGAACATAAACACTAATGAATTTTCAAAATACAATTATAAACTCTTTCATTAAGGTAACCAATATCTAATATGTGTCCCTTAGGAAGTGTCATGTTTCAAATTGAAAGACACTGTCTAGAAAGAACACTACTGGGTTGGGGATTTAGCTCAAGTGGTAGAGCACTTGCCTAGCAAGCACAAAGCCCTGAGTTCGATCCCCAACTCCCCCCAACAAAATAAAATAAAATAAAATAAAATAAAATAAAATAAAATAAAACACACTATAATGAATTTACAATACCACTATCAAATCCTTGCTGAAGAGCTTTGGTTTGAAGCAGTCACAGAAGAAAACTTAGGAAACTCATCATTTCTGCAGCTGCATGGTTTTGCAGAAATTGAAGTGGTTTCCCATCATTTTATAAGAATAGGGGTGGGCTACATAACTTGGAGGTAGAAGTTAGTAACCACTTCACACAATTTATGAAGACATTGCAATTTTTACTCTGCGTTAATACCAAGTGCTCAGAAGCTGAAGAGAAGGCGGAATGGGTGATAGTACTGAACAACAAATTGGTTATTGGAAACTCAACTTTTCATCATGACTGAACACCTTGTCAAATCTCATATGTAAAATAAGTTAGTAGTACTTCATACTCACAGGTTCCCTCTAATCTTGATATTTACTAAATAAGATATATTTTAAAGATAAAAGTAGTAACTGTATATGTACTACAACTTGCAATAGCATTAAGTTTTCATAGAATGTTAGCTAACTCTGAAAAAATTGCTGTATTTTGAAGTTTCAAAAAATCCTTGAAAACAATTTCAATTTCTTTCAATAAATGTGTAAAGAAAAGGATAATGGACACACTAAAGAACAAGTAAAATGCTGAGCCTAGGATATGGACTCAGCAATACAAAATTTTCACTTCTCTTGATATGTTTAAAACATACACATTACATTTAAATTAGTTCATGCCTTTTATGTCAAGGTTTTACCGTCATAATTAAATTTTATTTGGAAACACAAATTGAGAACAGTGGATTAGAAAAACCCCTCATTTTTTCCCTAAACACATGTCGCGGAGAGTTAAAGACAACAATTCCACATATAGTCTACAGTGCTTTGCGAAGGCGATAGGAACTCCTCTGAGTTTTTCCAAAGGGAGAGTCAAGCTGACTCTCAGGATCAGAGGAAAAACAAAGACTCTAATTGTCCTTGCAGCAGAGGTGCACACAGCCACAAGGCTTCCCTGCAAATAATATCCTGCTTTGTTGTTCGGGACCTCCCTCAAATTCTCTGAGCTCTGTCATATGATCACCAGAACACTGAATGAGTTAGACATGCCATTTGGGCTCTTGATTTAGACCATTACTTGTGCTCTAAAGAGGGCATCGATAGACAGCTGAACATAAGGGGAGCGGGTCTCAGCCACACAATAAACAGAGTGTGCCCTTAGTTTGGGGAACAGAGGGGCTTATTAAAAGATGAAAACTGGCACTGAATGGGAAGCTTAGAAAAATATGCAGCCATGATTCCTCTCCCTCGTGTTTTCTGCAGTTTCTATTGTATCCTGTTTTCTGCATAAGCTAGTGACCTCAAAATCTCATAAACAGCACATAGGACTTTTCTCCTCTTCTCTGGGTGGATGACTATTATCCTTTCATCTCGAAAGGTCATGGGGTATCGATTGAAGAAGGACACCACTTGGTTTTGAGTGTCCCCTCTGTTTGAAGAGATTTGTCTGTTTGCTTTATAAATGGTGGTCTGTCCCCAAACAAATGGAGAATTAGTTGCTCATCTTTTCATGTCTTAAACATAGCTAATTTGACCTGAAAAGAAGCTAAACCTACAATAGGATTTAATGTTTCAAAAATGCATATTTTATAGATTCAATAATTACCATGGTTAGCAGTAGAGTACACCGAGAAGTGATAAAGTATGTTATTCAATTGCATAGGGATGTAAGTAGCAAAATAAAAATCAATATTGAATGAAAATAACATATTTTTTTAATCTGTACATTTACCACTCTTGCCAAAGATGTTCCTAAAGCATTATCTAGCCTTTGTGCAAACTAGAGGATACAGTAATATGTTTAAGAAAAAGGTGGAAGACTGTACAGACGTATCTCATTCTAGTTTTCAACATACAGGTAATCCTCAGGCTTCCTATTTAAATCTTATGCTTTTCAGCATTGAGAAATTACATAACATAGTGGGTTTCAGAGTAAAAAGTGAAGGCTGAGAAAGGATATGACAGATGATTGAATTCATAAAAGGTAAGGATAATGTATTAAGTGAATTTCTAGGGAATAATCACTGCAATATATAAGATTAGGAAAAACAAAATTAATAAGTTATAATTTGCAGTTGTTCAACTCATGTGTAATAGTTTCAGAGGTTACCTTTCTTAATGATTTATTAAAATATTAGAGTATAGAGACTTGTAACAATCTCAGATATTAGTGTTCGATTGGCCTTTGTCTGACTGGTATTTTTTAATCAATACTCCCAAGGCTTTCTACCAGTGAAGCCAGAATCATACCATAAAACTCTGCTTCCAAAGGTCAAACCAGAGGGACATTTGGATGCAATGAAAACTTATCGTCTGACCCACAATAATTTATATTCTCTAAACACATGAACAGAGTCTTTTGTGATCTTAACCATGTTTTACAGAATCTGTAATTATTTACAGTTAAGTATTAGAGATTTATTAACTTAATAGTATGAAATCTGCAAACATAATTTATTAAAATATATTATATAACTGACCTCGGTAATAGGAACTGAAAGGCTTCTTTTATAAGTTTCTAAATTTGAATAATACCTCTGGTGTGAAGAATGGAAACAACATAAATTTCAAAAGAATAAGTAGATAAAATTCATTTTCTACAGTGTCAACACTGGCTATTCTCTGCATATTAATTTTATATGGGCACAAGTCAGATACTTTTTTGAGACACGCTATGAAGTGGCTTGCCAAATTCAAGTTTATTTTCTTTATTTGTACATTTCTACCACCAAACTACCTTTTTGTCCCCCAGTCTTCTTCCAAAGCTAGCACGGTGGTATATCAATAAGAAAAAGAACTGAGAGTGAAGAGTGCTGAGCAGGGAATCAGAACCCCTCACTCCTGTGTCATCTTCTCAACAATAACCTCTCTGAAGCTCAATTTCCTAACTCTGTAACTCAGGCATAATCACATACATGGCGCTTTTATGGAAGACATATGGAGAATATGCAAATTCTTTGCTTATGGAAAATGACAGTTTGACAATTAGATGACAACTGCATTGACAACTGTCTTGTAAAGCAGACAGAATGGTGGCAAGATTCTATAAGGCAGCACATACCCAGGTAAGGGTACCTGGGGGATGGGGACGCTCTCTACTCCTCAGCTATGTGGTGTCGCTGAGGTGCCTGCCCTCTGCTGCTCCCACACGATGTTCGCTTACCGGGTGGATCTTGGAGACAGTAACTTTGGATCTGTATCTAGTTCCTGGCTCATTTTCTCAGGCACTGTCCCCCTAATCTGCTCCCTGGCTGCCATGAACTAGCATCCTTGCTCTGCCACACCCTCCTACCATGATGTTCCTGCCTTGGAGTCAGCAACCTTGGAATGAATGCCCCAAACCTGTGAGTCCAATTAAACCTTTTCTCCTTTAAATTGCAGATGTCCTTTTTTAGCAATGGGAAAGCCAACAGACACATGTACAAAAGGACATCTCTCCAGAGAAATACACACACCAACTTTTTCTCCATAAGAAAATCTTGGTTAATATGTTTGGTTTAGAAAGAATGTATATATTGCTGATTGTAGAAAAAGAAATTATCTTATTTAAATCCATAAATAACGATCAGTCCTCAAAATCCATTAGAGGACGCATTCCTTTATGCTTATAAAAAGGAATATTTACAAAACGCATCTTATCAGTGCAAATTTGTTTTTATTAGAAAAATGCATAACATGAAATAAGCCCTCTGAACACATTCTTAAGTGCACAGTATGGTACTCCTAACTGAAAGCAAACTGCTGCACAGAAGATTTTTCGAACTTCTTTGTTTTACATGAATGAAATTCTGTGCTCACTAAACAGCAATTTCCCATATCTCCTTCTTACTAGACTCTGGCAACCACCGTTCTACTTTCTGCTTCCAAGAACTGAATACGTTAGAGACCTCATATAAGTGGAATTATGCAGTCTTTGTCCTTCTGTGACTGGCTTATTTTACTTAGCATAATGCACAAAAGGTTCATCTATATTGTCACAATTGTCAGAAAGTAGTTATTTTTTAAGAATGAAAAATGTAATGTTGTGTGTATTTATCACATTTTCTTTACCTCTTCATTCATTACTGGATGTTTAGGTTGTTTCTAGTTCTTATCTATTGTGAATAATGCTGCAAAGTACAATGGGGGTGTAAGCATTTCTTCGCAATGCTGTTTTTAATTCGTTTCTTAAATTCCCAGAAATTGTATTGCTACATCCTTTGGAAGTCTTAATGTTTTAAGAAACTTCAATAACTTTCCCTATAGTGGCTGCATCATTTTTCATCCACAGAGTGGCACAAAATGATCCAGATGTCTCCATGTCCTTGCCTATACTTATTTCCTGCTACTTTGATAATAGCCATCCTAAGCAGGCATGGGGCGGCATCTCATTGCGTTTTTGGTTTGTATTTCTCTGATATTGTGATGCTGAACATCTTTTCATATAACTGTTGGATATTTGTATGTCTTCTTTGGAGAAATGTCTATTCAAGTCCCGTACTGATTTTTAAATTGGCTACTTGTTTCTCTTTTGTTGATGCTGTAGTTGTTTTGCTGTTGAGCGTAGGCGTTCCTAACATTTTAGATACTAACCTTTCATCAGATATATGGGGTGCAAGTATTTTCATCCATCCCAGAGGTTACCTGTCATTCTCTTGATTATTTTCTTTGCTGTGCAATGATTTTATAGTTTGATGTTGTCCCGATTGTGTCTTTTTTGTTATTACTTTTGCTTTTGGTGTAATGGCCAATGAATCATTGCCAAGAGGCTTAGTCCCTATGTTTTCTTGTAGGAATTACCATTGCAGACCTTTATTTAAACCTTTAGTCCATTTTGAATTGATTTTTGTGTATGCTATGAGATGCATCCAATTTCACAGGTGAATATTTTGCATATGGATATGAAATTTCTCCTATAGCATTTATTAAAGAAACAATCCTTACCCCATTGTATAGTTTTTTTATTTTAGGTGAAAATATTTTAAAGAATTGTATGTATAGGTATAATTCTGGGATATCCATTGTGGTCCGTTGATCTATGTGCCTATCTTTTAAATCTATACTACTATTTTGATTATCATAATTTTGTAATACGTATGAAATGAGGAATTGCGAGACTTACAGCTATAGTTGTTCTCAAAATTGGTTCTTCAGGGTTGGTTGTGATCTTCTAGGAGATTTGGAATTGTACTTTTTCTATTTGTGAAAAATGTTTTTGAAATCATGACCGAGATTGCACGGAATCTATAGAGAGCTTTGGGAGATATGGACATTATTTATTATATAGAATTATTGGAAAATTAATAATGCTTTTGGTATAATGGCCCCAAAATCATTGTGAGGACCAATCAAAGAAATACAATGATCACTTTGTACTTTCCAGTATATAAGTCTTTTCACCTGCTTAGTTAAGCTTATTCTGAAGTATCTGATTTTTTCATATATTTGTAAATAGTATTTTTCTTAATGTCCTTTCGAATTGTTCATAGTGATGTATAGAGAAAGATATTGATTTTTAGATCATTATTTTGTGTCTAGCTATTTTTCTGAACTCACTAGCTAGTTTTCCTTGTGGAATCTTTAGGGTTTTTTTGTTCTCCATAAAAAAAAAATAGGCGGACAAAGATAGTTTTACTTTTACCTCTCCAATTTGGGTGTCTTTTATTTCTTCTTTAGCTTAATTTCTCAAGCTAGGATATCCACTACTATAGTGAGTAGGAAGAAAAGAGCAAGCATCTTCACCTAGCTTCATCTAAGCTCAATGGAGCTTAGATGAAAAATACTCGGCTTTTCTCTGGTGATTATGACTTTATGTGTGGCCTATTCATACACAGACATCATGATAAGGAGACGATCCAGTTTATGGAAAGGTTTTATCATGAAAAGATGCTGAATTTTATCAGTATTTTTATGACTGAGATGATCATATGTTTTTTATCCTGTGTTCTGTAAATGAGATATATTTGATTTTTGTACACTGGATTATTATATCTCATGGAAAATACTATTTGATCATGGTATATGATAATTTTTAATATACTATTGATTTCAGCTTGCCAGCATTTTGTTGCACTTTTGCTTATATTTTCAATAGGACTATGGGCCTGTAATTTTCTTTTCTTGCTCTATTTTCTCTTCCTTTGGAATCAGATAATTCTGAATCTAGAATGTGTTCTCTTCAATTTCTTAGAAGAATTTAAGAAGGATTGGCAGTATTTATTTTGCAAGTATTTGTTAGAATTGTCAAGTGAAATCCTCTAGTTCCTGACTCATATTTGGTGCAATTTTTGTGGTGTTGCTTTTTCACATTTGAATATAATTGAAAAAATTACGTAAATTTACTGCATGGAGCAGAGTGTTTTGATATATCTATTCATTGTGAGGTGACTATCACAATCAAGCTAATTAAAATATCCATCTGCTCACAGAGTTATCCATTTCTTTTCTTGTTTTTTTTTTTTTTTGCTTTTGTGATGAGAATATGTAAGATATAGTGTCTTCACAAATTTTAACTTTCTGTGGATTTTTTTCCATTTCCTCACTTTCAAACTATGTTAGTCTTTAATTCTAAAGTGAATTTATTTTGGATGGGATTTAAAAAAAAATCCAGTTAGCCGTGATGTGCCTTTTGACTGGGAAGTCAAATCTATTTAGATTTAAATTAATTATTGTTCAGTAAGGAATTACAAAGGCTATTTTGTAACTTTTATCTGCATGTATTGCTGCTTTACCATTCTTTTTCTGCCTTGATGTCTTCTTTTGTATTCCATTGATTTTTGTAGTGATATGTTTTCATTACTTTCTTACTTTCTCTTGTATATCTTCTATGGTTATTTTCTTTATGGCTCCTTTCCTTATGGAGTTTACATAACATCTCCTAAGGTTATAACAATTTATTTAAACCTGTTAACTACTTAAATTCAGTTGCATTCAGTACTCTTTTATTTCTCCTTTACCCACTTTATATTATTGGTGTCACGAATTACATCTTTATATTGTGTATACATTAACATATTTTATGAATATAGACTTAAAACATTTTGTATGTTTTTACTTCTATGCTAGAAGTAAAAGTGATTAATGTTCCACCATTACAGTATTACAGTATTCTGTATTTTGTCTGTACATTCATCATTACCAATGAACCTTATACTTCTGCGATCTTCCATCTTGCTCGCTATCATCTGTGCGGTTCAATTGGAAGTGCATCTGTTAATACTCACCATAAAGTGAGTCTGGTAATGACAGACTCTCACCTTTTCTTTATCTTGGACTGTCTTAACTTCACAATAATTATTGAAAGGCAGTTTTACCAGATACAGTATTCTTGCTTGGCAATTGTTTTCTTTTAGCATGCTGTATGCACCATTTTATTTTTCTCTGTCTTGCAAGATTTCTGATAAGAAACCCACTGATAGTCTTACAGATGGCCCCACACATGTCACAAGTTGATTTTCTCTTGCTGCTTCAAAATTTTGTTATTGTTTTTCTGAGAACCTAATTATAATGTATTTTAGTGGGAATTTCTTTGGATTCTTCATGTTTGAAATCTATTGGATTTCTTGACTCTGTGTAGTTCCTTCTTCAGATTTTTACCTGTTATTTCTTCAGATAAGATAGCTACCATCTTTCTCTTCTTCTGGAAACTCTATAATTGTTTGTGTGTTGGTCTGCCTGATGGTGCTTCATGAATCCCTTAGCATTTCTTTACTCTTTAATTATTTTTTTTTATTTGTGATCCTCTGACTTTATAATTTCGTATGATTTGTCTTTGCATTCAGTGGTTCTTTCCAACTATTTCAAGCGTGTTGTTTAATCCTTCTAGTGAATTTTTAGATTTAGCCATGTATTCTTTACCTCCAAAGTTTGTTTTTACAATATTTTCTGTCTCTTTGCTGATATTCTTGTTTTGTTTGTTTAGGCAATATATTTATGAGTATACTGAGCACGTTTATGGAGTTATTTCAAATTCTTTGTTAGGTAATTTCAATGCCTCCATTTCTTCAGACACATTTTAGTGATTTATTTTTTTCCTTTGATAGGATTGCCCTTTTTTAATGTGATTTTTAATATCTGATTATTTGGAATAAATAAATGTACTTCTCTCATTCTTTATGGATCAATTTTATACTATGAAAATCTTCACTAGTCAACCAAGGTAGAGGTCATCAGTGTCTCTCAACCATTTTCTGTGAATGTATATTCTCTAGAATTACACTTGTAAATTATCTATTACAGAGATTAATTAATTTATTTTGGGTGAGCTCATAATCTCTTGCTCCCCTTGGTGTCTATCTATAATACTACACCTTCTCTGGAGTTGCTAGAACCCACCCACTGTCCTTTGTGCTCAGCAAACCCTGGCTTCCAGAGTATATATGTAGAATAAGCATTCCACCTTAGAGGAGGCAGAAACAATTCCTGCAGCTGTCCATCAAAAAGCTGGAATGCTGGATGAATGCTCCATTCATTTCTCCTACAAAGGTTAAATTTTCCCAGCTGCACTGGCTCCTATCTGCAATATTTCAAGGCCTCTCAGGCACCAGCAAATCACCAAGCTGTCAATGGCTTCCAGGTACAGTATGCCAAGACATGGTAGCAAACTGAATCAGACAACCAATCCCTTGGGCAGACCTCTCAAGAAGCTGAAGCATTGGATACACGCTTTTCTCACCTTTCTATCCCCTGAGAGAAGTAGGATGTGGGGTCTTACTGCCATGTGTTCTGTATAAACATGTGGGTCGGATGACAGTGATGAGTGGGTTCTACTCCAGACATTTGCATTTGTTCTCAGCATCCCTAAATTTAGAGCCTTTGTTTTGGGTCAGCATTTTGATTCAAGCAAGACAGAAATCAGTCCTTGGGTAAGCACCTAAAATATAAATGTTGTCTGTATCTTTCAGTTTTCTTTTTCCCTTCCCAAAGGAGAAGCTGAAAGTGGATAGTTTTCTACACTTTGAGCTGGAGAATGCAGTTATGCAAATCGGAACATGTTAGACCAAACTGCCATCTTTGTTCCCAGTGGCTCCTAACACAAATTCCTTTCCTGTCCATGCATAGATTCCAACAAGACAAAAGCAAGCCAATCTGCAAGCACTTCACCCCAGGAAAAGTCAGAACATAAGATGTATGATGTAGTTTTCTCTTCCCTTCCCCTGGGAAACACCAAGAGCTCAAAGTCTTCTTCCAATTGTACCCTGCTCTGGTTGGGGCACGGAATATGGTCAGGGACTGGCCACAATTGTTCTACCAGTGTTCTCTGTGTTTGGTTAGCATGCATGAGCATCTTAACTGGTTTTGTAATCCTCACAAAGGAAAGTGGTTCCTGTATTATTGCTGAGTCAGTGTTTACCTGGGGAAGAGGAGGAGCTGCAGCTTCCCATTCTACCTTCCTCTGGACTCATTTTTAAGTGTCTATTTTCCTCACCAATTTCTTAAAACTAATATTTTAAAAGCGATTTCAGTCATTGTTTATTAAATCAAATAATAGAGTTTTTTAAAAATGAATTGCGATAAGAAATCTTTGCACTATGCCTTGTAGTTAATGGCCTCCTCTAAAGATAAGACCTCAAATAATTGCATAAATTGTAAAACATCCTCTTGTATCATTTTAAATTTGAAAATGTTAAAATAGGAAATCTACCAAAAACATACTGGCTAGATGACCAATTGTTTAAATTTTTTTTATATGTCTTAATTCACTTGTTTGTTGGTAATTCATAGAAAGGTAAGTATTGAGGGAACTATTCATTTTTAGTAAATCAATCAAGTAGAAGAAAGTAAGCCAATAATTTATTTAATTGTTTTTGTGACTAAAGTCTTGGATGATGTGAAAACTGTAGTAACAAAATTTCTAATTTTATAAAAATGCATATTTTACAAATATTGCTGCTGCTGCTGTTGTTGTTGTTGTTTTTATTATTATTATTTTATTATTATTCAGATGGGAATCTCACCATGTCATCCAGGCCAGTCTCAAACTCATAATCCTCCTTCTTTAGGCTTTGGAGTGCTGTGATTGCAGGCACGCACCACCACATAAGCCTTTTTTTCACATTATTTTAAGAAAAAATTTCTCCAACAGCTTTTGAATGCTTCAATTAAAAGCAAGTGTGGGACTGGGGTTCAGCCCAGTGGGAGAGAATTAACTTAGCAAGTGAGAATCTCTAAGTTCAATCCCCAGTATAGCAAGGAAAAAAAAAAAAAAGAGTGGTTTTAGGTCAATCGTAAAACATTGGTCCTTAATAAAATTTTATGCCCTATGCTCACTATCATGTATAATTTAAACTAGACAGTAAAATCTGATAGTTTAGGAGATCTAGCTTTGCCCTGAAATTTAAATCAGCCAATTAAAACTTCAAACATATACCTCTGTTGTAGATGGCAAGACATAAGAAGGGGAAGGAGAAGAAATTACAACAGGTCTAAAGACATTATATTTTAGCCAAAATACAGAAGCAAAGTGAAAAAGTGTTTTAAAAAGTGAAAATGATTCATGATGTGGATGGCAATAAAAGTCAAATGGAAGAACACAAATAAGGAATATGTAATGACAAAAGTTAAAGAATGTAAAGTTGAGATTTATAACAGTGCTAGTTGGAAACTATTCACAGAGTTGAAAAATAAATGCAAGTAAACAGATTTAATGGATACATATTTTTTTCTTTTTTCGTCTCCAAGGACCTGCCACTGGGCACCAAATTGTACTGCCAACTATCAGTTGACAAGGTCCTTAGCCAATGAAACCCATTAGATTGAATGATTCTATCTGCAGAAAAAATTTACTCACTCTTATGGCACTATGTTGTTTCTTTGCATCTTACAAATCCAGTTTTTTGTTTGTTTGTTTGTTTTCCCACTTCCCTAAAGGAAGCCTTTCATGAAGTCATCTATCAGAGAGAAAGAATTTAAACATTCCCTTATTTTCAATCAAAATGGTTTGTTTCTTTATTTGGACATTTTCAAAGGCTTTCTCTCCCCTAGGGCTACTCCATTTCAATTTTCTGAAAGAGTTCTTTAAAATTTGGGGGAATGAGTTTGAGAAAGACAGAGTAGGAGGGAAGAGAAAAGGGAAAAGTCAATCAGTTTAAATAAAATTTTGTGAAGATTTACTTTACTGTTTGTTTGTTAGTTTTATGGGTATATGTATTAGATACTGTCTTAAAGCTAGGACGAAACAACTAACATCCTCAAAGCAGGAAAGGTTTACTTTTGCTCACAGTTCAGCCCAAAGTAGAAATGGCATGGTGGAAGCATGTGGCAGAGGTAAGCTTCCTAATGTGGGCAGCCAGGAAACAGAGAAGGGCAGAGCCAGGCTAAGAACAAATGCTTCCAGGTCACACCCTCAATGATGCCCCTCCAACAGGCCCCATGTTCTAATAGCACATTCATTTATGAACTCACCATCGGATTAATCTGCGGATGAGTAGGAGAGCATCTGCATAACCAATCACGTACAAAAAGCCCCAACCCTGAATACTTTTTGGGAAAATTTACATCTAAACCACAGTATTTTACCCTTCATTTCCAAAAGGTTCATGCCTATCTCATTAGGTGTAATGCATTTAGTCCATCTTTAAAAGTTGCCAAAATTTTGACAGTTCCAAAACTGCTAAGACCTCTGAGTCAAAGGCCTTCTCTGAGAATCAGGCAAACACTTAGCTATGTGGCCCTAGTTAAAAAAAAAAAAAAAAAGTTAAATACTTTGAACATACACTGGCACATGGTAAATGTTCCCATGCCGAATGGGAGGAATAGGGAGATAAGAAGGAATAGGACAAAGGTAAGACCAAAATCCAGCAGAGCAAACATTAATCCTAGAAATCCATGTTCACCATACTGGGGGACAGCTTGCAGTAAGATGTGAACTGCAGAGAGTTTGGGTAGCCCTGCATCTATGGCCTTGCTGTGTGCAGCCCACATAGTTTCTCTCTTGGCCTGGCTCTGCTCACTGCCTACAGTTTTCCTTAGCAGCTGTTTCATACTCTGCCTCTCCTACTTTCTGGGGCCTCCATGGCAACATTGGCTTTACTCTCTCATAGCTTCAAGCACACTTTCTGGGGATCCTGGCAGGAATTATGATCCTGTAACACACTTTTTTTCTTGGTTTCCCAGGCCTTCTTCTGAAAACAGGCCTGTGTGAACCAAGGAGTCTTGCATTCTGGATTTCTGAAAAACCAGCTGCTGGTGGATAATGCAAAGGTCAGCCACAAATTTGAGCAGTAGTCTGGTGCCCTTGGAACATGGCTGCAGTGGCAGCTGAGTACCTGGATGGGTGAAATCATGCATTCGGTTTCCCCAGGCAGCCATGAGCGAGCAAGATGCCCTGGGACTCTCCTCAAGCAAAATTCTTAAAAGGAGTTTAGCTCCTCATACCCTTGAGCCTGTAATGAGTGGCATTTGGCCAGTTTCTGAGATGCCACCAAGACATCTTTCTTATTGTCCCCATGCAAAGTATGTGGCTTCATTTTAATGCTAATCTTTTCAGCAAACATGTTTCCTTTGGCCCCAATTTTACATAGTCCTCCTTACTATCTAAGCTGAAGAATTTTCAAATCATTCAGCTCTGCTTTTTTTCTCCTGCTTTTTGCTCTAACTCTGGCTTAATGCAGTCAGCAGTAACCATGCTACAGTCTGAATGATGGGCTGCTTTGAAATTTCCTTCTCTAGATCCATGATCTATAAATTGAGCCTCCAACAAAATCTTAGGATATGGTCAAAACAGTTAGCCCAAGGCAGAAATGACAGCCTTGAAGGGCATGGCAGAGGAAACCTCCTCGATCCATGGCAGGTAGGAAGCTGACAGAGACGGGAAGAATCAAAGATAAAAATATATCCTTCCAAGTCACCCTCCATCACCTGCTTCCAATCAGGCCCCACCTCCTAACCACACATTCAGCTATGGACTTATCAATGGATTAAGCCACTGATGTGTATCATCTCCCATGATCCTGCCACCTTCCAAAAACTCCACCTAAGAATGAAGGAGACTTTTGGAAGACATTTTAGAACTAACCCGTAACAGAATATAGTTTAATGTTATTTAACATTTACTTGTGTTACTTAAATTTTTATTCAAATTTTAGAATTAAATCTTAATTCATCATAAATTATTTGAAGACATGTAATAGGATAGGGTAACAGGAACAGCACATACACATTCATTTTAAGAATGGTTTTCAGGCTCTCTTTTGTGGAGATTTGAAAGTAGATATGATGCCTAAATAAACTTGTCAAAATTAAACCCCCAGTAACTGGATAAGTACGTTCTATCTGCTATTTATTAAAAGAAGATTAAACATAGAGAAGAAGAAAAGGAACTATTAGCCTACAACAAGTGCAATTTTTGAACATCAACGTGTTCCTAAAATACCATTGTGCTCTATGAGCACTATGTCAAATAGCCTTAAAAATAGTATATATTGGGGCTGGGGATTTAGCTCAGTGATTAGAGTGCTTGCCTTGCAAGCACAAGGCCCTGAGTTCGATCCCCGGTACCACCAAAAAAAAAAAAAAAATAGTATATATTGCTTATTTGAGCCTAATCACATGGACTTCTGTTACTTATAAGTTGGAGTAACAGAGTTACTTATAAGTAGCAGTAATCTTTACTAGATTAAAAATAAAATTACTATCAGATTTAATCGATGTGTCTCTATTTCCATTCTGGAGAAGGGAATTAAAAGAAAATATGATAAAAGCAGAGTTAAAAGATTCTTTGTAAAGTATGATGAAGCATGAGCTAGGAAACTCCATGATGATAAGGAACTCTGGAAATAAATGGATTCAAGAACTCTGGAAATGGTAAATTAGTAAAAATGAAGTATATTAGCTGTGAAATGAATGATGCTTAGGGACTTGGCATGAATAGACATGATGAGATTTGCTAAGGAGAGAAATGCTAGAGCCCAAGAGCAGGAAGATACTTAAAGTGTGAGGGTGCTGATGTGATGTTTGTTGGAGACAGCAATACATTTTGCTCATGTCAACAGTAACATATTTGTGGGCCTCTAAATATTGATCTCTAGGAAACAGTTCACTTTCAGTGTAAAGCTCAAAAGAATGACTGGAAATACAGATTTTGAATTTATTTGCATATAAATTTAATTGCAGCTATGGGAATGGGATAGAGCTTTAAAATCTTTTCCAGAGTGAAAGGAGAGGCTCTAAGAAAGAAATAAGATTTATGGACTGTAGGGCCTAAAGGGGAAAATTAAGAGAGCATTATATCATCAAAGAAAAAGGAAGACCTATTTTTCAACAAGGCAGGAAATATTCAAATGGAAGATAGAAGGCATATACATTAGAGGTTCTTCTTGACCAGCATCTCAAGAGAACTTATGATCTAAGTAGAGATCACTTATTCGAAATAAAAAGAAAAGTGTGGGTTTTTTCAATAAAAGAGAAAAATTGTACATTATGTAATTAACCTTCAAATCTACTCACCAGTTTACAAAAATATATTCCTCGAACTATGACTATGGTCCACCAGAATCAGTCAACTTGTTAGAAATGTAAAATGTTAGGTTCTATTCTAGAAAAACTGAATCACAAATTCTAGGTTGGAAATTTTACAAGTCTTGCAGATGATTCCAAGGGATCTGGGAAGCCTATGTTCAAATAAAATGTAATAACTATTTGCCTGTTTTTTCAAACTAGTGGCTTGCTATGGGATGTTACACATGATATTCCTTAACACTCTCCCGGGCTAATAAGTCATTGACACTTTCAATTCTAAAATTTGAATATCATTTAAAATAATGTGTCCATTTATATTCAATTGTCTTATTTGGGGAATACGGTATCTTTGTCTCACCTAAGATTATAAATTTTAACACCTAAATTGTATATTTTCAAAATACAACATTGACATTAATGTTTCATAAATAATTTCTTAGATGAAAGTATGTATGAGTGTATGTACTCATCTCATGAAGATTTTAAGATGAATAGTTGTTATGCAACTTAAGAAATAGCATAACATCTATATGCATATTATGCACATGTATTTATGTCAGTGTGTAGATGACATAGAATTATTCAATAATTTCTAACCTACAAGTCAATCATAAAATGTAGGTTCAAATCCAGTCCACTGCTTGATAACTAGTTAATATTAGGGAAAAAACAAAAACAAAAATGTTCAAGCTGAAGATTTCTCTGCTGTAAAATTGCTATAATATTACTTGCTGCAATGATTTGACTACGTTCCACTAAGTTCATATGCTAGAAACTTATTCCCAATATAATAGCGTGGACAGATGGGGGCCTTTAAAAGATGCTAACATCATAAGGACTCTGGCTTCACGATGGTTCAGGGAAGTGGGTTTGTTATCCAAGAGGGAGAAACTTATAAAGTGTAAATTCAGGCCCTGAGCTCCTTGCCCAGGTGCTGCTTTTAACCATGTTAGAAGGTCATTAGGTGCAAACCCTCAATCATGGACTAGCCAAGCTGAAGAACATGAACCAAATAAACTTCTATTACCTAGTCTATGGTATTCTGTTGTAGCAGCACAAAACAGATTAAAACTCCTATCTTAGAACTCTGTATGGGTCACTGAGTTAATAAGGAGAAAATTTTGATTATTTTTCAACAGAAGGAAGATGAACAGTACATGGTCTCAGTCAATAGTCTTGTGTTAGTGATGGGTACACAGAGGTGGGTTGACTGTCCTTGGAGCATTTACTGTTGTGTCCCTGCCCATTGGGTGTATGTATTGCCTGAGTTCTTAATAAGTTTGCTGAAAGAATACGTTTCCCATTTATTTTTCCAACTTGACTTTCCTTTAATATTTAATGGCATTGTTTGGCAATATATAAAATATACTTCTATGTTTATTTTTTGTCAAAAACGTTGAGCATCTTGTCTGTGCTTTTTACATCTGAAATGCTTCTTGTTATCATTTACTATTTTAAAAAGAAAACTATATGAGGTATTTATACATTACAGAATTTTATAAATTCTATTTGTCTAATGATGTATTTTGTCTGTATTATTGAATACATAATTCTTACATCTTCCTTTATTACCATGGAGAATCCACTACCAGTTTTGTTTTCTTTATAAACAGTCTGATTTTTTTTTTCCTATCTCTGAACTATATTTTATTGTAGTCCATGATTTCTGGTATTTTTTAAGGTTTATTACCCTTGAGAATACATATTTTACTTTAGTTCTTGTAAAGATTCAGCTATTATATTTATAAAAATGCTTTCTGTTTTATATATCTATATTATTTTAGAACTTCTATTGTAGACCGAGCAGTTTCTCATTCTTTTTCCAGTGCCTCCTACACCCTATATTGCATTACCTCTGTCCTTCTCCATATTTACATTTTTAGTGAATTTTTTTTAGCTCCAACCTCTGGTTCACTCATATCTTTCACTATGTCTTTTCCCGTTTAAATCCACTTTATATCACAATTTCAGAAATGTTTCTTTACCACTTTGTAAGTACTTTTTAAGTTTAGTTTTACCTTCCTGGATATTTGATAGTTTTTTGTTTCTTTTCAAAAATTCAATTCCATCTTGTTCGTTCGCTCATATTAAATATCTTTATATACTCTTTGTCTGAGATGATCACTGACCTTTGGCATGAATGACCGCTGTCGGCACGTGCTTTACAGGGTCAGCGTTTGTGAAGTGAGACTGTAAGTTCCTCCCTGGAGTTTTGCCTGCAAATACAGTGGAGATGGAGATGTGGCTACATTTGTTGCCATCAGGTGTGCAAGAGAAACAGCACTCTTAATTACTTGCTGATTTTATAGGTTCCAACACTACTGGGGAGCTAGACCCGAACAAGAATATTTTACATGTTGGGGAATATTTTACATTTTTCTTTTATTTTAGCACCCGGGTCAAAGCCTAGAGGTTTCTTTATCTCCTGTCCCTAATGACAGATTTATTTTCAGTTTAGCCTTTACTGACCATGTCACTATTCACATATTCAGACTTCGTGTGAAAGTGTCCATCACAACTTCTTTTAAATTTCTCCAAAGCCTTTCTCCTGTATTGTAGAACACTTTAAGTCCTTTAAAGTACAGTTATTGGCACATATCCCCCAAAATCTTAGTATTTATTGAAAGCTATCATTTTTAGTTTCTCTTTTTCCAATCCCACCTTGAAGGTTTCTGTTACTCCCTTTCAAGCTTGGCAAGGAGATTTAAAAATAGTTGAATTTTATGGAAGGTTTTAGTTTTCTGAGGTAAGGGCTTTTCTGTTTGTTGAGTTCATAACATTTATTTCTAAAACCCTTTAGGGATCAGATTGCTCCTGATTTCCCTTGGCATACTGCAGTCACAAATACGCTGCCGAGTAAATAGTATCCAATAAGAATCAAACATTTTCTGCTTGAGAGATTAACAAAATTACCCAATTTACTTGGGGAAGCATACGCAGGTCAGTAGTGCTAGAACATAGTATGATGACTGAGATCAATTACCAATCAGGTGGAAATAATTCTCCCATATAATTATTAGGAACTTGAGTTTAAATTAAAAGAATATAAATGAAGGGTTTGAGTTTGGATGCTAGGACCAGCAGTCCATGGAAAATGACTCACTAAAGTTCTCCAGGGAGCACCAGGTCTTCAAAAGATTGGAGAGGCCCACCCATATCATAGAAGGCAAGTTAATTCACTTAGTCTGTCAATTTAATCGTTAATTTCATTTAGAAACCCTCATAGAAACACCAGGGACAATGTTTGTCCAAGTATCTGAGCAGCCTTCAGCCACTTAAACTGACATTTATAATTAGCTATCATATTGCTCATCTATGATAAATGATGTGATGTTGTTACATGTTGCTGTTTCTATGATAGCCTTTAACATGCTGATCATATTTGCTGTTTTAGATATTCTTTTGTAAGTTCCCTGTATACTACATTCCTGGCTATTAGCATATCTTGTAATACTATCTTGAAATGTAGAACTGGTGAGATGTATTGGACTTAAGAACTAAGCCAACATATCGGGTTTTATATTAATCTGACTAGGAATTGGGCTGTGTTTAAGGTTTGTGTTTTTGTACTCATTCCTCATCCTATCATCCTACAGTTCCTGTAGCATCTATATCCTCTACTGTCCTGTTTTTGTTTGTTTTTTGTTTGTTTGTTTGTTTGTTTTCCCTTCCTTCTTGTCTGTGGTATTCTTCAAGTACTCTTTCCTAAACAGAGCCTGCAGGCTCCAGCCCCTTCTGGTTTATCTACTGCTGTTGTACTGTTTATTTGGTAGGGAAGAATGTGGAGGAAGAAGTGGTCTATAATCTTATGATTATCTCTTTGTATTTTAGTAGGGATGTGTGCCTGGGACAGTAGAGGATATAGATGCTACAGGAACTGTAGGATCACAGGATGAGGGATGAGTACCTAAAAACACAAACCTTAAACACAGCCCAATTCCTAGTCAGATTACTATAAAACCTGATATATTGGCTTAGTTCCTAAATCCAATACATCTCACCAGTTCTACACGAAGGCTAGAAGTTTCAGATTGGGTAATTGAGTTTCCCTCTCACTGAGATAAAGACATCTGCCCTGAAGAATAATAATTTGCTACAGAGTTTTTATTAAAAGGTCCACTTCTAGGACAATATAAAACAACCAAGAATTTTCCACACTTCATCTAACATTTCTCCTATTTTACCCATCTTATTTAGTAGTATTCTCCCCAAATGTTTATTTTACTTCAAAAATAGAATTTAGTTGTAGCATAATTTTGTTAGTTTCATCAGTAAGTTATTTTAAAAGCGAGTCTTACTATATTCATCCCTAAGTTCTATGCTCTTCTACTTAAAGCTGTTAATCACTTTTACATCACTGTGACAAGATAGCTGGGATAATCGGCTTATGAGAAGAAAGATTTTTTTTTCACTGATGGCTTACAAGATTTCAGTCCAGGATCACTCGGGCCCCTTTTTCTGGGTCTGTGACAGCACAGTACATAATGGAGGGAACATATGGTAGAATATGCTTGTTTACACCTTGGACACTGAGGAGCAAAGAGAGAGACAGGAAGAGGCTGGGATCGCAGCATTCCCGTCAAACGCTTGACTGTACTGATTCACCTTCTAGGCTCCACCTGCTGATGGTCTCACACCACAAGGTGGCAATCGGATGGGACTTTGGGGGATGTTCAAGATCCAAACCATAACACTAAATAAGGACCATTTTAAATTTTAGTGCTACAAATGCTAAGGTTTCACTGTTTGTAAATAATATCTGATATTGTAGGAAGTAAAAAGTAGATCATACCAGCAATATTAAGGATTAGGAAACTATACCGTGTTCTGTGTTCTGTCTAATGTTGCAGTATTTGCTGTATAACATGTATTTGTAGATTACTATTTCACCATCAAACTATTTTGAAAAGTAGAAGTTTTACTCTTAGGAAGAAAAGTAAAGGAACAATCCTCATAATCATATAGTCTTCATTGGTTCTTATTTTCTACCACTTCGAATAACAGCGCATAAAATGGAAAGTTTCTGAGTATGTGTTAGTTGTATGTGCCTTGAACTGTTCTAAGAACTTGACGTTATTAGCTCAATTAATTCTCATAAAATAATGTGATAGCGGACTATTAGCAGCACCATCTCAACATTAAATATGATTAAAGTGTATATAAAAATGTTCTGATGGGTTACAAGTGGCAGTTAGATATTTTTTGGAGGGAGGAATCAGAAACAAGACTTGCTCTCTTTATCCTACAAAAAATCTACAGTTTGAGAGAGTTAACAATTTAATAAAAAGGAGTTATAATTAGAGTTAAAGAAGTGTATTAAGAATTTTATATCTAGGTAGGCAGAAAATTAAAGCTAATTGGTGTGAGCATCACTTTCTTAGGAACACAGAGACACCCTAGAAGTGTACTCAATCCATAATCCGCTAACCACTATCAATTGCTCATATTCATTGTAAAACAAGAAAACTATCACCCAACCTTGTTAAGTGAGAATGATGTGTTCTACAATGCTAGATAATATTTCAAGACTGAACAATGAGGGGCTTTCATATTTGGGACTGAAGCTTCATATACATACTCATATAAATAAAATCACAATATGTATATAATATACATGCATATAGCAGTAGAATTTGGCTTCTCCATAGCTCACCAACTGACATTTAAAAATCTTTCCTGTGTTTTACTTTATTCACCCAGGAGGGTAAGAGGAAGCTTTAAAATGCTGTTTTCAGTAGATAACCATCAAGTTTGAACACTTAAAATGACATTCATGCAGCAGAAAAAGTAATACACTGCTGGCTTCACATCTTTGAAATTCTCTTGGGATTTGAGGAGTCCACATAACACTACACACTATCGTGTGTCATTTTCAATGTTCAAGAGACCGGAAGGAATATTTCTTGCTTCTCAGTTTTCATTAATCTAGTATTCTTTTTGCATAATGGCTTAAACCAAAATACTCCAAGGAAAAATAATCTGTCAGGATGTTTTTCCTTCTCCCTCTTAGAATATTGAATACAAAACATGAACTCTTAGATTGAATCTGAAGGGTTAACAAGCATGGGAGCAATTTAAGAAAAACAAATGTTTCTTTCTTTTTTTTTTTTTTTTAAAGCGGAGATTAGAATATAGCAATGAATGTCAAGTCAGCAGTATATTTAAGCAGTCATAGATGACATTAGGTGTTGGTCCACGCTGCAACTGTATGCATCCTGTTAGAAAGAATACTGACTATTATTATCATGTCTAGAAAGAAAGAGGAAATAAAGTCAGATTTAACTTCAAGTATCCCCTTGATGTGCTTCAGGTAGGAGAGATACAAATAGGAACACCTTAAGTGTTTAGTGAGTTCTCCTCGGTTAGATTCAGCATTTATGTTGTTCTGAGATAGGGTTTCTACATTTTCGAATGATCCAAAAGAAGAAAAAAAAAAAACAAAGATTACTAAGTGCAAAAATTTTCACAGGTATAATAAACTAATTCAATGTCTTTAGAGAGTATGACAATCTTGTATGGCTAAAATTATATCTGCACAGCTATAAGCCATGACTATAAATGTACTTTGCTTCATTGAAAATAGTTTGTCTTCTAGAAAAGAAGGGAGTCTGAACAAAAAAGTTACCAAATTCCTTCTCAGCTCCGCTACCAAAACTTGAGAATTAATTAATAGCCACTCTGTCTCCGGAAAAGTGCTAATGACTTTTTGGAATTTGGTGTAGACTGAAATATGTCATCAGTCTTCACTCAGGAAGAACTTCTTTTCCATCAAAGCAGCCCAGGCACCCAGATTTCACTCAGAGTCATCCTACTCTCAGCAATACCTCACTGCCCCTCCTCTCTTTGACCAATGGCTCATGGACCGAAGGTATGGCTACACCCATCTGCTCCCCTGTCTGGCACACAGAGACAACTGGCAACTGTTTTGGATTCTTACAATTTTTAGTGGTCTGTTTTCTCTGAAAACTACTATTCAGAAAAAAAAATTGATAGAATGTTTACTTCAGTAATAATCAGACTTGAAAACCCAAACTTCTTCAACAAGAGTTTAATTATTTACCGAGGCTGGTTTACTAATGTTCTAATGAGACAGTGGATTTGGTAGACTCTAAGAAAGAGTGAAAAATAACAGCCTTTGTGTGAAAGAGAGACAGACAGAAGAAGGAAGAAAGGGAAGGAAAGGAAAGAGAGAGGTCAGCTAGAAGGGAGAGAGAGAAAGAGAGGGAAATTAAAATAAATTTGAACCTGCACTGTCTACATTTGGAATATTTTCTCTTAATAGTTTGCACATTTTCAATAGTTTACACATTTTCTATTTGGCAGTTTCTTCTCTAGCTGGAATTATGCTTCTTTTCTTGTTTTTTAATAAGTCCTGCACCAGGAAGAAAAAGGGGAGGATACGTCCTTTTTTTTTTTTTTAATTTTCAATGAGTTGTTTGGCTTCCACTTTGTCTTATAAATATGAAGCCCTTTATCTAACTTATTCATGTTTCAAAATCTGAGAATGCCGCATTTCTTTGCAGAGTGAATCTTAAAAAATAAATCATGAACTCAGTTTTACTTTACAAACATGTCAGTTTACTTTGAATTTTGAGTAATGTGCTTCCTATTAGGTGTTTGAGTCTTCAGGATCAAAGGAGGTCTTTAAACAGGTAGCCCATGAAATACATTGACAAAATATGTGATGATATTTAATTTTCTGACACAACAAACAGAAAGCTACAGGGAACCTAAAACAATGAAGCTTGTTAGCTGTCTTGGTACAGCAGAGACCAGATGCCTCTACGAAATCTTCCTAAAGGAATTCATAACAACTAAAGATTCAAGGTAGAGTTACTTTGGAATTAGTGGTATTTGTGGTGATTTGAACCAGGATTCTCTCAAAATCCTGTACATTAAAACAATTTTCCAGCTTAACTCTCATTCATCATTTAAATATGAACTCAAAGATGAGTGAATCTGTTGACATTTCATAGCAACACTAACAAAAGAGAAAGCTCGTTCTCGCTAAAGGATTTAGGGGAAAGAACAGAAGGAGACGTGTGAAGATAAGAAGTAGAAACAAAAGGGTGCTTCCTCAGATATGGGCTGACAGAGGGAATAAGAGTTTCAGAGGCCACCTTCTCCTGCCAAAAAAATCACCAGAATATTACAGTTGTATTACTAATTTGCCACAGTGGAGTTGTGGGTCAAGCAGCCCCACGTCTGCTTTTCTCTTTGCTAGCTGGGTCTTCAGCTTGGGCAGAAACCACCCACCCGGAAGCTGAGTGCTTCCTTGTGGGAGCTGGAGCTGGTGGTATCATGTGATATGTCCCTGGGAGACTCAGCCACCTCCTCAGCTCATTTGTTTAGTTTGGTTTTGCTCTGAGCTTTCATAGCATTTAAGGGGAACACACACAAAAAAGATATTTGTTTAATTTGTTCTTTGTATTATTTTATCTTTTCTTGTCTCAATACTTGCATATGCTTCTTAGCTTACTTCATAGATAGTACTTCAGGGGCCAAGAATCACTGCAACATTTCTTAGTTCCCTCCCTGACTACAATGTTAGAAAGAACATATACACTTCATCAGCATATTTTAACTTGAATGAATTTTCTAAAGTACTTCTGAAAAAGCCTTCCTATCACAGTGAATCCTAGAAGAAATTTATAAAGAAAGCTGAAAAATGGGATTGTGAAGTAGAGCATGGTGGCAGCTGCTTGTATCCTAACTATTGGAGAGGCTGAGGCAGGAAGATGATAGTTTAAGACCAGACTGAATGAGCCTGTGAGGCCCTATTTCAAAACAAAATATAAGTAAAGAACTGGAGATGTAGCTCAATGTAGTCCACTGGATTCAGTCCACAGTGGGGGGCAGAGACAGAAACAGAGACACAGAGAGAGAGGGGGAGAGAGACAGAAAGACAGAGACAGAGAGGGGAGGTAAATTAAAATATTGTGGGCATGACAGGAGATGAGCAGGGCTTTAAGAGACCTACCAGCAGGGTTTATCACTTTCTCCTCCAGATGTGTCTAACAAATGATACACAGTTAACCCCATCACATGCTTGTCCTGTTGGCTGCTAGGGACTGTGTTTCAGAGTTCAACACAGACCACCCCAAGAACGCCCATGCTCAGAGCAGCACAACTTTCAGGCTGTCCAGCCCCATCTCTGCCTTTGAGCAGAGGCCTCACTGCATGGTATGTGCCCAGAAGGCTGAATATTTTTTAGGGATTTGCAGAGGATGGCTGGAGAGCCCTGCATTATGACCAGATGTAGGAAAGCCAGAGCCTCTAATTATCTGAGGTGGAGGGTATCCTGGAAAGTTGTGATAATAGATGAATTACTGTAACCTGCCCACTATTTTTATCTACATGCAGCCGAAATTAAATACTGAATAATGGCCCAAAGAAAAATCACCAACAAAGCAGAGCTCCCATTTAAGAAAGAAGAAGAAAAAACTTGGATGAAACAGATAAAGTCTCTTACTTTACAGCATGTGGTTAAAATTAGGATTTTTGGCTTCCTGCAGGCCCTTATTTCATTCATTTATACAGCTGGGTACTTTGTTTTGGAGATGTAGAGAGGCTGCTTGAAAGACCAAGAAAGTGAGGTTTTTAAAAAGCATTAAATTGGATCAGTTCAGAAAATTGTTAAATCCTAATGTGATGCCCAAATCAACTTAAATGACTCCAGGGGAGTAGTTAAAGATGTTTTATACATTTCCACTGTTTAGCATAAAATAAACCAGACACATCAAATGGAAAAATACATGTGGGTTTCTCTATTCTTCATTCTTCTCAGCCCTATCATAAAAACTTGTACACATATCCAAAACAAACAACAAAGAACTCTTTCTTTTAGAAACTATCCTTAGTTATGTCATCTTTGAAGGAATAAGTTTTGTGCACCAAACTATTCTATCTTTAGAAGGGTAGTCTTCATCTTTTGTAGCTTTTAATGTGTTTTCGATGCTATTTTCTGAATGCTGATAGTTGTCCTATAACAAGAAAAATCTGTCTAGCCCACTGATCAAAAATATCAAAAATCTTTCTCAAACTCAGTGCTAACAGACAGAGCTATTTGTCAACATGTATTCCCCTCAGGTAATTTGGATTCTTTCTTCTTCTCTTTTTAGTACCTCTTTTATCAAGCCTCTTAAATGCATGCCTAGCATGTCAAATGCACTTTAAAAACTGCTGTCTGCTACTGGCTTTGGGGAACAGTAGAGGATTAGGAGGGGAGTGAAAGAGTTAATTCCTTCAGTTTTCACACTGGAATAAAGTTAATAGGCTGCCAATAACATGGGTTATAGTTGCAAAAGCTAAAGTTATAAGTAATCCTAAAGGGAAAGAGGAAAATTGTTCCTGACAAGCTGAAATTACTTTATAAAACCTCTTATGTGTTGAAAAGCCCTGAGTTGGTCAGGGCATGGAGCTTATTTCAATGTTTAATTCAGCCTGTTTCTAAAGAAAATATCTTGCCCAATATCCGTTTTCCTAAATCATGCCCTTTAACCCAGTATTTTTGTTTGTTTGTTTCTTTTTTTTTTTTTTTTAATATTGGCGTGGAGACCAAGAAGCACTCCACTAGACTGATCAATGCTTGGCTATATCAACATAACATTTTCAGGCAGGTTCCCAGGAGTCTTCCTCCTGACTCTGTCATTTTGTTTCAGATAACTAAATCAGGCTACGCACTGCAATGAGAACGGATGACTTGCCTCATTAGCTGGCTCCTGCTGCTCGCCGCTGCCAGGAAGCTTGGGAGTGACTGCCTAGGATCTGGGGAGAGATAGCTGTTTTTTTTTTTTTTTAATTATTATTATTATTTTGGTACATTTTTCTTGTAATTCTCATCTTGTATTTGACAGTAATTTTATAGGATGACATATGTACCAAATCCATATGCCTGGAAACTCCTCTAAATTTGTGTCATGTGATCGGGTTTAGGAGGATGGAGCCAGCTACAGGCCTAATCCAGGGGACTGTTACAAAATGTCCTTCACATTTGTCTCTTGTAAATACTACAGATCCGATACTCTTTTCATTAATAATACTAGAAATATTAGGATGTCTTTCTACATGAAAGCAGATTCTGTGATGAATGTTTTTCCTAGGTCTAAAATAATATTGTAGCTGGACCTAACAATTTATTGAGCTCTAATATAGAAGATAATATCTTAAATACTAACTATTAGTAGAAAATTTGGTTCGTGGGGGATACTCAGCAAGCAAAAAACAAAGGATCTCATTTAGTCCTCACAATCTGAATTTGAGACTCATGAAATGAGATACAATTGTGCATGTGGCGGACAGCTGCCTGCATGAGGGGTAAATGAATGGGAACACACAATTGGATGCAAAAGGGGCTACAATTAAATCTGATCAATACTCCGAGCTGAGAGAACATGGATGAATTAAGAAGGGCTGCTCCAAATCAAGCACTGTTTTAGCAATATTATGAATTTTTGATATGGATCTAACTATTAGCAAAAAAAAAAAATCTTTAAAGCTAGATCTGTGACGGCAGCATTTATGTTTCCAAGTGCTTGGTAACTTTTGTTATATTTTTTGACTGATTTCCTGTGCAAAAATTTTCCCAAACAATTTCTGGTTTCCACCTTAAGCACCGTACCCTCATTCCTGCTAACAAACACCATTTGTTAAACTTCAGGTAGTGTTGCCCATGTTTCACAAATCTATATTCTCATTTTAAAGGATGAGAATACACAATAAGGCTATATGGATACCTTTGTTCAAATAATTATTTAAATTGCGTGTTGGCACTCATCTAAACAGGAGGGAAGACAGATGGTTGAAAAATAATTATTTTTCTCCATAATAGCTTAATAAGTCAATTAAGTAAGCCTATGCCTTCATGTATAAGATAGTAAGAAACTGTCTGAAAATATTTTCTTTTACATGCTTAATATTAAACTCCAATCCAGAAAATCTTCCGTATCCTTCCAGTCTAGAAATCCCCTCCTCTGCTTTCCTTCCATCACCGTCATCTCTCCCTTAAAAATATCCACAAATTTCCATTTTGTGTAAAACCATAATCTACTTGGAACCAAGTATAGGTTTTCTCTCTGCTTGCCCGTGAACTGTTAAGCGTTACAGAATAAGCTGGTGTAACCTACAGGAGGGGTTTCCCTTTAAATATGTGATGTCAAGCCTCAAACAGGTGTTAAACATGCCAGCTGAAAGTGTCTCCAGAAGCTTACTTTCAGCTTAAGAAAATGCAATTTTACTTGTTCCTTTTCTCTTATATGATCAGACTTTTCACATGCTCTTTGACCTTCCTACAAAGGCACCATGTCCTACTTAATAGAGAATATAGAACCCATTAATTACGGCCTCTCAGAACTTTCCTCTGACTAGTTGAGTGGGAGTTTCTCTGATTCCCTTTTATGCTTTATGTGAGACATTTTTTCTTCCATTAGTCTCATTCGATCAGGCATTTTCAACATGGTCTTTTCTATTATATCATTAGCCCAGATTTATGCAAATATTTAAATATGTATTTCTCATTATTTCCTTCCCTTTTAGCTACTTTCTAATTCCTCCTCAGTGAAATGGCTTGAATATGTAGAGTATGCTCTCTGAACTTCCTACTTTCTTCTTTCCTATTATCGTTCCAAACTTTTATCATCTGGCTCACATCTTCACAAGGACATTGAACATACTACGGTCCCGATTGTAAAAGAAGCCCCGGTTGCTTTTCACTGTTCATCCTGCTATAACTCTGAGCAGCAGGCTTCACATCTGACATTTCTCTTTCTTCTCAAAATAAAGGATGTGAATTTAGCTGTTATCAAACTCTCCTGGATTTGTTTCTATCGCAATTACTCTTCTTTCTCTACTTTTCCAGTTCTATATCCTTTTGTTCAATGGTGTTTGCAGGCCCTCTGAGCATTACTTTCAGTCTTTCTACATTTCTTTATCTTCAATTTCTGGGTAATCTCATTCACTCTTATAGTATAATATATCTTTGCACCAGCATTGGCCGAAATTTATACAAGGAGCTGTGATCAAAATATATAATGAATGAGTAAATTAAAATGGTTCCAGTAAAAGACATATTGCCATTAATCCCCCTCAAAATGCTCTGTCTCACTTTGAAAACCTTTATCCCATCATTCTTGCCACTTTCTGACACAGTCCTGAAGTCCTCTTTCATGAGTGCTTTTATGAGTTAAGAATATTGTTTCAGGCTGCTATCCAATAAAAAGGCAGAAACATAAAAACATTGCTGTGTATCCTCGTCCATCTCTGTCACCAAATCTAGCACCCTACCACTTCTGGCTGGTCCTTAAAAATTAACATGACCATGAAAGGTAAGTGTTGTGAAAGGATTCCAGACCCTGGAGCACCCATGACAGCCAAACTCAAGAAAGAGGACTTACAGAGCTGCTGCAGGAGGTGGTAAGAATGATGGGAAGTGTGTGAAGTGAGTAGGAGTTAGCCGAGGGGGATCCATGGTAATATGTCTTTTATGTAGTAATTTTTAAAATTTAAAAATTCACCTTATGTTTTGATCATATCTTACATAGTTTAAGACTGCCATTCAATGCTCCAGCTATATAAATCAAACAGTATTCATGACATCCCCTCTGGGTAGCCCCTGGGTAACTTAAACTTCCAGTAGTAAATCTTCTTAAATGGTTTCCACTCAAGTGACATACCGAATTTGTGTAGTGACCGTTCCCTCTGTAATATGCTAGAAGATGCCTCAAACATTTTTCTATCCTAGTTAATTGATAGCCTAACAAGTAACAGTGAGACTTTTTGGCAAACACATTTGAGATTCATCTGCATACAGATTATTAAAACCTAAAAATATGAATACAAGGAAGCTGTCATTTAATGAAAATTCACTCAAAATCTTTGGAAATGTTTTATGTGAGTTTCTAAAAACAATTCATCCCATGACATATGAATTGTAAAGCAAAATAGCTCAGAGAAGCAGAAATTGTAAATATCAACAAGGATTTAGGACTAAATAATTATTGATAATATTATAAAATCTTTGTTCAGATTTCAAAGAAACCAGATATGGCCAAAACACAATTGAAAATTTTCTATGGCTGTGACTTCTGCAAGAGAGAAAACAGGTGTAACTTTTCCAAGAGAGAAAACATACATTTCATTAACAGGCTCTATGTTTAAAAAATGGATATATTTGTGCATATTTTCATGCTTTAAGTCAAAGTAAATGTTAAAAGTATGCATTGTAATGAAATTTTAGTGGAGTGAATTTAAATAGTATAAGCAAATATTTTATTTGTATCTAATTAAACATGCTTTAGAATTTTCTCAAAATTTTGCCAAAATCAGGTAATAAATATAGTGTGATCTAATTTTAAACCACCCATCTTGCATCCAATTGAAATAATTTTCCTTTCTTCAGAAAAAAATATGATGAGGAAGAAATGAGAGTAAAAGGAATTTCTACGAATGTTATTCTCGTAATTGTATTCTATGCTCTTTGTATGGCAAGCCCCCACCTTTAGTTCTCATGAGTCAGAAGACAGAATTATTCTGGGTGACCTCCCCAAGGACTCTCCTCTGCAGAGGGCTCTGCTCTTTGTGCTATGAGCCCTACATAAATGAAGTTTTCTCACAGTATAGCCATAGCAACTCCTTGCTGGAATCCTCTCACTCCTTCAGGATGGTACTTTTATTTACGGATGGAAGAGTAGATAGATAGATACATACACAGCTTCAGCACTGATGTACTGGTCAGGTATTTTTAAAATGTCCCACGGGTTTGCATCACTAGATGATTTTCTTGTGATTACACAGGGATTATGGATTTTGCAATAGAGGACCACAATGGTGAAGTGCTATTCACAGCACGTGGGAGAAAGAGTATACACTCAACTTGACCTGTAACTGATGGTGCTTGCCTTAGTCACGCAGGGAAAGTGATCCTTTCTGAGTGTTCGCCAAGTTTCTCCTGTGTAAGGTTAATCTTTTTTGGTAAAAACACATTTATATGATGTATTTTTTCTAGAAGGAAGTCGTTATTTGCAGGCTACATAAAAGATAGTTTCACAAATATATGAAAAGATGCAGTTTAATAATTTACTAGGAAGAAAATATTTTGTTACCACCATACAGATTAAAGGACAGGACATTGCTAAAATCCACTTTGTTCCAACTTCCAACTGTATTCTATTCTTTTCCACAACATAACTGATACCCCAATTTAAGAAAAGTCACTTCATCTGCACTTTATATGTTACCATTCAAGCAAGTAACATCTAAAAAGTATAGTTTGATTTTGACTACTTTTTTGGAATCTTACACAAGTAGAATCATGTGTTATGCATTTCAGTAAACTTTAAAAGGACTATTTAAAATTTATTGAAAAAATAATATAGTTTCTAAATACTCTGTATCCAATTTTCCATGTTTTTTGGAGATTACATTGTACGAAACAAAGTATTTATATCAACTGATAAGTGAACTTTAATATAGGGCTATTAACTATAGTTCGTAGTTTGTGCTTCTTTGACTTTTATCTAATGTCCCCTTTTTCTCTAATATGTGTGAATGTTGATGATAACAAGATGGAATCATTCTTTTCACACTTAGAAAAATTAGAGCAGAAAATTTTGAAGAGGGAGTACTCATGCCTGCCTAAGTACATTTTGAAGGACTTTCTACAGGGCCCAGAGAGGTTTACTGTCATTTGACACCCTTCATATTTTGCACATCTCACCTGCATGCACAGATTTCTGTGATAAAGTTTGTCTGTCACACTCTTCGTGATGGAGACAATTTCATGCAAGATCTGGACAGAATTTGTGCTCATCACCTGTACATCCACCAATGGGCTGATGCTAACTCCTGCCTCCCGTCTTCAAGATCAATGAGTTTTGTATCCAATTAGCTTATATAAATCATGCTCTTTTGGCTTTTAAATGTTTCTTTTTGCCTCAATCTTCTCAAACATGCCATAATTTAGTATGACATATATACTGCTATTGTTATACTTTGTTATTCCCAAAGAAATAACGTTTTTACTTGTGTAGTCTTTACTATTTAAATGGACATCATATACCACGCAGGATACACATTAAACTAAATAATCATATCTACTTAGGATTGTAGCCCTTTCTCAGAGTTTCCTCATGTTTTGCCAGTCATGACTGATTTGAGAAGTACCGCTCTGTGTGTGTGTGTGCAATCGAATGTCCCTCAGTTTGTCTATTAGATGTTTTTTTCTCTCATGATTAAATTTTAATAACAGGTTTTGGAAAGGAAAACCATAGATTGGAAGTGCCATTAACATCCCATCGTATCAAGGGTACATACTATCCATATCTCTTATCACTGATGATTTTAGTCTTGGTCACCTGGCTCACATGGTGCTTAACAAGATCCTCCTATGTGAAGTTATTTTTGTTTGCCCATCCGATTTCCAAAAAGTACATTTGAAACGAATTCATATGTGCAGCCTACATTTAAGGAGTAGCAAGAGAGCCATGCTGCAGCTCCTGCATGGCAGAGTATCTACATAAATTCTTTGCAGTTCTTCTGCATGGGAGATTTGGGTTTTATCCCTCTTTTTCTTTATTCATATATTTCTTTAGGTCAGTATGGACTCAAGAATTATTTTATACTTTGACTTATAATACAATACTCTGTTATTTATTTTTTTTTGCTTAAAGTCTTCCAGCTTTGGTCATTCGGAACTCTTTGACACGACTTCTGTATTAGTCACTTTCCTGTTGCTGGGTCAAAATGCCCAGCACTCATAACTTAAAGGAGAGGGAGTATGTTTTGCTCATGTTTCCAACGTTTCGTTCAGTTCGTGTTTGGTTGGCTGCAAGACAGGAAAGGCATGGCAGTAAGACACTGCGCAGGAAAGCTGCTTACCCTGTGGCAGCCAGGAAGCAGAAAGAAAAGGGAGGAGCTGGGTACAAAAATGCACCGTTCCAGTTTACAACCCCAGGGACCCAAGTCCTACCAGATTCCACTTTCTAAGGGCATAGTCAGCTACTGAATCTATCCAGGATTGAATCCACTGATGAGTAGAGCGCCCCCACAATACAATCATTTTCAAAACAATGAGACACTTTGAGGGACATTTCGAATCTAAAGCATGACTACTTTTGTGACCTTTTGATATTCCTCTCCATTGTTCTGTATTTTGAGCATTCTCCTAATTTCCAGTCAATATAATGTTCCAGGCTTATTTAGTACATTGCCTCAATTAAATCAAGAAAAGCCATTTGGCCAAGAAGCTTTGGTTTCTTTTGTTAGTTTTGTAATTTATTTTTAATGTGTGGCTTCCTCTGCTCTGCATTGTATTTGTGGGACACATCAACACTGTGCTTAGCCACAGCATGTATATTTTTTGCATTATACCAGAGATCAGCAAACTATTGACTTCGGGACAATTCAGGCACATTCTTGCTTTGTAAATAATATTTTGGTGAAATACAATCACAACCATTTATTTGTACATTGTTGAAGATTACTTTTACAAAAGAACAGAGTTGAGTATCATTATCACTCAAGAGTGTGCTGTGTCTGATTTGACGTCCTCATAATTTTCTGGGAATATTATTGTACACATTTTTTGATACCTGCTAATTTACATTTTGCTTGAGCATCTATCTCTGCTTATGAATTGAGTATTCTTATGTTCAGCTTTGGATGATACTTCTAAGGGATTTGCTGAAGCTATATCAATTTATTATGTTGAGTCTTTATTTTTCAAATTCTTGCTATATTTGAATTTTCAACAATTTTTTTTAATTCTAGAAAGCATATAATGAAATATTGGTGATTTTAATTTGCTTCACTTATAATTAGAAGCTTAAGATTTTTTTCATATGTATATTGACAAATTGGATTTTTTAATGAAACATTTATTCAAATTGCCTGATCATTCTTTTCCTGGGTTGTATATGTTTCTATATTGATTTGAAGGAATTAAAATAAATGACAATACTTCTCTGATATATGTTGGAAATATATTTTCTTTCTCTATTTCCTATTCCTTCTCTGCTAGTAAAGAGAAAATCTTAATTTAATTCTGGCATTATCTATCTCCCTATCTATCATTTTTATGTTGAATTTTTTTACTATCTAAAGAATCTTTCCCTACAATGAGAACATAAATATGCCTTCTATACTATTTTCTTAGCTTTTATCTCCTGTCATCTCATATTTAGATCTATAATTAAACTATGATATATTCTTTTGTGTAGTTTGAAGAAGTGATCAAATCTCCTATCATATTGAACATATTAAACACTTATTACCATTTATTCAAAAGCCTCTCACTTCTTCCTTTTCTAATTTGCCATTGCTTATTAAATCTCAAATTCACATAATTAAGGAACGTTTTTGGATTTTTGTTTTGAGAATGTAAATTACTTAGGTATTATAGAGGTAAAATAAATTTCAGGTCATAGACCAAATCCATGAACTTCAGTGATATGTTTAACATGTGTTTTATTTATTCCTAAACTATTATATTTTACAAAGTTGAGCAAATAGCAAAAGCAGCAGTAAAACCTAGATTCTGATTATGTTTGGAGAGAGCATCGAAATGCCACTGAGGAAATTCTACATCTTTGCTTTTCACAATCCATACGCATGACGTAATTTCTAGTTATTTAGAAAATATTCAATTTCTGTGAACAATATAGTTTCTCTAAATGGGTTTGTACAAGTTTCATTAGAATTAATCAAAGATATTGATATATTCTTTGCTTTCTTGAATGGTTTCCCAAATTTATTTCTAATATTTTTGTTATATGAGGTACAATTTTTAAAACACTGATCTAAAATGCAACACTTCCTAATTATTTACTTATAGTCTCTTTAGATAATGACATGTCATTCTTACTCCATTTCCAGACTTGATGTCTTCCTTTTCTTTTACTCACTTTATTCAATTTGTACAACATTAGTAAAAGTGTTATCAGTAGTCACTGGATTTTTTTTTTTTCTGATTTCAAAGGATTTGGTTCCAATATTTCACCATTTAGTGTGATACTCTGTAGAAGTTATGCAGGATATCATATATCATAATAAAGATGGTACTAAACTAGGTACGAAATTTATTTAATGGGTTTGGATCCAATCAATGATTTTTCTGCTATTGAGAAAATTGATTTATATCATGGTAGTGTGGCAGAGCATATTGTCTTTTAAAATATTAATCTTGCATTCCCAAGACCAACTCTAATTTCTCCTGTTATAGTTGTACATTTTAATAAATCATGAATGTAATTGTAATGATCTTGGAACAAATTTTAGGGTATGATGATATTTCAATAAATGAGATTAACATGTACTTTTTTCCTTTTTGATTAAATTGTAGTATCAAAATTATGGAAGCAGTCTAAAATGAATTATTCAATGATCGCCCTTTTCTTAGGCTATGAGAGCATTTGTATAGGATTGCCATTGCTTAATATACAGTACTTGTTGCCTATGGTCATAAAATTTTGATTTGATATTTATTTTCAAGATTGGGTTTTTCAATTATGAATTTTTTTAATTTTATTTTGTTCTAGTAAAAACATTCTACATGAAATCTATCCTGAGAAGTTAAGTGTACCATCCATTATTCTTCTGGCAATAGTCTTTGAGTTCATATTATTTTTATTACATAATTTATTGAGAACAATCCCTATTTCACTGATTTTTAGCTTTTCTTTTTACTTTAATATTTTTGAAATTTAAATTCTTTCTAGGCACAGTGTCAAGTCTAACAAAATTCTAAATTTAAAATTATTTTATCTTAATCATGAGCTTAAAGTTTTTAAATTGCAAAACAGAATTCTATATTTCTACTTGCCTTTACACTAGTAGCATATGACATAAGTCATAATTCGCTGTGGTATTTTCCTGCTATATGTTTGCCTTCCATCATATTTAGTCTCATTGTATCTTTGAGTTTGTTCTCTTGCCCATCTCATATGCTTGGATAATGGATTTTTGTTTTTTCTGCAGTTCTGGTTGGTTGGACTACAATATATATTCTCCCATTTTTAGTGTTCTCTCTGAAAAGGAGATACCTTCCATTACGATCCTTCAAATTTGGGTTTAGAACATAATCCTCAAAGACACAATCCAAAAACTATAATATCAAATATTAAAATACCAGAAGATCAAAATCTCTAATATTTCAAATCCCAAAATATCAAAATGCTAAACAATCTGGAAAATTAATAAAAATTATTTTAAAAACATTCATGTATATTTTAAAAGATTATTTAACTTATGAAGATATAAAGACATCACAGAACACTTCATTAGACTTCTTTACTCATGAAATAGATAAAAATTATGTAAACACCTTTGAAACATAAACATTGAGGTATAGTAATCACAGTTGCACAAGTATGATATCTATAGGTAGATGATATACCTATATCACTAAGAAATAGTCCAAAACACAAAATGTGTAAAAACATAAGACTGTGGTTGGTTATTGTGTGCATCCAGCTTTATAATTACAGTCATATGAAATATAGTGATAGACAACCCATCTCTTTTGATAAGATTTATCACAAACTGAAATAGATCATCATATACTATCTGCCAAAGAGCGAAGATCTCAAGAAATTTTATCTATCACAAATGCAGATTTAAAAAGTACATACATCATTTCATTTATTGAAGAAATTTTAGTGTTTTTACAAATACGCCTAGTACTTTCATATAGTCAATGTTGTGATAATGCGCTTTCATGGAATCAAATTGGTAATAAGTGCATAAAATGATTAAATCTTTCTAAAAGTCTTTCACAACTTTTACTTCCAGTATTGGAAAAGATGTGAGGATGAAGTATGTAGTATAGGAAATTATGAAAAATAAATTTCTGACAATTAAAAATATTGGGAAAATTGGAGGAAAGAAGACAAAGGAAGCAAGGAAGGTAGGAAGGAAGGGGAAAAAGTAAGAAAGAAAAGGAAAGGAATGGGGAAAAAGAAGAGAGAAGGAAGAGAACAATGACAGAAAAAAAAGGGAAGAAAAAACTAAAAGGGAAAATTCAATATATTAAAAATATTTTACAGAAATGCATTATGAGTTTTGTAATGCAAATATGGCTTCAATCTATAAAAAATTCCTGGAATTTCATCAGCTGAAAGGAATTACAATGCTGACAGACAAAGAATGAATTTTTAACCTGGAATTTTTATCATTACTATATCCAAGGGCCAATCATCTTATATGAATGTTATGCCAAATACATTGAGTTAAATGGAAATATAATATATTGCTCACATCTTGAAATTTACTTTTAAGAGCCTGAAGTATATCTAAATCCAAATTGTCAATTATAGTTTAGAGATTAATTGAAATGCATTTTCTTCTGCATCTCTCAAATCTTCAAACATGTGTTTATAAAGTAGTGCTTCACTTTGTCCAGTCATTAATACATAAAATGCAGATAAATCCTATGGTTTTTTAACGCAACAACACTGAAAATTGTATATATTTGATTATAAAACAGTAGAGATAATTTAGAAAGTGTCATCCATTATTAAAATGAAGTAGATGCTAGTTTCTCCACGTTAGATTTAGTAGAAATTAGAAGTCTATCTTCAACAGACAAACACTTAACCAAGGGCTGTTCATCCTTAATGTGTATTGTAACGCTGCAGGAGCCTCCACATCAGCAAGGAGCATGGTTCAGAAGGTCACTGAGCTTGTCAAATTATTTTTATTCTCTGGTTAAGGACGTTTTTGAAGGCAGGCTGAAAGCTATGTGCGGAGTACTGCACAATTTAATAATTTGGCAAATATCCTATGTACAACAGAAAGCCACAATAATCTCCAAATTTCATTTTCTATCCTTCTTGTAGCCTTAAAAAGTAGGAATTATGGCTCTTTGGATTTCAGCTTTCAGGATTTTTAAATGGACTTTTTTAATTTTTCAGGATTGTGACTTTTGATTTTTGGTCTTTAGAGAGTATTGACTTTAAGAATTTTGATTTCGTGGGATTTCCACATTTGAGATGATGGTGTCTGAGATGGCCTTATGAAAGCACCATCAACACAGGTCAGTTCTACGTGACTTCATGCCAAACCATCTGAAGAGACCTCCTGCGCCATTCTGCTTGCCCAGGTCAGGGTGGTCGTGGTTCCCCACTTCACTAAGCAGCCATCTGGAGAGTGAAACGCTCGTCTACACGCGTCACGTCTCTAGAATCATGCTCCACAGGTGGCGCTTAGTTAGTGCCCTCCTCTAACTGGTGAGCTAGGATTAAAACAGAGAAAATAGCACAATTCAACACAACAATAGAAATTTTATACCATAAATTGATTGCTGTTCCCAGTGCTGTTCATTCCCCATAAACTAAAGGGGTAAATCAAAGGAATTACGAGCCTCACTCATTGCTGAATTCTAGACAGGATATTTAGCAGCTCTGTACTGACATTAGAATGTAAAAGGGACTAACAGAGATTATCTTCTCTTTCAGTACTTTAACCAAACTCCGATCCTGTTCCATAAATCTTATTTTATGATTTATTAGTCTACTGATTTTTGAAATAAAATCATATTCTTGTAATAAAATCATTTTATTTTGAAATAAAATCTGGTTCTACTGATTGCAAAGACAGCTGTCAAATTTATGAGCGAATATTTATTCTCTCGTTTCCATGTATTTTTCAATTTCTTATTTATTATTTTGTTGTCTGGTCCCCAAATTTATTTTTCTTCATTTAAATACTTCTCCCTCCTCAAATCTTATATTCAAGACATCGAGAGTTATAACCACAAAAATGTATACTCTGCCTCTTTACATCTGTCCATGTTCTCTTCTACAACACAAATTTGAGCCCCTTTCCTCTCTGTTTTGCCTTATATTAAAGGCATCCCAATTATTCCACTAAATTTATCCTCTACAAAGTATTACTGTATTTTTCATACAGTGACAAAATGAATGTGATACAACACAACCTGTTTTTCTTGAAATCATTTACTTTTTTTTTTTTTTTTTTTTGGTGGTGCTGGGGATCGAACTCAGGCCCTTGCGCTTTAAGGCAAGCACTCTAATCACTGAGCTAAATCCCCAGCATCATTTACTTCTTGATTCATTCACAATAAAATTTAAATGCCTGGCTATAGGTTCTAAAATAAGCATTGCTTTGTTCTCACCTAATTTTCACATCTCATGCCATCTGCCCCTCGACTGTTTCTCTGTAGTTGTACCTTCTTTTGTGTTCTTCAGGGAACCCACGTTTCTTTTCTCCCGTTGCTTGTTGCGTGTATTCTCTGCCTGCAGCATGATCCCTCTCAATCTTTGAGTAGTTGACTCACTCACTCATTCTTATCAGGGAGGCTTATCGTGTGTGTGTGTGTGTGTGTGTGTGTGTGTGTGTGTGTGTGTCTATGTAATCAACCTCACCACTATGGGGACAATGACTGTCTAGAAAAAAAGCACTGTCTTTATTTGATACCAACTTACATAAAATATTTCTAATTTAACACAAAGCAAAACAAGTTTAATTTTATATATTATTTTAGTACCCTACAAATTTGAGGGGAAACCTGTCTCTCGTTTTTATTGTGTGTGTCATTGTTGAATAAATACTGAGCCAGGATTTAATATATGAGTAAGAATTCAGTAAATATAACTTCCTTTCACATTTTAATAATCTGAGAAAAAGTTGTGTTTGCTTTTCCTGAGAATTAAGAAATTATTTTTGTTAAAGTTAATTACCAAAAAGAAAATACCTTGCTGAGTTTAAAGAATACATTTTGCATTGCTTCATTTCCTGTACTGAATGTTAGATGTATATGTCATGGGTCATGTAAATAGACCTTGGATGCTATCTAGGGCTTTACAGACTGGACGTGTCTCCTGAAATCCCTGTGTTGAGACTTAACCCCCGGCGGGATGGCAGTAGGGGTGGCAGGGTCATGAGAACCCGGGCTCGTGACTTGGGCTAGTGCCCTTACAACAGATTCTCCAGCGGTCTCCTTCCCCTCGTTGGCTGTATGAGAGCCAGAAAGTGAGCCAGAAAGTGGGTCGCAACCAGACAACCTGTCTACGGCATCTTGATTTGAACTTGCAGCTTCCAAAGTCATGAGAAATAAACTTCTATTGTATATAAAGTACTGAGTTTATACTGCTATGTTATGACATCTCAAACACACACTCACACACACACACACACACACACACACCCTGAGAGTATAATTATCTCCTATTAAATTACCAGAATTGCCACTCTTAGGATCTTAGAAATAATTCTGTTTACAATATAGCTCTGAAAGGGAAAAGGAAATTAGTTGAAGATAGTGTCCTCTAGTCAAAGTGATCCTAAAACTACAAATTAAAACTGGTAAAAATGTACTAGCACATAAATTTAATGTATTTTCCAGAGAAAATGACTCATAAATTTTAGATTGTCTTTTGAAAACTTGAATGGTAACTAAATCTTAATTTCTACCTGTTAAGATATTTTTACAAATTCATCATCCAGCCAAAATCATTAAGGTAAACCAAATGAATCACTTAAGATGATATGCAAGGGAAAATGGTAACTAATTTTTGTATGTATATTATTGAACACCTCTGTAGGCTGTATGGTCTCATCAGATATCGCTTACTGTAATGTAATGATGTTTTGTATCTTTCACCCTATTATCATATAAAAATGCTTCCTGATATTGAATTGTCCATGTCTCCATAGATATCTGGCAATATTATCTTCAAAGTCGAGAGGCGTGTTACATAAAATGGTAATGTAATAAAAGAAAATTTGCACAGCTCAATTTCAAATTAAGAGAGTTATGGTATAAAATTACTGCACATTTAAAGAGTATGTTTTGTATATTTTTTATTTTTCTACCTACCTGTAAACAGTCATATCTTAAAATCTTGTTTTTGGTACTATCTTCTGCATCTGCTTGGTTTTCAAAACTAAATGTATCTATCAGGTGTCTTTACTGAGTAACAATTGCAGAGGTTCTGCTAATACCGATTTGCCAATTATTCCAAGAAATCTTCATAAGTAGTAATCTATTTAATATTTGTATAAACTTAGTGAGGTAAATATTATATTAGTCCAATTTTATAGGCAAAAGTGAGTGTCAGATTCAGGAATTACTCTCAAAGGACCTGGCTCCAAACTGCATAATCTTAAGGACTGCATCAAAACCGCTGTACCCAATTGATGTTTAGTTCTTTATGTGTATATTCTATGTGAACATTTATAGATGTGTTGATATGTATGGTGTGTGCTTTTTGTGCACAATATATATTTTCATATTATGTCTGTGTAAGTGTACTTTTCTTTATTAGTGACATTATTTGGATATTAGTCTTAAATACCTGTCTGGTTTCCAATAAAACATAAATTGATCTATATTTGAATAAGCCAGAATCGACTTACTGTATCTTTATTTTTAGGGTCACAAAAATGTCCAAAAATCTCACCCATAACTATATTTTAGAGATTTCTCTGTCTTCTGAGTTGTGCTCTGGGGTTGAAAATTAAATTGAAGAAATATTTCACAATGAGAATATCATTTGTATAATTCTCTTTTCCCAGAAGAGGAAAATGGCATTTAAAGTGACACATTTAAATTTTGTACACTTATATATTAAAATTATTTTTTCATGTAAAACTTTATCTGAATTTGTAACTCTGAATTTCTTGAGGAAATATGTAATGAATGCTAAAATCACATATATTATTTGCACAAAATATGTAACATATTATATAAAGTATAAATCATTGTAATATGATAATTAAAATCATAGTTACTCTTGTTTTCCATACAAAAGAACAGGTAAATCTATTCAAATTATATGAGCAGAATATTCAATTAAATTTAACATGCTGTGTACATAGATTCTTACAGTTCAGCAAAGAAAGAACTAAAGACTAAAAGGCTATTATAAATAATAACACCAGCATAGATTAGGGGATAACAATGACAAAAACAAAATGGAATTCCTCTATTACTGCTTGTAACAGGCAAATTCTATAATTTGTTTCTTTCATTTTCTGTCAAATGGCAGAAAGGAAGCTGTTTTTCTTTACTTACCATCCCTCTCCTGACTCATCATTAAGTTGCACCTAATGGAATTTTAACTTACTAAATTATTTTGACATTGAGTTTAATAATATGCTAAAGATAGTCATAATTCTTGGTATATGCTGATAACAAAGTAATTATTCATTTGCTTATTTTCTTATTATTCTTTATACTATTCAGATGAGGAGATTGAAGTCAAAGTAACAATTCTACTATATGCTCTTAAAATCTAGTCCTTGGAATATACCTTGCAATTTGCTCTTTGGCAAATAACAAGATTCTGTACTGTACCCCCCCTCCACACACACACAGACACACGAAAATTCAAATTTATACAAAAATGGAGAAAGAAGTTGTGATAAATATTTTAGTGAATTCTGTCACTACTACTGACATTGTTATGTTGTTCCACTCAACCGAGAAGAGTAGGAAATAAAAATGAAAAATTTTGACCAAGGATCAGAGTACCTTTGGAACGAGCAACGGTATCTGAATGACTCCTTGACTGTAAGCTAAGACAAAGAAAGAATCACATAAAGTGGAATGAATCCTGGGAAACATTCCCATGTTGATAAATCTGGATGTTTATATGAATACATTTTATATGATATCTGTAAAATATTTTACTAGAGTGTATGTAGTAAAAAGAATCAAAGGGCTACTATTCAAATCACAAAATGTGCTAGAAGTTTCTTTTTACGTCAGCTTACAAACCAGAGAGGAGACAATAATTTTCAGGGCTTTGTCATAAAGAACAGTATTGATATTAAATATGGTAAATATTTAAATGCATGGGTCATATTTAAAATCTTGTCACTTTTTAGATTTAAATAATGATTTCTTATATGTGTTAGGAGTTTAGAACACTTATTGTTAAATTTAATCTCAGTAATGCAAGCTTACCATTCATAAAGTAAAATAATACTTAGGCTCAAGGAAATAATAAACATTCAAAGTTGGATTTATTACTCATCTGTGTCAGAAACACAATCTGTTTAACAGTATTTAATGACTAATTACGATTAGAATTGACATTTTTAAAGAAACTATGTGGGAACTACCAAAAAAATTCAATACGAAAATATTTGTTGAAATCAAGTGGCTTAATGCAGTCTATAGAACCTTTTATGTAGATTTTCTTTAGTTCTTTGTCATTTTGTATTTGCATTTTGTATGGTTGGGTCTCAATTTGATATTTAACATTCCATTTTATAGAAAAGTTTGAAGAGCATGTAAATAAGTTTAAATATTGGTGAAAAATTCTAATTCCTAGTATGTATCTATCTATAACCAAATTTCTATTAATAATCCTATATTCTTTCATATTGTTATTCATGAAAATTAATATGTTTACACTGAATTGAAATTTGGGTATTTTAAATTAAAAATTAGACCGATGACATTAAAACTGAATTGATGTACATGTATACATTCCTATGTAAATGTACAAATATATGAAGACATATATGTGTGTATTTATGTATAATCAATTAAATAGATAAATGATAGATAAGTAGATACAATTTCAAGTTGTGAAACAAGTACATAAAAGGAATATATTTTAGAGCCTAGTTAATGTGAGAGCTGGTGAATTCAAGTGATTGAAATCTATTATTTTTCAGATAAGTACACTGGTCCTGAGAGATAAAGTAACTTCTTCAGGATCACACAAATAAAATTAACTTTACATTAATAAGATAAATAGTTTCCTTTAACTTGAATCTCTAAAATAGTATAGGTACATCTTCTGAGATATGTATAACTAGAAAAAGATAAAGGAGTACAGGTCTTCGCAAAATGGTAAACAACAAATTTCAGGGCTTAGTTTTAACTTTTTTTCAAATTACCCATAAGAAATATTTTCAATAGATATTTTGGAATACCTTGTATTTGACTTAATACATGTTTTATTTTTCAAAACTACCTTCTGTAAAATGATCAAATTTTATATATGTGTATATATATATACACATATATAAAATTTGATATTTACATATATAACGTGTTATATATATATCACACATGTGTGTGTGTATATATATATATATACACATACTTGTAAGCATTCTCAAGTACATGCTTTTGTCTAGAAATTATATTCTAGTTTTAGCTATCAAACATATTATATAAGTAACATTTAAAACATTAAGAAAGTATGTCCCTATAATCAGTTTTTGCCATGTGTATCAGATAGATAGATAGACAGATAGACAGAAAAGAGAGACAGAGAGAAATACCCCAGTTCATGACTGCTTCTGTTCACGAATAATTTGGTTTGCAAACAGAAGCATTTGACGAATTTGCTTCCACTTGCGAACTCTGCATTGGCTGACGAACATGGCCATTTGTTCTCCATGAACACGAACTCTGCCACCTAGCCCAGAATTGTGGAACAAATAAAGTTCATGAACCAAGGTACTACTGTATAGGTATGTTCAAATTTATAGGGGCTTCAAAAATCATAGCTTGCTCTTTGCAACACTAATCCAGAATCTCTAATATATTAACTAAGATTGAAGGAAACTGACTGCACACTGGAGGATGCTCATCATTACATCTAAAGGAGTGGCAGGCATATTCTGTACATATTCTGTGTACATTAACTATTGTCTTAAACATGAAACACTGAGGCAAGAAAATATCTACTAGTGATTCAGTAGTTTGAGAGACTATCCCATAACAAGTAAATTAAGAATATGGTCATTCAAATCTTATGGTATTAAAATTTCGTGTATACATTTTGGGATACGCATGTACACAACAGTCCATGGCCTGAAAATAGTTGCTAAAATATTAAAATATTAAAAATCCCAAAGTAAATTAGAATACACATACTGAAATATGTATGATATTTCAAAGCAAAATAAGTACATTGTGTCCCACAATGAAACTTATTATGGTCTTGGTTTTTCAAACATAGTTTAAAGCATATTTTAAGGTAGCTGTTATAGCAAGGTAGGAGGAACTCTTTCCGAGTCACATGATTTGGAGAAACTGACTCTACCCCTTCTCAGGACAACCTTCCCCAAAACACAGGGTTGTTTTACTTTTTCCATTTTTGTTTGTTTGTTTGTTTAGTGGTGTTTGGTTAGAGTGGGATTGTGTTTTGTCTAAAAGTTTGCTGGTTTTCTAGAATGCTCAATTTTCAATCTTTAAATCTGGAGAATGGGCTTGCATTAAGATATTTTACTTTAGTGCCAATCAACAGTGTTGATTAAATAGATAAATGATAGATAAGTTGATACAATTTCAAGTTGTGAAACAAGGTTTCCTGCTTCTTCACTCGGAATCTGGGATACAAGCGTTAGAAGATCCAGAGAACTCATTGCCATGATGCTCCTTGCTTGCCGTTGTTCCCAAGCAATATGCGTTCTTCTCTCCAGCTTCAGAGTCTTCTCCTATTTGTTTTACATATAACATCAATGGCTTTTTTCATACTAAGCATCCATAGGACTGATGGAAGCCCCTATGAATACTGCTAGGACCAAAGAATTGTCATGTGGCTTCTATTTGATAAGAAAGGTAGTAAATAGAAAAAGTTGAGTCTTTTCAAATGAGCTATGGTTCTAAACATGTATACCAGGAGACGTGCTATCTCCTAGAGTCTGACACAGGAGGAGAAAGAACAGGACAAGGATGGAAAGTCAATTCTGCATACACTAGTATCATCTGATATTGCTCAAACTTTAGGCCTTTGTAAGAAATTTTGTTAAGAATTAAGAATCAAAAAATTTATTTTACAGTTTATTAACTTGATTTAAAACTACCAAATACATATGAATAGGGAACATACATCTATATAAGTATAAAAGTATGTGTATATATTTATAATATAATCTATGTTTATTCTCTATCCCTTTTTCTTTCTTTTTCTGTCCTAAACGCAAGTATTTCCAACTGAGAATTTACTCACTCGTCTACACAGGAACCTCAACTACAAAGACTTCATAAACTTTTGTTTCAAAGTAACTTGAGATCCCAAAAGGTTGCACAGTGACACAGAGGCTGTCCCTGGCTGCCGTGACCTAGACAAGATCTCAGGGAGCCAACGCAGGGGCTCAGCCCGATGTCAGCCAGTCACTGACCTGCAGGCTCATTATTAAGCTTGTGCCAGTCCCCCCGCCCCGGCCAGGACCTCCAGGGCTCCAAGTCCCATCTCCCTTTCTGCTAACTTGTGACAGTGGCTGTCTGTCCTTGGTGACCACGGCCCTGATCAGCACAGACAGCTGTCTGGTAGATCATCCCTCAGTTTGGGCCTGAGGTTTCCTTGGGATTCTGGTTGTACATTTGCAACGAACAATCCCAGAATCAATGCTGTGTCCTTTGTGACGCATTCTCGGTCACAGCCACGTGGCCACAGTGACCTCCCCTGCAATGCCACTGTAGCTTCTTTGACTGGATGCAGGTTTCTTAAGACTCATTTTGCATGACATGTTGCCATTAAGGTCAGGGCCCACCGATTTCTCTCATCTGCAGCAATTATCCCTGTAGTTGTCACCCAGGAAACTCTGTTGTCACCATTTCTTCTACATCAGTCAGAATCAATAAGGATGACCAGTTCCATGCTCCACGGACACGGACACAGTGACTTCTACTCACATAGACCCATGGATTCTACTGTGTGTTGTGTTGTGGGCCACAATATTATATTCATTGTCCTTTTGCTCATTGTCTCGGGCTGGGGCCTTGGGTCCTCCCCTTGTTGCCTCTTGCATCTCCCCCACAAGCCTGTCTGTCCCTTTGCTTTCTGATAGAGACATACTCAGCTCATCCTGCAGTTTCTCTTTGCTGGCCCTGCCTTCACCCAGGACCCCAGTTCCTTCTGTTAGAAAACAGTACCAGAACCCAGTGCCAGGGGCTGGCTATTGTGGCCTCCAGGGCCTGAGTGCGTGAGGCTGGGCACTCAGGTGTACACTTGCAGACATCTATACCTATTTTTGTATCTGGCTACATTTATGTCAGAAAGCCATGATTTTGATACAGTAGGCTCTCGTTGTCCACAATGTGCTTCTAGATTTTCCACCTTAGAATATAGTCTCAAATTGTTGTCTATGTGAAACATAGATTTTGTACCTGGAATGAATATCTCCTTTTTTATCTCTAGAGCAAGGGAAGGCGGCCTTCAGAACAGCCCTACCCAACAGTGATGGGAAGCAGGACAAATTAGAGGGCACACAGGTCCAGAACCACATGACACCGGGCTCTGCTCAGAGCTGTGGAACCTGGGACAGGCCAACCTACCAGAGACATCCTGCCTTGGCACCCAGACACTTGTAACGCTTAAACTCTCTGCAAGAAACTCTGAAAACCACTTGGGCTGAGAAACATGCTTTAAGTGTTGCTTACTGAGCTATGGGGCTGCAGGGCCATGACTCCAGTGCATGCAGGGGTCTTGAGCAACACTGGCTGGGAGAGAAGTGTGGGTGTTATTGCAGGCAGATAAACGAGAGGAGGAAGGCAAAGATGCACCAGGCAGGGTGTCACTGGTTGGCTCTTCCGTCCCGCCGCACGCCTTCAGGGACCCTGTGCCATGTACAGATTGAGGGATAAAACTACTCCCTAGTGGGAAAATTGGAATCCAGAAGGAATAGCAATCTATGAAAACTGGGCACTTCAGAATACAAGCCACATCCCTGGTTATGAGCTGCATCCCCAAGACGTCACCTCCCTGCAATTTCAGGGTGAATTCCAGGTGCCCACCGGCCTCAGCATAGACCCTCCTGATGGCGTGTAGTCCATGTCCACTAAAATTCACTCTTGTCCTGACTGTCCATTTACCAATTCTCCAAATCCTAGTTTTCCCAGCAGCTGTCAAGCCATCAGTTGCCTTTCCATTCTGCACACTAGATACTCATGCATTTCAACATAAACCGTTTCAAAATTATTGCCACGGAGATGCTTCATGAATTTATCTTGAAAGGTTTTACATTCACTGAAGCGATTCAGTGGGCAGCTGCCCTTGCGTGTGTGGAGCGAGGGATGCCAAACGCTCTCGGTCTCCCTCTATCTCGTCCTGTCTACACTGTAGGCCTGCTAGTGAGTACTGAATTCTAAAGTGAATTTTAAAATTAGCAGAACAGCAAATTCAAAATCGTTGCTAAGTTTAAGAATGTTCAATATTTTTCGTATGTGTGACACTTCTGAAGATTACATCATCATAGAAAACATACATTTTTTTAAACGGGACTTTGAAAGAAGAGGGCAATAGTGCCCCAAAAGGAAGCAGTAAACTTCTGATTATTAGACTTCGACACATATTTCTATACTTAAGTCTGGAGCTATCCAAGAAAATAATATTCAAGCATAAAGTTACACTTTCACACTCGTGTTTATGTTGTATTAAAGCATGTGTAATTTCATATAGTACCTGTGGAAATATTATTTCTCTCATAAATATTCTTTAACATAGGTCAGATGAAGACACAGTTTAACATGCAAATATAGCTTATTAAGGAATACTTTGCCTAATTACTTTTCAAGCTCAATCAAGAATTTAAGTTAGGTGAGAGCTGACAGTTTTGGAATGCAAAAGATTTGTCTTTCCAGATTTTAACTAATTAAACTTGTAATTATTCAATACTTTCCTTCTTTAAGCACTTAAAACACTCTTTTTAAGTCAATTTCCTACAGAGTAGAGCACTAAGTGATCATCAACTACATTCCTCAAATAGAAAACATGTGGTTGTAGAATTTATTGATGCTTGCCTTTCTATGTTATGTTTATATTAAAATAGCTGAAATTTTCTAACAGGCATTGAAATTGCTCCAAAGAGTATGCATTCCATGACTACCCTGAACTTAGAAACTATTTCAAAATGAGTATTTCTTTCTTTCTTTCTTCTTTTTTGATGAAAGCACTGCAGACCCATAAATCGTTAACGTGAGGATTCGGGCCACCGTAAGCGGTGGTAGCCTTGCTTTTTGCAGGCGTGTTCAGGACAGCTGCTATTGACCAGGGTTAATTGCTTTTGACAAGCATACAAAGCTGTGTTTCTTTCGTTGGAGAAGTTGAGTGAAAATAGGGCAAGAAGATTAATTATGTTTTAGAATAACATTGATCTATAAGGATAAACTTGTTTAGAGATCGCAAAGTGGGGAGAAGCATCCACTACTAGGAAGGAAACTGAAGTATTCTCAAAAATCCATTAATCTATATTGTAATTTTAATATAACCTTTATCTCACAACTATTCTTTTATTGATCTGATTCTCAATCATAAAACAATTGTAGATTTTTGCTCTAATTCCGTATGACTCTTTTACTACTACTCACCAAGTTGATGAGCAAAATATGTCTATATACTTGAACTATTTCCCCTTCAGAGTTGGCAGAATGGAAACAATTACTGCAGCAACTCTGTTGGTTTGCCTGTACTTTAGAAGCAAAGGAAACATGTTTTGCAAGTAAAGGAAGCTGTTGTGATTGACATTAATTAGTACTACTGTTATCAGAGGTTATGGATAATAGAAACATTTTCTCAACTTTGAAAGAGGTTTCATAGAGTTGGCATATCAGTAGAATAGTTGTAAATAAATTTTGAATGTGCCTTTTGCTCTAACTTGATGAATATTTGCTATTATTCTATTGTAATTGTCCACTACCCGAGTTGCTAGATGAGTTTAAAAAGAATTGGAACCATAAATTGCAAAAGTCAAATGGGCCATGGTACACTTCAGGTTGTACTAAGAGGTAGCTTGTCTAATTCCAATTGTCTAAAGTTCAAGAATGCGTAGTTTTAATGACAGTGATTGAAAAATTATTAAACCTGGACACCAAGGTTTCAGTTTAGAAAAACGGCTCATAGATTAACATCTTTTGTCTTAAAAGAAAACAAGTAACACAAGTGCCCTGGGTTCACCACCGCTGCCTTAAAGCCTCACATACTCATAGGCGGGGCTTTTGAGAGTGATGGAGTCACGGCTGTGTGAGGCTGAATTGGTCCACTGATTGGGTTAGCACAGATCTGGGTGCAGATGATGGATTTACTGAAGAGAGAAGACCTTCCTGGGTGTGGGTGGCAACAGCCAATAGACTCGTAGCCTGGATGGAATAAAAATGGAAAGAAGAAAGTCTTTTCTGCTTCCTGTCTGCCATACCATGGTCTGTTTCTCCCCTGCCAGCCCCTCTGCCTTGGAACCAGCCAGTTACAGACTGAAAACTCTACAAACAGCAAGCTAAAACAAGCCTTTGCTCCCTCAGCTTGTGGGTGTCAGGTATTTTGTCCTAGCACTGAGATTGTAACTACGACATGTACTAAACCTATAGGTTTAGGGGAAATTAAGAAAGATAGCTTTTAATCTTTAGCTATTTGTACCCTATTATAATGAAAGATGATAGAGACTAGCAATGAAAATTACATATAAATAATTCATGAAAAATTTGTACATAATTATGTTAAAGTACAAAGGAGACCTAACGAGCAGATAACTTAAAATTTGATATCATGAAGAATTACAGATTATGAGTCCAAATGGTAGCATGAAAAATGTTTTTTGAGAGTAATTCCTATTCAGCTTTGGCATCTTTCAAACTTCTACTCTGTACCACAATTTTGGTAAGCACATCATAGCATATAATCAACACGATATTCCTATAGTGTCCACCTTTCACCTAGATGAGTATAATTTGATAAAAGTCTTTCTTTGACTAATTCAGCTAGTAAGTATGCACATATTTCAACTGCACAACTTTCAAAGCAAATCTTGCAACAAAAGATGTCTCATGTGCTACTGTGGATGTATGAGACGTAGAGGTAATGTAACTGAACACAACGGTTTCTCCTTTTGATGAATGCAAAACCAATGAACATGATCAGATGATAAAAGAATTGAAAAGCATTTATTCCTTGCAGCAAGAAAGGAGAGCCCTGGGATTATCTGCAGAGCAGTGCTCTCCCGGAACAAAGAAAGTGTGGAGGTTTTATTTGGGGAGTCTGTACATACTCACATAGGAAAGCACACATGAGATGAACACATTTCTGGGCATGCTCAGTTCAAGGCCATTGATCACATGCTTAAAAAAGAAAAATGGTGGACAGGAATACTTCTGGGCATGCTCAGTTTAGTATTATAACGAACTAAGTTTATTCCGGGTTGTTTAAAAGAATAAGTTAGAATGACTCGGTGACCTTGGCTTGTTCCTAGTAAGATTTACAAAAAAGGTGTATCTGAAATGAAAGAACAACTTCAAAGTTGCAGTATCAGTCTTTTACAGGGACAACAGCTACCTTCATTTCAAGTCTAGAAATTTGCTGCTTAAAGGGGCCAGCCCCACTTAATAGTAAACAATAGAGCTTAAGAAAGCATTTTAAAGTGGAAAGACAATATGATGAGAGAGAGAGAGAGAGAGATGCAGATAACTGAAGTAGAGTCTGAAGTTCAGCTCAACAACAGTGTGTTGGCTAAAGCATATGGAAGTGGTTAATATTAAAGAATCAGAAGCTTATCCTTTGATTGTCACTAAGTTAGGGAAAACTATATTTACACTTCTAATACTCAGACTTGTAATAATAGACATCTGGGGAACACAGCAATTGATATACAAGCTTCGTGTGGATTCATCTGTGCTCCTTAAAACTATTGTCTCAAATTGGAAGTATATACTTCAAACACAACTTAAAAATGATAAATATCCAGATAGAACAAACAAGTGAAAATTATTGTCAAGAAAGATTATTGATTTGCACTTTTCTTTTAAGTAGGAAGTGCTGTGGCTAAAACACAAGCAGATTTTCTCATAACTTAGTATAAAGGCACATCACCTAATTAAGTTCCAGGCACCTCAAATTGAGCAAAGAATCACGAATATCTATCTGATCCTCATATATGAGTGCAGATGAGTGTGGCTAATTAAACAGGTAAATGAGGGGGAGAAAACACCTACCATATCTGGAGACAGAGTAACAGTAACATACAAGTTATAACTTCAAGAAAAACTGTTGTACAAATGAAGAGAAGTATTAGCTAAAGAAAAGATACAAGAGGAAGGTGAGATTTTAAGAGCAACTTTTGGTGCACTCAAAAATATTCAAAAGCATATGATATCTTCAAAAAAATGGGTATGAAGGACAACAGAAAAGCAGGAAAACATTTTTTACATTCAGCAAATATTTTATCTTATTTATTTGAAAATACATTAGGTAAATATGTAGATATAAAATAGTCCCTGCATACCTTTAATCTGTTAAATGAATTCTATGTTGTCTTGCATCCAATTTGAAGAAAATTTATCCTCTGTTCTAAATATGCTGGAATTTTCTAAAACAAAAAGCTACTTGCTTTCCTTTTGACTATTAATAGATCTCTTAAATAATAATAGCCATAGCATCATATCACAAAACAATTTTCAATACATGAAGTTGTAAACAAAAATTTAAGAAAAATAACTATACTACTATAAACTAGCAAAATCTGAAGGCATAAAAATAATTCCCTTAGACTATATAATTTTATATTAGATGTCCATGGGAATATTAATTTTTTTAAAAATGTGTTTATTAGTCCATATGTGCTGTACATAATGATTACATTCATTATGGGGAGTTGGTACATGTATATAACAGAACTTAATTCTTTTTACTTTCCTTTTCCTTCCCATCCTTCCATCTTTAGATATTCTTCTCATCTGTTAAAGATCTAACTATAGGGGAAAAGATTTTTTTAAATGAAAGGAGGAAACTAGCTGAAATTAAGATAACCCACTCTATGAATTTGGGGCAACAAAAATAAAGGAAAACTACTAGAATATACACTTCTACCAAAAATCAAATAATTTAAAACCAAGATGTTAAAGATAATGAACTATGCATAAATTTTCCATCATTTTCCTGAGTAGGTACTAATTACACAAAGAAGTGAATAAGCTGAGTACATCGACATGTTACCCATATTATCAGCAAAGTATGGGACACTAGTTAGATCAGGGTTTAAAGATAATTTCTGATCAATTTCTAGCTGACTACTAATGTACATCTGTTAACTTTCTTCAACATAGGAACAGGAAACAAAAAAATGTCACGTCAGTGACAACTTAAATGGAAGAGACAGATGCCAAAAAATTAATCCCAACAAAATAGAGAATAAATAAACAACAGCAAAAAAAAAAGCAATACTTTCAAGGAGAGAGAATAGAACACAATATCACTTCAGTATCTCTCTAAAATGCCCCTTGCAAAAATCATGAACTCTGACAAAAAAAAGAAGAAATTCTGGCCATGAATAAAAATTCATAGACCCCAATGAGTCTGAGGGAATACTACTGACAGTATCAATAAATTCATAATGGGAGTTACGGAAGACCTAAGAGAAAGAGAACAAAACAAGGGTTTTGTAAATAAAGAGGGACGAGGGGTTGAAGGGAGGAGAGGGGAAGGGGAAAAAAAGAAGCAGCAAGATATATCATGTACAGGTACAAATTTTCTATGATGAATGTTATCACTATATATATCGAAAATGTACCATTAACATAAAATATAAAAAATTCTCAGAAATTTTGGACCAAAATATCACATATTAGATGAACATATAAAACACTGGAGATCAGTAACTGCAATAAGGATTAAAACAGGCAGTCTTCACCTTGCCACATCATAATCTGTTAAAAGCCTAATTTAAAGAGAAAAATTTGAAAATAGCAAGTGGAAAAATACTAACATAAAATAGAACGGCATAGATTGCAATGCTAACTTCTCTTCAGAAAGAAGCGATAGAGGGCAGAAGGCAATGGGATGAAGTATTCAAATTAAAAAAAAAAAAAAAAAAAGATCAGTAAAGTGTTCTCTACCCAGCAATAGTATTATTCAAATGTTCAGATAAAGGGATCCTGGGAGAACTGACGTCTCTCTATATGCCTTACAAAAACAATAAATGAGAATCTTGAAGATGAAAGGAAATGACACTAGATGACAACAGGAATCTGAAAAAGCAGCAGCACTTATAAAGGTAGTTACTTAGCAAATTAATAAAGAACAGTATATATATATATATTCTCATTTATCTGTATTGATATAAATAACTGCTTATAAATAAAATTAAATTATATGAATATTTCTAATTTAAATGTGGTAGCGCACATATGAAAATAGTACTATAAGAAGGGGAAAATAGAGGGTACTGAAGCAAGTTTTCTGCTATGTTAGAATTAATTTCGTATTATTCTAAGAGAAATTTTGTAAGATACATATATATTAAATAGAGACTTAATCATCAACAAAGATCCTTTTTAAATGGTACACTTAAATTTATCCACTTAAAAAGTGAGCAGTGAAGGGAGAATGGGCAATACGGGTCTAGAGAGGGAAGATCCGATACTCGGAGGACACAAATCCCTAGAGGGCGAAACCCGGCCGCATCTGTTCTTACTTCGCAGGGCTGAACACTGCTGCACACAGCAGAGATGGCCAGACTTATAGGAAATAAATAACGAAAAATAAATAAATAATAAAACAACAGAATATGAGCAAGTTATAAGAAAACAGAGCAGAACAGAAAAACAGTAAACATAATCCTCAATTTTAGACTTTCTCCATAGAAACATAAATACGAACTGTGGGACTTTCGGAAGGAAGTGGATCAGGACACCACCTTCCTCCATGGAACCATCTACTGATAAGGCTCTAATTCGATGGCCTCATTGGTAGGTGATGGAAACTGAAGGGGTGGAGTCTACTGGGAGGGGGCGTGTCTTGGGGGCGTGGCCTAGAGGACAATAATGCCCCTGGCCTCTTTCTCACCTGCTCTTCCCTCCTCTCTCTGCTCCCGGCCTCCCTGAAGAGGAGCAGCTTTGTGTCCCCCAAGACCCCCGCCGGGATGCTCTGTTTCTCCTCAGGGCGGCCGCAGTGGAACCAACAGACTATGAAATCCCTGAGCCTGTGAGCCTAAGTAAGACTTTCCTCCTTTAAACTGTTTATTTCCAGTATTAGACACAGCAACAAAAAGCTAATACCCCAGTCAAACAAAACTAATACTTTCTATGATCTGACATGAAAACCCCAGAAGCATATTCCATAATGAAATTGTACATATCATTTAAACTGTAGAAATTGCTTTTTTTCTATGAGCTTATTGAAAATTTCCAATCATTTCACAAATTTCTCCGATTATCTGTCATGACTATAATTTTTTTTGAGAAGAACTATTTTGTAATATATTTCTTGAGAAAATTAATGGAGTGGGTATTTTGTCTTCTTGTCAGTGAATTTCTTCACAATGTTTTCCTCACTGATTTATATAATTACAGGATTTTCTTATAGTCAAAGAAGTTATGATTATCTCCATCTTTCTACTTCATACCTACAAGGTCCTTGAATATAAATCACACATTCTGAATAAAGACATCATCATTCATCTGTAAAACCTTTATATTCAGTAAATGATGTTAGGATATCTTTATGCTTTTTAACCAGAGGAACAATAAATCTATATTCCTAAACTAACCAAAAAGGAAAAAAGACACTTTTGACGCTTAAAACCCTTCAGTACTAGAAATAAAATACCACGTTAATATGTTTCTACTTAGCTGAAATTTCATGAACTCTCTTGTTAATCACTGATTTTGACAACATCGTTTCTCTCTGGAAATTGGTATCATTGGTGTGATGCTATATATATAAATTTTTCTGAGTATTGTTTTATACTAATAAATTCTCGAGAGAAAAGATCCCATTTCAACAAATAAATTCTGCAATTTTAGAACAGCCACATTTTGCCAATCTATTGAGTGTATCTCTCTATTTGATTACACTGCACCTGTGTGAAGTGATCATTAAAGCAGTATGAATTCTGAGTGAATTACAGAGTCTGCTGGCCTTAAATTGATATTACTTTCATTTATTTACATACTAAACCTACTTAAAATATCAGCCTCATAATAAGGAGGACAGGACACAAATTTCTATTGCATCTACCAATTGATACCAATTGCATCTACCAATTCAAGTGTGAAGAAATAAAATATGATGTGTGTTTTAATATCTTACATTAAGGTTTTTCTTATTCTTCATTTAAGAACTAATAAAAATGTATGAGTATTAAAATATCATTTATCATCAACTGCAAAAAAATTGATGTATATTTGTGTGGTCATAGAAATCCACAAAAATATTTTGTCAAATAAATAGAACATATAAATGCATATATATTACTTATGAGTAAAGTTACTAGTATTGCAAGTCCTGTTTCATGTGACAAACATTTTCTTTGTATTGAATTTTTTCTGCATCTTGAAAAAAAGAAAGGACCGAAAGAAGGAAGGAAGGAAGGAAGGAAGGAAGGAAGGAAGGAAGGAAGGAAGGAAGGAGGGAAGGAAGGAAGGAGGGAAGGAAATGCCAAAAGTGAGTTTTCTTTTTTTGGTTGAATGCGATTTGTCTGAAAATAAAATTACTGTCAATAACAGTATGTTTGCATGCAGTTTCACAAGGTCTTGTATTCTCTTTAGTATTAAGGAATAGTAGCATTTTAACCACTGAGATATGAAGCAGATGTGAAAATACTGAGTGGATTTTCATGGTCCTGCGCACCCCGGATGTCAGCTGGTCTTATTTTGGCTTTTGATGGAGAAATGAAATTGTAACTCAATCTCACTTTACCTCAGTGGATGAGCCAGCCCATCCCTCTCAATGTCTAGAGAACACCTGAGGAAATGTGCTGGTTCAAGGGACATGAGTGGCTCTGAGGTCATTCCTTCAATGACTTTTTCTAGCATTACATTTTCAGATTCACTGTCAAAGGACTCCTCTCTCCCTTCTCCACATTGGGAGCTTTTCATTTAAAAGTATGTGTGGCAAGCTTTAACTGAAAGTATATATATAGTAATATGTTTGTGGCAATGAAAGCAGGTTACATGGTCTCTAAGTTGACAAGACAAAAGAAATTATATGCATTCCTGGTGTTTGGCATCTTAATATAAGATACTTCTCATTGGTAAGATTTCTCATTAGTCTTTAAAAGATTTTGTTTATTTTGCTTAGAACCACCTTCCATTTTGTATTTATTAACTACTTTTCATTGGGATATTTGCCCCTACCTGCACATTTCTAATAATTTTATATGCAGCATTCGTGGCTGTCGACTTGTACAGTATTTGTCATTCTTGATCCACTCTTCATCCTTTGTCACCTTGCTCTGTATCCCGGGGATGTGATGTACATGGACTGTCTGCAAGTGCTCCGCTCTCTTCTCCATCCAGCTGGTTTTGACCTCTGAGAGACACCAGCAGGAAGTCAGAGAATGGAAGACAAGAAAATCAGGGTTTCCATTCCACTGACTTTCACCCTACTGGGTTACCATATGTTTACTATGTCCTTTTGCCTGTGAAAACTATTTCTACAGGTGACCCTATCGGTAGTCCCAGCCTCCCTTCATAAGCTCTGATTTTCTAACTAAAACCAGTCTGTAATAGAAACATTTTTCTGAATCCAAAAGTTCTTTCCAGGAAAAGATTGGGTAACTGCAATTACCTTAACATTTTTCTCTAATATGCATATCATAAGAAGAGTCTTTGGTTTGTTGTGTTAAGCTGAAAAGGTTTTTGAAGTAAGCCATAAAAAAGAAATCAATGATTATGAAGAGCTTTGTAGATTTTGACTGTCTTATGAACTGACAGACAGACCAAAAATTAATGTATCTAATTATACCAAGAGAGATACAGCCCAACATTTGCTAATTACATGAAACTCAAAGCTTTTAGAGATTCATTTTCCAAAAGAAAACTTGCTTCCATGGCTTGCTTTTGTCAGAACACCTGGCACCTGAACAAGGAATTAAAAAGAAGCAATGAGATCAAAAGAAGCTTGAAATTAAGCAATATTTTCCTGCTTTAATATAAGGCTTGGGAATGATTTTAGCGCCTAACGAGACTAGGAGATAGACAGAAATTTCTACAAATTTGTTTTCTGTTGCTCCTTAACAATATCCTTAACTCACCAAATTAGAACAAATCTAGTTGTTTTTTGAGAATCAATTTTATATTTTTCTGGTTAGTTTTGTTGTGCTCAAACCTTGGCATTACATGGATCATTTAAACTTTTTGAGTTGGTTCATTTAATACTACATATGAATACATTAACAACGTCACTCATTGAAAAGTTCAGATACACTAGTATAATCCCATGTGTCTCCATTTTAAGTTAATAAAAATTTATCTTCTTTATGAACAATGATACATACTAAAAAAATAAGACCAAGTTATAGCTACTTTCTTTCTTCCATTCTCATATAGCTTCATCTGAGCGAAATTAGATGAAATGGGTGCCACTGAGGAATAACTGTTGGAAGATTCTGTCTCACACTGGCTATTTCATGGCATGAAAGACAGCTGTTTTCAGTCCTCATCTCCTTGCATTTTGTTTCTCCACACTTTGTGCTTATAGCTACCAGATCTTTGTGGGGGACACAATACAGCCTGAGTTCTGAACTGATAGTCATCACAATGATTAAATCATAATATTTTATAATTTACGTTATGATTTAGATATAGAATGTCATCCAAGTCCTTCCTCTATGCTATTTCCAATTTGGAATCAACCAGAAATAGACTGAAATTTCTGAAAATCATAAGCTAAAATATCTCTCTCCTCCCTTATCTTGTAAGTGCCAGGTACTTTGTCCTGATATTGGGAAAGTAGTAATTTGTTACCATGTATGTGCTGTGTACAATAATTATTTTATTTGGGACTTAACTCTTTGATATAGTTGTGTTTATTATTCCAATTCTACTGGCATGAGAATAAGCTGCAGACAGGTTACATCATAACCAAGTAATTTAGTAAGTGACTTAACTTGGGCATGGTGAATTGCAATAGGCCATTTTTACTGGATTCCTATGAGGCTCTGGAAGAAAGTCTTATGAATCTTGACAACTAAAGACACTTAAAAATCAAAAATTCCCCTTTCATTCTATGTCCCTTTTTAGATTATGTTGCAAAAACTAAGTGTGAAGTTCAGATCAAGATGATGTGTTTTGGATTTAAACAGATGACTGTATTAGCATTCTCATTGCTGGGACACAACAGCCAATACCCACAATTTAATGGCAAAGAGGTATAATTTGGCTTACAGTTTCAGGGAATTCAGTTCATGATCAATGGCTCCAAGGCAGAAAGATCATGCCACAAGTGCACTGTAGAGCAGAACAGGGAGAAATGCCAGAGAGCACGGGGTGAGGGATCAGAAATTGAACCAAGGCCACACCCCCATGCCCAATGATCTGAGTAGGGCCCAAAGCTAACAAAGTAGACACTCTGCTCCACATATCACAATCATTTTTTCAAATCTTAGCTTTGCATATTCTGGCTTTGAGATTACCAGCAATTCACTTACATTTTCTTTGTTTTTGATTATCCGTCTGAAATATGAGGAAAGTCATATGTCACTCATGTTTAAGGCAAGACTAGCTAAGATTCTGTAAGTTAGGAAAGTCAATTGTTTCATATTGTACAATATTCTGTGGTTGTAACCAACTTCTGCAATGAGTAACCCCAACTCAAACACCAGATGCTATCTCCCTGCAAATGAAGTTGTTGGGCTAATTCCTTTATTTTTCTCCCTGGATACCAAGCAGCAACTTGCCTTTTCCATTTATTTATTTATTTATTTATTTATTTATTTTGCCTTTCCTTGAAGTTAGGTAAGATCAAACACATTCCCAGCCAAAATTTGTGTTCCTTTTTTTTTTTTTCATATGTGCATGTGTGTATTCCTTCACTGAAGAAAACCACCAACACAGTGAAGAGAAAACTTATAGAGTAGGAAACAATTTTTGCCAGCTGCTCCTCAGACAGAGGACTAATATCTAGTATATAAAAAGAACTCAAAACAAAATAAAACAACAACAACAACAAAACCCCTAGATCTCCCAAATTTAAAGACCCAATCCAAAAATGGGCATTTGAAATAAATAGGCACTTATCAGATAAAGATTTACAAATGGCCAATAAATGCATGAAAAAATGTTCAACATTGCTGGTTATTCAAGAAGCACAAATTAAGACAACAATGAGATTCCATTTCACTAGAGAAAGAATGACTATCATCAAGAAATTAACTAATAACAAAGGTTTTTTGAGGTTGTGGGGGAAAAAGAATGAACTCTCAAAGTTTGCTGACAGATATTCAAATCAGTATTTAAAAAGAGATGCCTTTGAGGGGCCTAAAACAAGTACTCTTTTTTCTCCTACTGTATATTTAGCAGTGTGGTAGTAGTAGTTTGAAATCACCTATGGAGGAAGTTTATCATTACGAAAATTAGAGAGCATGACATTTTTTTTCTTTCTTCCCTCCCTCCCTCCCTTTTTTGTTTCTTTCTTCTTTCTTTCTTTCTTCCTTCCTTTCTTTCTTCCTTTCTTTCTTTCTTTCTTTCTTTCTTTCTTTCTTTCTTTCTTTCTTTCTTTCTTTCTTTCTCTCTTTCTTTCCTACTTTCTTTCTCTCTTTCTTTCCTTCTTTATTTTTTTTCTCTCTTTTTCTCCCTTCAGAAGACTAAAATGTTGTATAGACCAGACCTACTCAAACTGTGGTGCACTGACTAGTACAAATTGATGAACTATTTGTTACTATTCTCTCTTGGATTAAATACAATAGTTAAGGCACTTTGAAACATTAAGAGCATTCTGACACTGCTATTACTTTTATATGTGTGTTCATTTGGTTTTGGTTACTAATTTCTATGCAGTTTTACAAATGTTTTAGTCGTTAGTGGATTGTGAAAGAATCCTGTTCATGAGTTCATTGCTATAGATACTAAAGTAATTCTCTGTTCCATGGAATCTCTATAACAAGATCACTTTCAACTATTTTTTGCCCTGCCATGGAAACTGGAGCTCATCCAATTCCCTGCTTGCTTCCCTTTCTCACTAGTTTAAGGACCAAGAATGACTGATGTCCCGGCCAACTTAAATTACTGCAGTGAATTTTAGTAAGCGTATTTATTTCTATGTACTATGAATTCCATTTTTCTGGGAACTCACTTTTATAGAACAAATAGGAATATTTCCCTAATGTGGAAAGCTATCAGGATCAAAAGCTCGAGAATGGCACGAATAGAAGAAAGAGAAAGTGATGTTGGCAAAGGGAACCAAAAGTAATTCTGCAGTGAAAGATTTTGTGAGTCTTAAAGGCTTGCTTAGAAATTCTGTTGCAAAAAAAATCTTTATTATTAAATCCAATGTTATTTTGAAAGCTGTAATTTTCTTCAAAACTTTGGCACTTATTTCTAGCACTTCAAATAAGCTATATAGTTTGTATTTTTACTAGTCTAAATGTGCACTTAAAAAGTTCAATGTTACTTTAAAAATCAGAAACTAGAGATAGATGGAAAACCTTAGGCCAGAGATTTGGAATACTTATCTCCTGTACATCTTATTTGATCACATTATGCCAACGTAAATTCCTGACTAAATTCAAGCAAACTTATTTATATCAATAATTATATTTCCTGTGGAAATATCAAATCCACATTCTGTGTCTCCACAAATCATCTTCCACTGACTCTTGACTGCCTCACCCTGGAGTAAAGGGGAATTAGTGTTCATAAAGATTCTATTCTGTGTCGATTCATTTATTTTTAATATTGTACTTAATGGTCACAGCTATAAAATAGGACTGTTACTAGCTTTAATGTATAGCCAAAATATCGGAAACACAGTAAGCTCACAAAATAATAAATGACACATACTATAAAATGACAAATCTGAGGTGAAATTTAAGTCTTTAACACCCACAACTAATATGTTTTCACTTCATAAACTTATGCCACCCAAGCTCTTTAATAAAATACTTTGGGTTTCCAAAATGTAGCTCATGGCCTGCTTGGGTTGTCAGTTGATGAAGTGTTTGCTTCCTCTCCTGTCTCCTTTTGGAGCTCTCATTTGCAACTTCCAAGAATTTCATGTCATCTTCATTATGATTAATTTAGTGAAATAATAGGTTCTTGAAAAGCTAATTCATGTGGGAGCTGGTGAAAGAGTATGAGAAAGCTCGCTCGGTCTGCAGATTTCAAATGCTGGCTTTAAATAATAAAAATAAACAAAATTTAGAAGAAAAGAAAAAAAAAAGAAAAACCAATCTTACACTGAGTCTCACAGTTCCATCTAGACATCTAAGGGAGAAAGATGCATCTTGGAAAAAATAAGAGTGACCTCTAACAGGATGAAGGTGATTGAAAATAGGGAAGGAATATCTACTTACCTTTTTAGTTGGAAAAAACTGCTCCGTATGCTTGTACCTATTCTTATTTTTTAAGTAATTGAAAAGATAGGAACTCTAAACATTCTGTATGGGCCAAAAACAGGGGCAAATGTATAATTATAAATTTATTGAGGGAAATATATCTGGATTAAAAGTATAAATTTTAGGATACTGCATACTAAATTTCACAAGTATATATTCCTATATAAATTATGGCACGAGTCTTTTCCTTAGCCACAGGAAATTTCCTAGTGGATCTTCTCTGGCAATTTTCACCAATATCAGAGGATACTACATGTTTTAAATATGGATTAGTGTTTTTTTTTCTATTCTTTCTATATATCATGATATAGAAAAACACTCTGCCTACTTCTCCTTTCATCATAGTATTTTTGAGATCCATCTTGTTATCAGTGGCAGCATCCATACTCTGTCCTATTTTATTTTTGTTGTTGGTTTTTTTTTTTAATTTTTTTTTTCCTTTGGTGCTGGGGATTGAACTCAGGGCCTTGTGCTTACGAGGCAAGCACTCTAACCACTAAGCTAAATCCCCAGCCCCTCTGTCCTATTTTAAAGCAAAGAAGTATTCATTATCAAAAGGTACCCTTTGTCATGTTAGTGGACATATGATTTCTTTTCTGTTTTTGGCTGTTATAGAGGAAGTATCTATAAACTTTCTTATGTATGGCTCTTGGTAAATATATGTATCTTGTAGACACCATAGTTTATGTCTCTTATTTAAACAAGTAGCTATAGAATTGCTAAGTGATATAGTAAGTATAGATTTGACTTCATTAAAAAATTTCCAAACAGTTTCCCATACTCATGTATTGTAGATAAATTTTTAAATAAATTTAATCTGTTTAACCCTTCCCAACAAGTTTTCAGTCTTTTGACTTTGGCCATTCTAGAAGATGTGAAATGCTTTCTCACTGAAGTTTCCCTGATAGATGAATAGTATTGTTCACCTTCCCACGTCTGCCTCTCCCTTTTTATGAGGCTGTTTTATTTTGATTATTCAGTTGTATGAAGAGTCCATATATTCTGTTTACCAGCATGCATAAGATATACAGTAAGTGAATATTTTTACTAGTTTCTGAAGAAACTTTTTATTTTCCTAATGAACTTTTTTGATACATGGGTATTTTGTGTTTATGACCCTAAATTTAGCATTTTTTTCCTTTACATCCAATGGTTTATTTTATGTTCAATAAGAACTCTTTCCCTACCACAAGTTATCAAAAATATTTGTGTAAGTTTTCCTTTAAAATATTTCTGTCTCTTGTTTTTATGCTCTGATTTGAATTATTCTTTGTGTATCAAATACAATATGGCTTGAGTTTCGTAGGTATTTTATGCAGATAAATGATTCCATAACATTAACTTGATATAAAACATGTTCTTTCCTCCCTTCAAATTTCCATGTTGTCTTTGTTCAAATATTTATTTACTATATGTATATGGGCTTTTCCTCAACTATCTATCCTAGTCCCTTTAATACTTTTGTACAACACTGCAATCCAATAATTTATGCCAATCCTGAAATTCCTTATTCATTGTGTCTTTATAGCACCTATTAAAAATCATATGCATCATACCTACAAATGAATCTGTGAGTATCATTTTGGCTATTTTAAGTCTTTTGAGCTTTCGTATACATTTTACAAAAAGTTCCTCAAATTCTCTATATTAAGTGTACTTAGGTTTTATTTCAATTTTTTCAACCTAGGTATACATTACATACTGTGCATACTTCAGATATTAAGGTCACATAAAACTGATAAATTATGACAAGTGCATGTACTTATGTAATCTGCATTCCTGTCAAAACACAGAATATTTCTATTGCCTCAGAAAGCTCACCACTCCCTTTTTCAGGCAATCTTTGTCTCACACCAGTGAAGCTAACAGCGGCCTAATTTATTTTACCATACATGGTTTTCTACTTTTCTAGATTTTACATAAGTATATTTATACAGAATGTACCCTTTTTGTCAGTTTCTATTCCTCAGTGTCATGTTTTAGATTTTTAACATGTTGTTTTGTGCATGTGTGATACATTCCCTTTACTGTTGGCAGGATTCCATTTTACAAATTTAACATAATCAGTTTTCACATGCTTCCATCAATGGATAGTTAGGTTTTTCCTAAGTTTGGGCTATTAAAAGTGTCTGTGATGACATTCTTTTTAAACATTTGCGTGGATACATGTTTATAAATTCTTTAGTCTCTTCCAGTAATCTTTTCTGTGTATTGACGTGCTTTTATCTTATAATCTCTGGTATGCTAAAATCTTGGTGGTATGATACACTGTAGGTTCAACTAATTGTAAAGTTTTCAAAATAAATTTTCGAGAAATAATCGGATGAGGAGGCTGAGGTGAGGAGAAGGGTGATCTCTTATCTCTTCTATACATGTCGTAACATTACTTAGAAGTATAGTAGCAGCAGTAGCCTTATTTCCAGAGCCTGTCCTACTTGCAGAAAGCAAAAATGGCAAGACTGTTGTTTATTTAATAGATTTATCTCCAGGGTGCTCGAGACCATGTCAGGCATTGTACTATGCACAGGGGCTAGAAGTATGAAAAAGGCAATGACAGGCTTCAGGAAAGTAAAATTTCCGGGCCAAGGAGACTTTATGTAGATAATTACCATGGAATATGACATGCCTGATAATAGATTCTTCCCCAGTTATTATAGTACCACTAAATGGATAAATATTTCAGAAATAGTGACTGATTCTTCAAGTAAGTTTTGAAGTGTGAATTGGAATTATTCGAGCAAAAAGAAATGTCAGTTGCAGGATTCCAGATGTAATGAAATCAAAAGTAAAGAAATGCAAGATAGAATTAGCATGGTGTGTGCAAACACAATGTATATTTTTTTTATTTCAGCTAACAAATTTCATTAACATTCTTCATATTTTTACATAATCTGCACAATCAAAATGTTTATGGGCTAGCTGCATAATAGTCTATCAAATTATCATTTAAAACATTTTAATGGGAGTGCATTTGCTTCTTTCAAAAGACATTTCCAGATTTAAAAAAAAAAAAACCAAAGGTTATTAAAGTTCATTCACACAATTAATATAAAAATTGTGTGATTTTTCCTGGATCATTCATTTTATTTCTTCCCTATATAAAAAGCTAGATTTATTTATCCTTTATAAATAAATAGTAATCTATATTCTTAGTGAGCATATTCTTGCAATTTTAAACTATAGAAGTGACAGCAAATATCACCTATTAGTGCATCAGTTTTGTCATCTATTGTGGAAATGAGAACGAGTTTAAAGTAAAATTTATATTCTAATGAAACCACATTCCACAACGTAAGTGCTGGATGACAAACAAATAGACATATATATGCATAATTTTTCTTTGTGTATATTCAGATATAGCAAATGGTATTATATGTTTATCTACACAATTAGTATTCATCTATCCATCCAAACATACTCCCTTCTATCATTTATTTCTGTCTATATCTAAGTGTTGTAAGTGAGAACATGAACCAGATTCTCAACTAAAGTTAATAGTTGAATGACTTTATATCCATTGAACTTCAAAGACTAAGAAAATAAAAGTTAACTGATAAATTCTAAAGGTGTTGTAACAATTAGAGGCATGACTATCAAAGGATGCCAATTTTTCCTTGTTGAGCATACTTATGATTTCATATTTATCACCAAATATTTGTCATTATTTGATTAAATATTGATGAAGTGTGATAATGTAAGTTGAATCACATCTATCTCTTTTGGAATGACTTCCTCATAAAGGTAGGATCTTTACTTTGCTTGGCTTACCTCTATTTAATGCACTTGATCAAAACTATTCTTAGATATCTACTCTGTCAGTTGTGGATCACTGAGGTGTCAAGTAATTTCATTTATTGTCTTGAGAATGATTTTTGTTTTCTCTCAGCTCTTCAAATCCTAACAAAATTAAATTACACTTTCTCATTTTAAGAAGGAAATAAGGAATTGGTAATGATTATTTTTCCATAATATGAGAAGTTGTACAAATTAACAGTTTAGGTTTATTTATTATATTCATACATAAAATGTAGATTTTAGGACATAAAGATAACACAAAACAGAGGAAGTTAGAACAGTACAATTCAGAAATTAGAAAAAAATGCCATTACGGCCACCTAATGCTAAAACACAATATACATAGAAATGTTAGTGATTTATATTCCACTGTCAATTTTTCAGTTGCTTGGTCTTGCACATGACTGAATGTATTCCAAATAGAGAGTAATATAACATTAGATCAATTAACAAAATTTAAGATGATGCTTTAAAATATCTATGATTTTTCCCTGTAAGACAAATGCATGGATAAGTATTTTGATTACACCCTCAAAGTGTACTAATTTTCTTATGCATATTTTGCTGTTTAATAACTCGGCGACTTTTGTTTAATGTGTTAATTCAGCATATGTTTAGCTTTGGATGCTACTTAAAACTCTGAGCCACATTTATCTAAAGATTAAGTTTCAATACAATTTTTGGCTGCCCATATTACAGATTATTATGAGGTTCCTTGTCGGGAATAGACATGAGCATGCATTAATTAATTCTTTAACGTATCAATGTCTTTAATTTTAATGTAGCATTGTAGTGGTAAGAAATCTCAAAAATATACCTCTAAAAATAGATAAGAATTCCTCAGGTTTGGTAAAGTTTGTTTCCTTGACAAAAAGAAAGAATGATATTAAAAATAAAAGATAAAACAAAAATAATAAGCTGGAAATTATAGATGAAACAGTAAATGTCAAAGCTACTCTGGGAATTTATTTCCAATTATGAATATAATTATTCATACAGTGATCTATTTTATGTAAATTGATAATCTCTTCTACTAACAAGGAAGATTAGAGTCATGAAATGTTATGATATTTATTTTTATACTTTGATGTAAGCATAATCCTTGGGTGAACAGTCAACATGGCCTATGAAAAACCATCAGATATCCAAAGAGAACAAACAATTCCTTACTGAAATTCAAGGTAGCTGCAAAAAATAGAAATATTTTCTTTGCAGTGGTCACAGAAAAAATGTCAAATTTCTGTAGTGGTACATATTTATATAAGATAGTGTTGTGGTTTGTGTCCAGATGTCCCCCCAAAGCCTCATGTGGTAAGAGATAGCTGGATCTAGAGTGTGTGATTACCAGATTGATCCATTGATCGGTTTGGCATGGTTCTGCTGGAATCAAGGATGTGAGACTAAGATTGAGGGTGGGAGTGCTGCTCGCCCTGGAGACGGGTAGCCTGGATGGGATGTAAGATACAGGAAGAAGCTAATTGGCTGCTTGCTTGCATTGCTTGCTTGCATTGCTTGCCTACATTCCTTGCATTCCTCACCTTACTTTGCTGCCGGTCTGCCATGCTGCTCAGCCATGCCACCCTGCCTCGGACCCAGTGGACTATAGACTGAAACCTCTACAAACTGTAAGCTAACAAACCTTTCTTCTCCTAACTTTGGGTGTTGGATATTCTGTCCCAACAACGAGAGAAAAATAACTAAAACAGATAGCTTGCAAGAAACCCCAAGATTTGAAACTTTAAATTAGCCAGTAGTTTCAAATAATAATAATATAGCTAATAATACCAAAACTAAAAAGAAAATGTAAAATCAAAATATGAAATACCTCCTTGATATCCTAAATAGAGGAGTATTGCTATCACTCATTTCTCTGACACCAAGATGGTTGCCAGGATAGAAATGATGTGATGGGGGTGGGACTTTAGCTGAGTGGTAAAGCACTTGCCTAGCAAGCACAAGGCCCAGAGTTTGATCCCCAGCAGTCCCCCCCAAAAATAACCAAAAGACAAATGATGTGACAAAATTTTTATAGATTTCCATAATTAGTATCTCATAGTTTTTTTTTTTTTTTGTAAAACTACTCATTGATAGATTTCTATTTTGGATTCATAGGGAATACCTTGTAGATGAGCAGTATTCCTTCTAAGAACAAGTAGAAATCTGAATTAATTTTCAAGTATTGAATACCATTGGAAACCTGAGACACCCAGGGTTTACTGGGATAGGAAACCTTAAAACAGAAGCTCATTAAAGTGAGTTAACCAGCTGTGCTACACTTTTGCCCTTGACCTTGTGGTAACATTGAAGTCATGTGGGGCAAGATGCCAAATTTAACCAAAAGCAGCTAAAATGCAGCAAAACTAGCTGGGGAAAGAACAATGGGAGGATGGAGATCCCAGAGCAACACACTTTTGAAGGGCTGGGATCTTATTTGATTTTTGAGGGGAAGGAGGGTGCTGGATCAAACTCAGGGCCTTGTGCTTGCTGGCAAGCTCTCTACCACTGAGCTAAATCCCCAATCACCGGGGTAGCAGCTTAGAGATGGAAAAACCCAGCGAAGTGAACCCAACTTCGCCCTAATTTCTACCCTGAGGAGCGGCCTTTTGAATCTGTGTAGTGTAAGCATAAGAAAGCAGCTGAAAACTTTGCTGCAGTATGCAAGTTACCAGCGAGACCAAAATGTAGTTTGCAATCCACTAAATTAAACGCCGTAACGAGCTCTCAGTTTAGAACCAAAATGCAACCCTGTGGAAGTGGGCGCAAACAGAAGTTTAAAAACGTATATCAAAATACATCATTAAGAATTATAAAAATAACGTAGGAAAATATTTACTGTACATGTACTCAACAAATATTCTTTTTTTTTTTTTTTTTTTTTTTTTTTGCGTGCCGGGGATTGAACTCAGGCCCTTGTGCTTGCAAGGCAAGCACTCTAATCACTGAGCTAAATCCCCAGCCCACAACAAATATTCTTATATTCTGAATATATATGTTCCGTATATTTTTTCTTACATACATACAAGTATATTTGTAGTCATTCTTGTAAATCAATAGTAAAATAGATATCCCAACAGGTAAAACAGGAAAGAATATTAAATCAACATTCCACAACCAAACAAGGAAAATATTGAAATAGTCAATAAATCTTGGAAAGAGTTGATGTGCTTTTATTCGTCATTAAACAAATGAAAATTAAAGCTATAACAAGATTTTACTAGACATCAGTTTAGGAAACATTTCAAAAACGGCAGTGACTGTATAGAAAAATTAAAATTTTACAGAGAAGATTACCACTGAAAAACTACTGGACATTACTACTGGACATGAGTAAGTTGAACCTACTCATTTCTTAGGACCTTATAATTTTGATCCTAGACGTACAGTATTATCAACAAAAGTATGTGTGTCTGGACAAGAACAGATAAGAGAATATCATATCATCAATATCTATAAAAGTCCTAAACTGGAAACTCTTGAAGTCTATCAATACATGTTTGGAAACATACTATACCAGCAGTTCTCGACTGGTACTGATTTGTCTCCAAGGGGAGACTTATGGTATGGGAGATATTTTTAGTTGCCAAAACCATGAAGGGATGAGGGGAGAATGCCATTACAGACATCTACGAGGTAAAGACCGAGGATGTTAAACATTCTACCATGCACAGAATGACCCCCACAACAAACAATTATCTGGTAAAAAATATGAATAATGCCAAGATATAGTGATCAATAGAATAAAAATAGTATCATCTAGAGAATTGACTAATTTTATACATGAAACACCAATTCCACACACATATGACTGACAAAAATAAGCCACACACAAAGAGTCCATATTCTATAAACCTACATACATAAATTCAAAACCCAATAAAAGCAATCAGTATTAATAGAAGAACTGATAGGTGGGTAGTAATGGCTGAGATAATACAGGTTTCCTTCTATTTCCGGATCTGTGTGTTGATTCCCTGGGTCTATTTGCTCTACGAAAATTGCTTTAGCTATGTAAATTTTATTTAAAGTTTTTATTGAATCATTAGCCTGTAATATGCAATGGATGTTTAATATCATTAATTTATATATATATATATAATTATATAATTTGGAATTTCAGAAGGCAATTTCAATTTCTAAAAAGGACATGAAATGTTAGTTAAATTAAATATTCTAAATACATAATTTTTCATTTCCTAAATGTGTGTGTATATGAATAACACCTTATCAAACAGTTCTTTCTGGTACAATGTAAAAAATGATTTCAACTGCTTATATCTAATTTTTTTTGTATTTTCTTTCAAAAACAAGGTCCTTCAAAATGTTTTTCATTTCTTGAGAAGTAACTTCGCTTCTGCACGAATAATAAAATAGACAGTCTATCAGGGTATCCTACAGTGAAATACCATGGCAACAGATACTTTGACTGAGTCTTTTGACCGTGGGCAAATCTGCCCAGGTCTGTCAAATTCAGTATCTCAAAATTGCCGTCAGAATTACTAATGTTGGCAAGAGGAATAATATTCTGTCCTAGTCATGTATCGCACTAAGACACGTAAGTAGCTATGGGGAATCAGAAATACATTACTTGGTCAATGACTATATATGTATAGAATTAAATGTTAAATATAAAGCATTTTATAATTTCATTAAATCACTTTATGGGAAAACCTATGGAGATTAGGTGAATCAGCATAGCTTTTTTACTTATCAAAAACTACAGAATTGAATTCTGGGTAGTAATTGAATCTGTATAGCATTAAAACTACCAGTAAAGAATTTGCTTGTATGTGTGATATTTAACTTGATTATTCATTTTAAATTCCGTATGCTCAGGTGTATCTTTTTATTGGTCAGTTGCAACCTTCTTCCTTAAGGAAAGACAGGTGGATGGGCAGAATTTGGGAAAGAAAATTTAGAAGAGAAAAAAAAAGTAGAAAGAAAAGCTAAAGTCAAGGTAGTGGATGTGGGTTGAATTAGAAGGCCAAGAAGGGAACTTTGAGGAAGAACAGAGAATATTCTGTGGTGAAGCATGGTATTCCAACTCTTCATGCAAATGGGAATGATCTTGGGAGCAAATTCTAGCCAGTGAAGTTTATTTTATTTTGTTTTGTAGTTTTTTGAGATAGGGTCTCACTATGTAGTTTAGAATAATCTTAAACTCACTATATAGCCCAGGCTGGCTTGAACTCATGGCAATCCTCCTGCCTCAGTCTCCTGAGTGCTGGTATTACAGGTATGAACTACCGCACCTGGTTTTTGCCAGTGGAGATTTCATGGAAGTAGTTCATGAGACTTTTGGTACTTTTTTTTTTTTTTTTTTTTTTTTTTTTTTTTTTTTTTTTTTTTTTTTTTTTTTTTTTTTTTTTTTTTTTTTTTTTTTGATGCTGGGGATTGAATTCAGGGCTTTGTGCTTGCAAGGCAAGCACCCTAACCACTGAGCTAAATCCCCAGTCCCCTGGTATTTTCTTTTAAGTGAAATTTCAGAGCCTTCTTTCTTTTCCTGAATCCTGTGGTAACTTGGTGACTGTGAGTCACATGCAGCAGAATGTCAGACAGAAAGAATCAAGGAATGTGACAATTTTGGACTGTCCCTGAAATCTGTATGTACTTCTGGGCCTCAGATTTTTTTTTTTTTTTTCATATTAGAGACAACTGTCTACCCCATTTATGCCACAGTTTTCAGATTTGCTTTTCTCACAGTAAAACCTTCAATAATTAATATGAGGTCCGTGTTACCTCCCACGTGCCAACCATAGAGCTGAAAACTCAAGATAACTTTTGAAATGGCCCCTGTAATCAAGAAGCTTATATTCTGAAGTTTGAGAAATAAATATTAAAATTGGTTCAATATACAGTTACAAGCACTGCAATACAACCTACAATGTGAAGCACTAAAAATAAAGTCTGATGAACCTTCATCAGGAAATGACCCTTGAGTTGGTGCCAGTCACAAAAGAGTTCCACCTTGGTGGACAAGAGATTATTCCAGACAAAGCTCAACGCATGCTAGAAGGTGTAAATTAACTGAAAACACTCCCCAAAATTATTAACAATTTTTATGCTAAAATAATTGAATATGAATATGAGAGAAATGTATAACACTAAATCTATATGTTTAAGTGAAGGCTAACTATTAAGACCCTTTAGGATTGAGATAAAGAATATAAACTTTGTCCTGTACATAATAAAGGGATATTTGAAGGATTATGTTTATTGGCAATGAATTTATCACAATTTGTTTTAAAATGTCCTTTAGGAAGGTGGACTGGGATAATGAATAAGATATAGAAAATTTAATCATTCCAAATTAATACAAAGCTCATAATGAAGGCTAAATAGATCCTGAAGATAGTTGCAAAATTCAGAAGAGCCTTTTCCTGCATCTCACCTATTGGAGTATATTTGCTGCAGTTTCCTATAAAGACCTGAGTATGGCTTCCTCTTTATGTTGTTTTAACAGTCCATCTCTGCTAAGAGCCTTAGCTACAGATCTGCACCAAATTCTCTCTTCCCTGTTCTTTCCAAGGAGTTGGTTCTTGAGTTCCTTCTCTTTGAGCATTACTCTCCCTTCCAGAGTGACTTCTACTATCTCGAAGGAATTATATATAGTATATACATTGCAATATTTGAGCAAGATAAATTGATTTGCCAAACCATGAAACTGAATGTGCATAGATCACAAATTTCTAACTCAGCACACCTGGGTAAGTATCGTGCATATCAGGAAAAAAGACTTTAGCAAATTTGCAGAAGGCTTACTGTGCTTATACCCTCTTACTTCACATCTCCCCACCGATGAATCTGAACCCTGTCGTTGCTTTGGAAGTTAGACGTCTCTTAGTTTGAAGACTCTATGTAAACAGAATAATGAAGATTATGATCCTTTGCAATGGTCTCTTCACTCTATATTTTATTTGGAGATTTTTATGTTGTCTTTTGTGCTGCTAAAGTATTGTATTCATATTTTTGTATAGCATTCTAATGAATAAAATGGTTTTATTATTTAATCTGCTTTAAGTAGACTTTATGGACTAATATGAATAGTGCTATCACAAAATTCTCCGTACAGAACGTGTGTTCTGGGGCACATGTACTCACATTTCAGGCTCACCCCAAGAGTGGGTCACAAGTTACACATATGTTCAGCAGTAGTAAATAATACTTAAAGGTTTTGTGAATTGTACAAATATTTTAATATTCTTTCTCACTTAGAATTTCTGACAGTTTTCATTCTTACTGACCTTGGTGTTCATTGTCTAATTAATTTTAGCCTTTCTGGTGGATCCATACATGCTGCTTTTAATTTGCATTTATTTGACGACTCATGATAAATTGTACTACTTTTTTTTCTTTTTAAATCAAAAAAACTTTACATAATTAATCGTTCTTTATAAGATAAATGCATTGTGAATATCCTCTCTCATTCCTTGGTTTCCCTTTTATGCTTAGTTATATATTTTGAAGAGAAATTCTGAAAAAATAGTATCATTTATTTTGTGTACTTTTCCTCTTGATTAGTACTTGCATGTCTTTTTTTACGAAACATTTAGATATCTAAAATATATCAAGAAAACCTGTTTTTTCTCAACATATTATTTTTTACATTATAGATTTTGAGCTACATTCTATTCACAGAAGATGCGAGAAGAGGGTAATTCATTGTCACTGTGCTCATACAATATGGAGTTGTATATGTTTGTTTTGTTTCTCAGCGCTATTCCTCTTTGTAGTTTACTTGTCTACACTAGCCGAATTAGTACAGATCCATAATAAATCTGTATACGTAGAGATATAAGTTGTGCACTTTTATTTTTCTGCTTTATGATCGTCTCACTTATTCATAAATTCATATTGCCTTTAAGTATTGTATTCACATAGTAAATTTTCATTCTCACATATACACAGTTGCAATTTTTTGGATGACATGGCATGTGCAGAAATTATGTCTTTTAACTACTTTTCCTTATAATTAGTGAACATGACATATGTACCAATTTTCATGTTCTTTAAAAATGTCTCAGGAGCTTTCAAAGCAGTCATCTTGCATGACTTTTGACAAATTGCTTCCTAGATATGTAATGGTTTTTGCTGCCATTATAATTGATCTTGCAAAGTTAAATTTATTTTCTTGTTGTTGCTTTTTCTTTTGGCTGGAATATACATGTAAGATTGATTTAGGTATATTGATCTTGTATCCTCCATAGCTGGTAATTGTACATATTAATACAATTTTGTCCATGTATTTAAACAAATTCCAGAAATACTTTTCATTATAAACAATACATAGGTTATTTTCGAAAATGTATGTGTCTTACTTTACTTTGTTGCCTTATTGTACTGCTTTTAACATCCATAGAAATGAGGATAATGGAGATTATGAGCATCCCAATTTTGATCTCAACATTGGATGATGAGTAGGAGATAAAATATTTTCCAATTTACTTCACTCAGTATAGTTTTGTTTGTCAGGTTAAAAAAAAAAAAACTTTCTTTTCGTTTTACCTTGTAAAATTAAAAAAAAATCAGATGCTGGCACTGTCCTTTGTTTTATTAGTCTTCTGAATTATAACGAGTAATTTTCAAACTGTGTTAAAGCAAAGTGACATTCCTGGAAAATGACATGTTATGCCTTTGACGTGTCAGATTAAACTGTATACATTTATTTTGTTCTGTATGATGTCCGTATTTTACATTCTTTTTCTCTTGTTCTATGTTGAATAGAAGTAGCAAAAGGGGAAACTTTTGCTTTTTACCATATATTAGAAAAAAGTTTTCAATTCTTCCCCATTTTCAGTATGATGTTACTTTTGAGTATGTCATATATGGTATTTATTGTATAAAATTCCTTCTCTAATTTGGTGACCATCTTCATCATGAATGTATTTTAAATTTTGTTAAATATTTTCCCACTTCTTCTATGGAAACGATCATGTATATTTTGTCTATTTTCAGTGATGTAATGCATGATTTTCATTGGTTTGCATATGCGGAAGCATTTTTACATTCCTGGGCAAATCTCGCTACATCAAGGCAAACGATTTCTTTAGTGAGTAGTTGAATTCAATTTACTTGTGTTTCGATAAGGATTGTTGCATCTTTGTTCTTAATGTTGATTAGGAATATTGGATATTAGACTGTATTTTGTGTTTGTCTGTTGCTATTTTTGTGGCCTTGTCAAGTTTTTGTATCAGGCTAATGCTGGCTTCATAAAATAAATCTGAAAGTATTTTTTACTCTTTAATTGTTTGAAAAAATTACCTCGGTTCCTGACAGATGGTAGAAACCATCAGTTCCTGGGCTTCAATTTTTTTTTTTTTTTTTTTAGTGGAAGACTTTTTATTACTAACCCAATATCCTTTAATATCGATCTATTTATGTTTTCTCTTTATAATTAAGGGCACATATGATTTATGTGTTAAGAAATTTATGCAGGGCTGGGGATTTAGCTCAGTGATTAGAGTGCTTGCCTTGCAAGCACAAGGGCCTGAGTTCGATCCCCGGCACCACAAAAAAAAAAAAAAAAAAAAAAGAAAGAAATTTATGCATTTGTTCTAGATATCCAATTAGTTGGAGTATAGTTGTCAGAGTATCTTATATCTTATGATCCTTTGTATGTCTGTGAAAACCATTGTAGTATTTCCTTTTTATTTCTAATTTTATTAATTTGAGTTCTCTTTCTCTCTCTCCTCTTGCCCTCGCTCTCTCTCTGTCTCCCAATCTAGATAAAAGAACTCTCAATTTTGTTGATATTTATCAAAAAAACTCATAAATTGCTTGATCAATTCTATTATTGTAGTAGTCCCTGTTTCATTCAGTTTTGTTCTGATTCTTTCTTTATCCTAATTTTAAGCTTAGATTCTACATTTTTTTGTTCCTTAGATGTAATATGTTGCTTACTTGACATATTTCTGGGTGTTTATGTTGACATGTATTGCTTTAAACTTCCTTCTTAGAGCTGTTTTTGCTGTATCCAATAAGTTTTGGTATACTGTGTTTCTGTTTTCATCTATCTCAAGAAAAATTTTAATTTCCATTTAATTTTGCCTTGATTCATTAAAGTGTAATTTAAAATTTTCAATATTTTGATTTTCAAAGTTCCTCCTCTTCTTCATTTCTAGCTTTATACCATTTTGTTCACAAGATACTTCATGTACCTTAAGTATTAAATTTGTTAAAACTTGTTTTGTGGATTAAAATACAATCTGCTGTAGAGAATGTTTCATGTACCCTTGAGAAGAATGTGTGCTCTGTGCCTCTTGAACAGAATCTACTCTGCATTTCTTCTTAATTTGTTTTCTATTTGGACAATCTGTCCACAGCTGAAAGTAGAGTTCTGAAGTATGTTACAATCAATATATTACATTGTTTTCCCTTATAATCTATTTATATTTGCATTACATATTTAAATTCTCCAACACTGAGTGAAAATATTTATATTTGTTATGTTTTCTTTTTCAAGTAACCCTATTATAATTACATAATCACCTCATTTGTCTCATTTTATATCTTTCAAAAGAGGGACTATAATATCTAGATATTATTCCTCTTCTATTTTATGATTTCCATTTGCAAAGAATAACTGCTTGTCCCTTCACTTTTAGTCTATGTATTGTGTTACAGGTGAAGCGAGTCTATCCTAGGCGTCATACAGTTAGGATTTTAATTAATTCAGCCATTTCAATGTATTTTGATTAAATAATTTAATCTATTGACTTTCAAGGTTATTCTTTTGTAAGAAGTTACTACTACCATTTTCTTAGTTATTTTCTAGTTGATTTGTACTTCTCTCCTTCCTTTTCTCCCCCTCTCTTACTGACTGACTTCCTTTGTGGCTAACTGATTTTCTTTGGTATTCTTTTTAGATTGTTGCTTTTTATTTTTGTACATCTAATATACTTTATAGTTTTGTGGTTACAATGAGGATTACACCACGTTTTATATTTGTAACAGTTTATCTTAGGCTAACAACTGAATTTTGGTTCAAAATGTCTCTATTTACTCCATCTTCCCCCAAATTTTGATTTCTAATGTCCAATTTATATATTTTTATATTCCAAATGCCTTACATTATCACAGATATTATTTTAATAGTTTTAATTGTTAGCTTTCATATTAAAGAGGTAAACAATTTACAAACCATCATTACAGTACTAGGCTATTGCACACTTAACAATGTACTTACGATTACTGATGAGCTTCATAGTTCACGTGTTTTCATGTTGCTCACTAGAATCCTTCCTTCAGTTTGAATGGCTCCTTTTAGCATTTCCTGTAAAACAGATTTGGTGATGATTAAGTCCCTCAGCTCTTGTTTTGCTCACACAGCTTTGATGAGTATAAAATTATTGGTTGGTATTTCTTCCCCTCAGTATTTTGAATAGATTTTCCATTCTCTTCACAATGTGCTGCTTGGGGTTTGGGAAGGGCTATCTCTGAGCTAACCCCTGAGCTAAATCCCCAGCCCCGGTTTACGTATTATTGATGGGAGAACAAACTTCAGAATCTTTCCCAGATCCATGAATCCCTCCCCTACAAAATCAAAAGGAACTCCTGACACCGGCTTAATGCATTCAAAAGTCTTAGATTTACTTAGGAATTAAAACACGTGTAAAGTTTTTAACTTCTATTATTTTAGTCTGAGAAAAACTTGTCTTATATCGTCCTAAATTTTCCTGGAATTGTGTCTCTCTCTGCTATTATTCAGAAATACTAGAAACTTGGTTTGTCCTTTCCTGAATTTATTTATCAGTTTAATGCATTGAATGGAACAGGGAACACCAATAAATCTTTGTTAATAACTTGACTTCTCAAACTCTTGTTGAAAACTTAAAGGCCATCATATATATGAACAACCTGCCAGCTGATTGTGTGCTGCGCTTGTACCAAATGATTGACCACCACAGGATGTGGATCTCTTATCTTTTCAGATGTTTTTAACAGAGGCTTCACCGTTTATTATTTGGTGACTAAGGAAGGTCATTATCTATTTCAATATTTGCTTCTGTTTTTGTGATTGTAAGTGTGGAACTCGCTCACTTTTGGTTCCAAATTTTAAATCATTCATAGTGGTCAAGGTTCTGTTGCAGCAATTTGCAGCAAATTATAGTGGCTTAACAAAGTAAAGGTTATTTCTCATTTCCAGTACACAAATGAGTGTATCATCTGCTTAATGTGCCTGCTCAGCTCCTCCTTGATCAGTCAACACAATTTCTAAGACAGTAAAAGGAGTCAATGACAATTTTCCTTCTGGCTTGCAGCATTACTTCATGGACAGCCTTAAGACATCTTTTAGCCCACAAATTTTTAGCTAAAGAAATGTCACAGAGCAACACTTATTTTAAAATTATTAGCATTATCTTCTCTATATGCTTAGAAAGAAAAAAAATGATGTTTTGTGAATAATAATCCGGGCCATTTATTAATGGCCTTTAATCCCTTTATGCAAAGATTTTCATTTTTATGTGTTCAGCGTTTACATGTATGTCAATCCATTTGAATTTGCTGATCTTTTAGAAAAGTACTATTTAGAGTAAAAAATACTCTTTATTATAAAGAGTACAGCAGTTACTGATTTATGACTATTGGAAATTTTCCTCCTATTGAAATTTCTGAAGATTTTCCAATCATAATAGTCATATGTGGACACTTAAGTGATAGAGCTCTTGTCTTACGCAAAATAGATTTCAATTTAGAAGCATGAGGTCAAAACTACGTCTTTATCAAATATACCAAATAACTTTGAGAAATTTTTCTTTGCAACAAAACGTTGGTGAAATTTTTAGCCTCCTGAAAGATTGTAGTCCCTACTGTACTTTTTGATATTTGATGCTTTACATTATAATTACTGATATTTTAAAAATAACTTTTATCATGTTATTTCAAATTGTCAGAATTTATTTTTTGAGAATTTCATGTTTAAAGAAAAATAGAACAGATGATTTGAGTTTTCACATACCCTTTGCCTCTATCATTTCCCTCTATTACTAATATCTTCACTTTAGTGTGCTATATATGCTATAATTAATGAGTCCATATTGATACATTATTATTAACTGAAGTCCATAGCTTACATTAGAATTCATTCTTTAGGTTGTACCTCTTGTGGGTTTTGACAAATATGTGGCATGTATGCACCATTATCGTATCATACAGAGTAATTTTACTTCCTAAAATTGCTCTGTGATATGCCTGTTCTTCACTCTCTCCCTCTAAACTCCTAGTAAGCACTCATTTCTTGGTTGTCTGCACAGATTTTCCTTTCCCAGAAAATTCTATATTTTGAACAACACACTCTGCAGTTCTTTTTAAAGTGGCTTCTTTCACTTAGCAATATATACTTAAGGTTACTCTGCTTTCTTGTGCCTTGAAGGTTTTTTTCTTATTGCTGAATAATATCCAGTATGTAGATGTACCAAAGTTTGTTAATTTATTCATATATCTAATGGTAATTTGGTTGCTTCCAACTTTGGCAATGACAACCAAAGCTGCTATAAATATTAAATTCCCGTGTTTATGAACACATAAAGTTTCAAGTCATTTAACTGCAACTTCTGAATTATATAGTAAGACTCTGTTTATTTTTCCATGAAATTACCAGACTGTCTTCCAAAGAGGTTGTACCATTTTGAATCCCCACTAACAATGAATGTGATTTTCCATCGTTCCATATTGTCATCAGCATTTGGTGTGGTCAGTGATTTTTTTTTTGTAGCTGTTGTTTATTTCCACCATTATCATAGGGCAGTACTGATGTTCAATTTTACACTAACTTGCAATTCCATGAAGATGCAGAGCTTTAAACACCTTTTCATATGCTTATCTCATCTATCTTCTTAGGTGAAGTGATGCTATGATTTTTTCAATTTTTAATTGGATTGTTTGTTTTCTTATCATTGAATATTAAAATATTCGTATATTCTGGACACAAATCCTTTACTGGATATACATTACAAACATTTTCTGCTAATGCGGCTTGATTTTTAGAAAGATCTTAATAGTGGGGGATAGAAAAGTAGACTTTCAAAGCATCCATCCTCTAATCACTAAAACCAGTAGATATGTGACTTTATGTGACAGCCCTGAAGACACTTGACTTTAAGCTAAAAAGATATATTTTGTACTTGTGACCTCAAAACTATTAAATAATAAATAACAAAATTCTGTCATTTCAGTAAATCATTCAGTTGGTGTTAAATTGTTACAGTAGCGATAGGAAGTGAATATAGTGTATTATACTAGAGTGGAAATGTGTTATAAAAAATACCCTTTTGTTGTTGACAAACTAAGTTCTAGCAGTTTCAGTACAGTGTGTGAGTAGGGTGATCTGCTAAAAATAGACTTGCATCCTTACGAATATGAACAGTAAAAATACAAAGAGTTTTTGATACATAATGGGGATAAGATATAGTTTCATATGTTATAAATGATACTGAACATAGTTAACGGAAAAAATACTGTGAAAAGATGACGTAGACTGCCTTAGGTTTTGTTTTGTTTTGTTTTGTTTGTCTTTACGGCAGGGTGAAATATTTGAAATAATTTGTTCTAATTAGCACAGACAAATGTTCTTTTCCATATTTGCAGAACAATAAGTCAAAAACTTAACATTTAATGAATATATATGTGTATTCTTAAACAGAATAGTCTGCTATTTTAACCATGTCAAAAATCAGAATAAAAATATAAATAAGACACAAATATTTAAGCAATTTGTCCTATTTTTTTTACACAAAATAAATTTAACAGTTATTCAAAGTAGGAATTGCACCAGATTAAGAATATAAAATGTGCTATTTCATCCACTGGATAAATCATAGGTTTACCTATATTTTTAGTAATTAGAAAGTAGATTTAGAGTGATTCTCGATGTACTGGGCTTAGAACATAGCAGACAATAAATACTTAATGAATAGATGTGTTCTCATATGGAATGATAGATACTATAATTGCTCAGATATTAATCTAACCTAGAATCCTTTATTCTTACCTAACCATCTGCCTAGTCACTCTATAATGATGCAAAGATTGCACATATGCATAGGGCGTGGAATTGTTTTGATGTGTTGTACACTTGTGTGCCGTGTATTTCAAGTACAAATGGTGATGAATACAATTTTCTTGAAATATTTTAATAATAGTACCAAAATATTAGTTCTTTTATAAAAACAAAAATGTTACTGAGTGTGTAAAATATAAACATGTACAAAACTGATAATAAAAGTCATCTATAATCCCAATGACACAATGTTGTGCCAAATCGTGTATCTCCAAAACCGATTCCAAAGTATATAAAAATTTGACTAAGGTAGCGAAGCTGAGGGATCCTGGTTATTTCCACATTAATTTGCAAGGAAAGATTACTACTCTTATTGATTTCTTTTTTTTCCTAAAGCAACTGAGCCTAAGTAAAATTGGTTTATGTTTTATCCTATATATGTAGAGTTCCCCAAAGGCCAAAGTCTCCCATGATTCAGGAAACTAAGATGTGTCTCTGAGTTCCCACTTCTACTTGAATTAGATCAATTGATAGATAATATCTCTAACCCATATATCTTGTCCCATTTTGCATCTTGAGACCACAAATGTATACGCATTTTCTTCTTTACTTGATATTCTAAAAAGCAGTGACCTTTCCATACAAGCCTCGTATAAGTTCTTTTCACGTGTTCACAAGTTACTACAGTGATAATTTTGTGAATAAACACTAATACAAGTTAATTTTAAATTGAACAGAAAATAAGAGATTCAAATAATTTGATTCAATTTGTTAATAAAATAATTTATTACATACCTATAGTGTAACTCCTCATCCCAAAAATCCACAATAAAGAAACTCATTTAATAACATCCAACTTTGATTGTGACTCTAATAATTAGTCATTTCTATACCTTTATAAATTTAGTACCGTATTTTGTAGAAATTTAGCCACATAAGACTGAAGTCCACAGTTATCCTTGTTGGATACGCTTTAAGATCACCAATGTATGTCTGAAATCATGATTAGTACTAAACCTATCCATGTATGTCTATATATCTGCTACATATTTTCCTATGCATAGTAACTATGAGAAAGTTCCCGTCATAAATTTGGTGTGCTAAGTGATTAACTACAATAAATAACAATAAAACAGAGCAATTATAAACACTATACTGTAAGAAAAATGTGAATGTGTTCTCCCTCTCTCTCAAAATATCTTGTTGTGCCGTAGATCCATATCTTTCTCTCCTTATTAAATCAAGAATTTTCACTTTTTCACTGCAGAAAGTGTTTTGTGTCTTCTGTCTGGTATAACTTATTGTCAGCATCACTGATTTTTTATTTTGGAGACATTAAACAAAATAAAGGGTACTCTAAGACAAGCATCTGTGATTTTTGATGGTGAGTCTGATAACCAAACGGCTACTAATGACCAGTAAATTGAGGGTGGATATGGTGTGGAAATGCTGAACAATGGGATAATTCCCATTCTGGGTGGAACAAGCAGGGATGATGCTCATTTCTGGAATTTTCCATTTCATATTATCAGATTGCAGTTGACCATGGGTAATTGAAACTACAGAAAGAAAAGCTACAGATAAGGAGTCTGCTTTTTGCTTCTTTCACTTGGCATAATCTTTATGACAGTCATATATGTTTTTCAAGTATTAGTAGTTCATTCAGTTTGATTGCTGAATAATATTCTACTTATGAATACAATGCAGTTTTTATTCTACAGTTGAAGTATAATTAGAGTATCCCTAGTTTTTAACTATTCCATGTAATGTTTATTTCATAATTTATGCACAAGTGTTTTAGACTTACTTCATTTATCTTAAATATTTAGAATAGGAAATATTAAGTCATATGGTAAGTATAGTCATAAACCTCATATTATACCACATATACCATAGTAGTCCCTTAAAATTACAGTATAGCAACAGTTTCCTATACCTGAAAAATAGGCAAAGGAAAAGGAAGTTGCAGGAGAATAACAAAAATTTTTAAAACGCACTTCAGAATACTACCACAAAAAATATAGCAGAAATTCTTAGGGCTGGGGATTTAGCTCAGCGGTTAGAGTGTTTGCCTTGCAAGCACAAGTCCCTGAGTTCGATCCCCAGCACCAGAAAGAAAAAAACAGAAATTCTTGGGGATCTCAACCATCTCCTGAAAAAGTTTAAATATATGGATTTCAACAGCAAAAGGTTTTCTTTAATAGAGAGCAATATTCACAGTGCATTATTTGCTTACAAATACATCCATGATTTAAAAAAAGAAACAAATCAAGCAAAATCACCATGACCATATTTCTGAAAAGAGACGACACTTCCTCAAGAAGTTCCAGTTAGGTCTTTCAGTAGATAATTTGTAAGAAGACACTGTTATCAGAGTAAGTGGCAGTTCTATGATATTATTGCCCTTGGAGACCTCACTTTTCAAAAAAAGTGTTAAAAAGTAAAAATAAAATAAATATTTTTAAATATAAAAATCCTACAGATTAAGAATACTAAGAAAAATGTATTTATGTACCAGGTGTGTTTTAAACTAAGTGCTATTACAAAAGCCAAAAATTTAAAATTTAAATTTTTATAAAGTAAAAATATTATTCATGAAAGAATTTTTTTCTTGTAATCTCAGTGTTGCTTAAGTGTAAAATGTTTACAGTTCTGTAGACATGCACAGCAGTGTCCTAGGCCTTTACATTTCCTCCTGACTTAATGACTAGATGCCCCTGTCATGTGTACCAGATTTTATCTTTTATACTGTACTTCGCTGTCCTTCATATATTTGGATACACAATACTTTGGAACTTCATATGTGAACGGTGTTCACGCAGTGATGAAACCACTTCAGAATATAGGCTTATTGTTAAATGACATGTGACAGTTCACATTGACCAGTATCTGAAGTTGTCAAATTAGTGATCTCCTTTTTGAGTTTTTTGACTTTAAGTATATGATTCATTTGAAGTAAATTTAAGAGTCTGATCTAATTTTAGTTGAGGTCAGAGTTGAATTTAATTCATTTATGGTATGAATGTAAACGTGTTCCATTGCTTTCTTTTAAAAAGATCATCTTTTCAATTACTTGAATATCTCCATAAAAATCAGCTGACTACATCTGTATGAGCTGATTTCTTGACTCAGTCGCATTGTGTTGATAAATCTACATATTTATTAATCTAACTATTGATTTCAAGAACTTATTTTTGTTTCATTAATGCTATCTACCTTTTCTATTTTCTAAGTCATTGATTTTTGCTCTTATATTATTTACTTCTACTTATTTTGACTTAATTTCCTGATTTTCCCCTATTTTCCAAGTCTGATCATCGACTTGTCTAATTTTATTTTATGCGATTTTCACTAAATTATTATTTTAAAACAAGATTGTATTTTGGAATAATTCTCAACATCCTTAAAAGTTGCAAAGTTAATGCGTCAAATTGCCGTATGCCCTCCATCTAGTTTCTCTATTGTTAACATCTTATGCTACATTTATCAAAATTGTGACCCCAATCTGGGTATATTACAGTCACCTAAGCTGCAGAGTTTACTTGTGCATTACAGGTTGTCCAAGAATTTCCTCTTTCTGTTCCATGATCCAATCCAGTTACCACACACTGAATTTCTCATCATGAATTCTTAATCTCCTATAATAATACCTCAGACTCTCTTTGCCTTTCATAACAGTTTAGAAAACTAGTCACATATTCCATAGATTAACATTTTCAATGAACATTTTCTTTTTCAAGATTACACGGTGGATACAGATTTTAAAAGGCAATCACAGGGGTGACATGCTGTTCTCGTCTCACTGTAACTAGGGTTTGTGACATTCACGTGGCATCCCTGGTAATATTAACCTTTGCCACTTGGTTAAAATAGTGTTTTCTTGGCATTCTGAACATAAATTTACGGTCTTTAAATTTCTGTATTCTTTGTAAGTGAGTCACTAAGTTTGCTCCACCCTCTCCACACACATACTTTGGGAATTGCTTACGTTCTACTACTTGGAGATGAACAATTGAGATACATTATTTTGGATTATTGTATAAGGAAATTTACCTCTTCTTTAATATTGATTTAGTTATTATGTATTTATTTATGTATCATTATTATTTATATCACAGAAGATTCATTTATTTTTACTTTCTACAGCAGCTTATAATCCAATGTTATATATAATGCTACCGTTTTCAACTTTGGTTGTTGCCTGCTCTTTTATGTGGTCTCCTCTGTCCTTTTCCTACCTTCATATTGGTGATATGTGAATACTTCCTTACTTTCTAGTACTATAAGATGTACAGAGATCATTTGGCACTTTATTCAGTTCTGGATTTAGAATCTCATGTTTTTCTAGAGTGCACTGGATACTGTAACTGAAGAATATAGTTTAGAAACCAAGATATGTGCATTTGTATCTTACTGTTACTAAGTGCCATTTCTTGTAGCCTTCTTGGTGATCAAAAAATATGCATGTGTAATAAGTGATGTATAAACACATATTTATAGTTGTTTCCATATCTGAACCCTGTATAAGCTTAATAAGCTCAACATAATTCATTAGAGCCCTTTGATTCTATTTCAATCTAAATGCAATTTATTCTAGCTTTCTTTCCTTACTTAGGTGTAAAGTCTTTCTTTCTGCAGTGAGAAACCTGACTCTCAACAATGTTAACCAGTTCGTTACTTATTCAGCCCTAGTATACATGTATGACAATTTCAGAATTGTTAAATTATACATAAAATTTACCAAGTAGAGTACTGCTTATGCATATTTTTATAGCTTTAGGATTATAATTTTAAGTGAAAATACAAAGTTATAAAAATAACCTCCTTTTTGTGTTTTTATTTGCTGGTTTCCATCATTTCAGTGTGGTTATTCCAACCATCCATAGTAGAGTTATACTTCAAACTCTGTGAGCCATTTCAGTATCCTCTCACAAAATGGCTGATTTTTTTCAATTATATTTTAATTGTTTCAAATTTCAAGTTAATTATTTTGGATTGTCTAAGTATGTGAATTCCAAAAATATTCATACATTTATTCAAAATTTTATTCATATCTTAGAATACAAATTCTACCAGTGAGATATGAAAAGGAAGCATAAAAATATAAAACAGTATGAATAAGATTTTGGATTAATTTCCCATTTTATTACTCTTAAAACATAATAAAAAACATAGTAGTGTTCATAGTGAGATTAAACTGTCAAGGAATGTTCTTTTAAGTAGGCCTATCAGAGAAGAATTTTTTGATAAGGTAGCAATTTAACAAAAATTGTATGAAGTAAGGATGTGGTTTGTGCAGACTTTTGTTACAAATGTTTCCCTGTAGAATGAGCGGTAAGTGAACAGAAGTAAATGTAATCAGCCTGTAGTTATAGTCTAGAAACAGCAAAGATACAGGACATATGAAACCGTGTAATCAAAGGGCAGAATAAAAAGACATCTGAGGGCAGGGAATTAATACTGCAATTAAATCTTGTAGGGATAAGTAGATAATTAAAAGGACGTTGGATTCTTTTTATTTTTCTAAATATGCAGGACCACTGAATGGTTTTCAATAGAGTTTGCTGTGAAGGCCAAGTGAAGGATGCCTTTCAGAGAGGCGTAAAGGACCAACTGTTGCTGAAGAACCACTAAGATGTGTGGTGCCATTTGAGAAAAGCAATGTCAATGCAGTGATGGGATGAGAATCACATGAATTAGGTTCAAGACATGCTATAAAAACAGAAGTGGAGACAGTAAATGGAGACAGTGCTTTTAAACAGTGTTTTTCTCTGAAATAGAACAGAAAAAAGTGGAGTGGTGATGAGAGGAATGTATGAAAATTTTAAAAAGTTGTATTTTAAAAGTTGTGATAGAAATGACTCAATGGGGAGTGAAATAATTTTGTAAGAGAAGGAATAAATTTAGAAGTAAATAAACAAGGAACAACAGAATCGTTTACATAGGGGGAGGGGTTTACTTTAACTCATTTAAAAGAAAATAACAAATGGGAAAAAGTGCATTTGGGTAGAAATAAATATTTGTTGATAAGGTAAAGTATAGTTCATAAGGGGTAGGAGATGAACATAAAAATTCCCTCATATAAGTTTCTATTAGTAAAATAGGAAGAAAGATTATCAGCTAGTACTCAGGAGAACATGGAGATGGGATTCGGAAGAAAAAAAGTATATATGCTAGAGTCATCAGTGAGAGTGATAAAGAGTAAACAAGAGAACCAGAGCGTGATTATTCATGAGCAATAAGAATTTGTTTAATCATCGTGATCATGGTTTCATGTGAAACAATAAACATGAATTAATTTGTCTCTTTCTCTAAATTCAACTCCTTGGCTACTGGTGTGTATGTGCAGAGTCATATTTAAACAGAATTGAGTTTATTCGGCACATACAACAAAGAAAAGGAAGTGTAAGCGGTCGATACTATATGTGAGATGCTGATTTTCTGCTAGACCATAATAGTATGCAATGGAATATAAGTGGTAATACTGAGTGAATAAAAATGAAACACTATTCTGTTGTAAATCAGCCAACCAGAAATCCTAGTGGTGGGGGGAGATGCAGTTGAATTATAGTGGAAGAAATGGACTTAAATTTAGAGATGATTTGGTCAAGTGCTAAATTTTAGATGGTGGGATGACTACAGATCTAGAATATGATCATTGATGCAGTAGCCAAAATGGATAGAAAAGATCATTTAAGGTGGAAAATTAAAGTGTACATAGGATCTTTCAAATCAATATTAAATCCCTAATAATTTAACAAGTGGAGACAGGGAGAAAAAGCTAGATTATAAAAATCTTTAATAAGTAAGAAAAAGTGGAAAGAAAAAGATTGTACTGGGTGATATACTGATTTACAAAAATGTATAGTGTGAGGCGAACGTGATAACCACTACACTACGGAAACAAAAATGTATAGTGAATAGAATAGTGAGATGTTAAATTTTTTGGGGGGGAGTGATATCAAGGAGAAGAAATAGATTATTTTCAGTAGTAATGAAAGATGTAAAAAAAACATGATTTTCATGCTTTTGAAGATACTTGAAGTATGCACAAAAGAAAGGATCGGGCTGGGGATTTAGCCCACTGGTTAGAATGCTTGCCTCACAAGCACAAGGCCCTAAATTCGAGCCCCAGCACCAGGAAAAAAAAAAAAAAAAAAAAAGGCGAGTGCTCATTCTGAGGATTCAAAGCCCCAAGGTAGAGTCAGATCCACCACTAATTTTGTATAAATAGAAAAAAATTGCAGCTGGAAGCCTTTAGAGTATAAATATGCTTATTGTTGAAATCAAACTCACAAACTATTAAATAAATTATATTCTATGGTGAATGTATTTTCCTTATGTTAAAATGCATGAAGTGTTTTTACATTACCAAAAATTGATAATATATCCAAGATGATTCAACATAATCATCATTCCTTAGGTATGTGCTCTGTCCACGGGACAAAATATTTGCACAAGTAAGAAAATGAAAATACTCATCATTATTGCATTATTATGTGGTATTTTATTAAATTTATTATTGCATTATTATATGTTATTTTATTAAATTTATTTCCCCATTTCAGCAAAATCAGTAATGTCTTTCACATAACTTCTGTGTCCATTAGCAAAAATAATTGAAATAAAATACACATAACTGTGTAAACTATGATGATGCAAATCTTTAAAGATAGATTCCATGTGTCTTCAGAAACATTTTATGGAAGACTAAAAATCATTAAAGTTGGAAAAGCCCAATAAGCAATCGATATTATAAACCAAAAATCCTTTAAAGAATACAGTTTTAATTTAAAAACTTAAGTCAGTGCTATCAATAAATTAACAAAGACATTTCTAGCAGGTGATGAAAGGAGTCAGAATCATACTTTTCACAGACATTTTACCTAGACCCATGTATAGAACTCTTCTGTGTAAGACTGCAAAAGAATTCTTTTGTTTGAAAAAATTTTAATTATTTACTACTTTAAAATGAGTAACTTATTTAGAATCTCTATAACTATGATTTTTAAAAAAAAATTAGAAATAAGAAAAAGAGTGTTTAGCATTACATCAAAATAATTCTTTATGAAGAATCTTTTGTATCCTTCCTGAGAGGAGAATTTTAAAGTTAATCTCTCTTATTGTCTTACTTAAGCATTTTTTCTTTCAAAATCTCCCTGCATTTTATGACAGCATCCATATTTAAGATTCCCCAGAGTTCCCTTCACAAAAATACACAACATGTTGATAAAATTGCAATTGTTTTAAGATATAGGGCAAGAAATAGAAGCAGCTTATGGCAGCTCAGTTTAATTGCCAAACTGATTGGACGAGGAGCTGCCTATTTTAGTAAAGCACACTTCTGGGTATGTCCTCATGGGTCACGGAGGCGTGACCTTGGGTTCATTTCCGGTTTCTCGGGCACTGTTCTCTGCCCTCTTCCAGGACTCTATGAGCTAAGCATCTTTCCTCCACCACTCCTTTCCACCGTGGCGTGTCTGCCTTGGAGCCAGGCAACCACGGATTGCATGCTCTGTAACTGTAAGCCACCTAAACCTTCTCTCTTAAATTGCGGGAGTCAGGTAAGCTGACTAATATGAAGCCTTTCTCAGGAGGCTGAATCATGTTATTCAAGAAGGTGAATATTTACTCAGAAGACACGCCATAACAACGCAAATCTCTCAATCTGGCCCATGTTGTTTTCATAGTCATTTGTGCTTACGAGTATGGGTTTCTTCAATGTACTTTTGATATGAAATAAAATATTTTATTTCTTAGTGTTTGATAAAAGTTGTTAAGATTTAGTTTAGAAACTCTATATTTAAGTTTAAATATACCATATGCATTTCTTCTGTATTTACTGTTGTTCAATTAGAAAAGGCAATTAACACCTGCCTAATGATAAGCTACATTGTTTATTTTATTTTTAGATTTTTCAAATTAGAGCTTGCCCATAAGGATTTATACCTACTGAAGAACACAGAATGATTTTTGAAAAGTCTGCTAAGAACTGATTGAAGTATTACTTGACCTGAAGAATTTAATTTGATCATAAAAGAACTGTCTATTTACTTGTCTTCACATCAAAAATTAAGCTTTTGTCTATGATTAAACGAATGCCCCTCTGAAAATACCCTATGTTAACTTTTCAAACATATTTCTGAGGAATATATTCGACATTGCCAAAATTCATTGTTGGAATAAAGGAAGCAAAAACAGTTTTTATATTTTCATTGATGCATTCTTAAAAGATTGTTTACACCTGGATTCTAGAGAATGTGAATTGCTTGTACATATTTGTAAATGTGATTCGCATAAAAACATTAACAGAGCTCATACTTTGTTTATACTTTTGATTTTAATTGAATTTTAATGTAAAAACATCAGACGAATGAGAGGACAACTAGATAGGGAAAAGGAGGATAAAGAAGAAGGTTAAAAGAAAAGTAAGATGAAAGGGAAAAACATGGAAAAGTATAAATAAACTTGTTGCAAATAGAGAGGGGTGGGTGAATGGAAGGGTGGGGAGGGGAAGTGGGGGGAAAACCAAGATACATCATGTACAGGTACAAAATAACTATGTTGATTATGATCATTATGTATATAATGTACCAATACATGTTCTTGGTAAAAAATAGAAAAATAATAATAAAATAAAATAAAATAAAATAAAAAAGAAAATAACATGAGACCAGAAAGAGGAAAAAAAACATAGTTGACACTTTCCATACCACAATTTGATCTTTAGTAAGATGGAATAGGAAAGATTCTAAAATTACAAGATGCTGCCGAATATGTGAACGTGTACTTTCATTCATTCATTCAATGATTATATATCTGGTAGTGTGCCAGGTACATGATGATAAGAAAGAGAAAGAAATAAAATAATGGTGTCATGCAGATTATAGCATTACAAGAATCCAAAACTTAACAGATTCTCTAAATAAATTTGAAACTACAGTGCTAGTGCTACAAAAGAGAAAGTGTGATTATTGAGAGATTATAGTAGTCAGTTTAGCTGTGCAGGAGGATCAGGAATGAGTTCCCAATGAAATAAATTATTAACTCCCAACTTTACATATAATACTCATGATATATCAGAAATTTTATCTAGTTCTTAGCATGAACTCTCTTATATAATCCTGAAAGCAGCTGTGTGAGCTATATACTTTCCTTATCCTTATTTCACCTCTGAAGTACTGAGACTCAGAGAGATTAAAAACTAAAATTGTATACCAGGAATGGAACTCATTCATTCTGATACAAGACACATAAGTGAATGTACATTTCCTACAGACATACAATTAAAAATGCTTTAGCAATAAAGAATTAATATAAATTAGCATTGACTTTTATTGAAATTCAAAAGGTAAAAAAATTTAAATTTAAAATTATTTTTCGGGCGTGACTAGACTCAATGTATATATTTTAGATCTACCTTGGCTCCCCTTTGCATAAAAATAAGTATTTGGAGGTGGAACCACAGGGAAATTCTGAGTTTGTTCCATAACACTGCTTATGTTTATCCAAAACATCTCAAGGGCTTCTGCAGGTAAGGCCCAGAGCTTGGCCAAGACCCAGGGAGTGATCTCAAGCCGGTGCCTCATAGATGGCTCAACTAGTGCTGGCTGGTGTCATACGCTCTTATGTGAGGCTCCCATATACTCATGGAGCCCTATGAAAACTGAAGGAAAGAATATTGTAATTGCCCCTGTTAACGATGAGGAAATTAAGGAATATTGATCCAGGACTTGAAGCAAGCCATTCTATTCCCAAATCAGTTATCAGCCAGGGCTTCTCACTGTGAAAGTATATCACTGAATGAAGTCACTTCAGTTGCAAAACAACTAAAATAGTCTCAAAATTTTTGAATTTTCATTCAAGCATTAAATTGGAGAATTTGACAATATTTAGGACCCAAGAAAAGGTTCAACTTGGTTTATAGGGACAAATTCAAAAGCCGCTGATGCTTTTAAATGCATTGCAATATTGAAAGATATAATTTGTCTCTTTCATTTACTACTTGAGTATTACTATCATTAATAACTCAATATATTTTAAAGTATTAACATTTGTAAAGTACTATTCCATATTTTTCACACTGAATCACGGTCCTGTTATTGGGTAGTTATATTCCAAACAAATGTTACCAGGTTCTGGACTGCTCACCCTCCCTCTGGAGTTGGATTCCAGGTTCTTTGCACCTCAAACAAGGAACTGAATGAAATGATCAAAAAGTGATGGCAAAGTTTATTTAAAAGGCAAAATGGAGGTTGAGAGAGAAACTGGCTCTGCAGAGTAAGTTTGTGTCAAACAAAGAAAAAAAGTTAAAAAAATAAATATAAAAATACATATCACACCTGAGAGATGTAGTACAGGCTATCAGGGAAAGATATGATAGAATTGAGAAAGATAAAAGAAAATTGAGATTTACACATACCAACTCCACACAAGGAATATAATCATTATGTACTGCAAACACATACTAATAAAATATAAAAACTGGAAAAAGAAAGAAAGAAATTTGTCTTAATTAGCTTATTGATAAAACTCGCATTGATGCTTTGAAAGATAATAAATGAATAATAGACCCATGGAGGGTTATTCAGAAAGAACTTGACTCTGATATCCTTAAGTGATATAAGCAATAAGGATCAGCCTGTGTAAGAACTAGGAAAGCAGCAATTGCCAATGCCTTTTAAAATTACGTAAACCAGATTGGTATGTTTGAAAACAGTAATACAGGTTGGAGTGTTTGCTTTGAAACATCTGCATAGGCAGGACAGGATAATACCCAAATCTTTCTGAAACAATTCAGAGGGCATGTTCTAGTGCTATTGTTTCCATTTTTCATTCAAAACAAAATGAAAAGTTGGAATTTAAACCTAGAAAAAAAAGTTTATTGAAAATGTTGCTCTTAAATCTTATAGAAATAAACCACAGGAAAACACAACTATTTTAGCTTCTGCCAAACCAGTTTAGTATTGCAGTACTTAAATATATCTTCTCAAATCACTTCAATAAAAAAATTTTAAAATATAATTAGGTATCACATGAATAGTTTTTTTTTAAATTTGTTAATCTATCCCTTTTGAATAAATATTCTAATAGAGCACTATTTACCAATAAATAAATAAATTAATTAATTAATTAAAAAGAAAGACCCAAACAAGTATTCCCTCAGTCCCTCGGTTCTGTATACTATAGGGTCTTACACACACCATGTGCTTTTGCAAAATTATCTTCATATTGATCATTCACTCGTGTATATGATTTACTAGTGAGCTTATCAACTTCCATAAAAAGTCCTATAGAGAGGTTAACTAGAATGCTACTTAATGTATAGCCAAGTTTGAAGGAGAATCCAAACTTTTGTATAATATCAAACGTTTTTGATACTATCAAAAACTTTTTGTATAATAACATATTTACCTCTATTTATTCATAACTTCTGTAATGGTCTTTAGTAATGTTTAATCAGTTTCTCAATATTTAATTTGAAAATGTGTTTATATTCATTTCCATATTTCTTGTGTTTTATATTGAGAAATATATGACTTTTCTATTTCAGTTACTAAATTTGAAATTACGTTTTGCAGAAACTATTGAATTTCACAGATTTGCATTTCATCAGTAACTTTACTAAATTATTGCTTCTATTAGTTTTTTTAGTGGATATCTGTGTAGATAAAGTAATCAGCGTCTTAGGCAGCGATTTCTGTCTCCTGTCTTGTGAAAAGGCCCCATTAGATTATTCGATTCCACCACTGAGCCTGACTCTAAGTATCTTCGAATAGAGAATTAATTTATCATTGTTCTGCAGAGTCCAAGCCTTCGGCCATACCTGCGGGCTTTCACACTTGGTTCCATGTGCAAGCAAGCTTACCAACCTTTGCTAACATTTTTTCCAACTTTATGCGAATGGATTAGTGTTTGATTTTCATACTATTTTTATTTATGTCTTATATCTGTGTCCATGAGCTTTATGAAGACACTGATTTAACTTATGAGTCCTCAAAATTTAAATGAGCAGAAATCCCCATAAAACTTATTTCTTAAGTATTGTTGAATAATAAATTTTCTCAAGGTTTCAAAATCTTTGGTAAAGTAGGCTAAATGGAACTTCGTTATTCAGTGGAATGGGCTGTGGAATAGACGGCAGAGCGAAGGCTCAGACCTTAGCTTTACCACTGATTCGTATGTTGCCTTACAAATTCGATTTCCACCTTTAATTAAAGTGAATACTGTTTTGGAGTTCACTTCCTTAAATGTGAAAAAGAATAGAATTGATCTTACAGGCATTTTCATTTGTTTCATATTTCATCTAAATATTCTAAATTCAAAATCTCTTAACATGTATATTTCCTTTAAATAGTGTTTTAAATGAATGTCTGGAGAAATAAATTCACTTGCAAGGCAGGAAACGTGTGATGTAGGTGGCCTTGTTAGAAGAGTCCCCTTCTCCATGATCGATACTGAGGTTTACAGTGGCCCTGCTACTGGGTAACCTACAAGACTAAGAACTGAGTCATTGTTTACTGTGGCTTTGATGAACAAAAGAAAGCCTGTGATAAATAGGTAATAGGAGTATATTTTTCTATTATTATTAAAACATTTAATTATAAAACCAAGTCAAGGAAAACTTCAGCAATGATCTCAAAGAGGTTAAATTTTCCTTAAGGCAAAATAAAAAAAAAGATGATTAATCTTTGAAAATTAATGTTAATACATTAAAAACCTTCAAAGATGGGTGTACAATGACATCTTTGTAGTATCTTTTATTGACTCATGTTTAACTGGGTGTGGGGAATGTAAATTCCAAGAGAATTTGGTTATTTGAAAGAAATGAAACTTTTTTAAAATCTAAAAATCAAATTTAACATCAAGAGATCAGTTAAAATTAAGAATAGCTTATTGGATAAACATACTTAAGAAATGTCGAGGAAAATATGAAAAGAAATGAGGAATGCCTTTTACCGTAGTCAAATACCAGGGGAATAAAGGTCTTCGTTATTTCACTTTTTGTCTCTGCAATTTGCACCTCTAACAGCAGCCTATAAAACAGCTCTACAGATACCTGCTTCAGGAGAGTCATTGTTTCCATGGTGCCACTTTCCATCACCTATTTCTAATAGTTTACACAACAAGATCAAGGGTGTCCCAGCTGTTACTGCCACTGTTGCTAAGCAACCTTTAAATCAGAGTTCAAGAAGACAAAGAACCATGCTTGAAAAAATTTCTCAAGTGTCCTTTTCATGCACCCCTACCCCTGCTCTCTCCATTTTATATCATTTTTCAGTGTTTACACTCAGATACTTGCTGCTCCCTGCTTAATTCAGTATCCTATATGTGAACTCATGATTCTAAATGCTACTGGAATCAACTAAATATTTTTCTTGATTTCAAAAGGTAATATATATGTTCAACTGCAGGCTGCCTCCTGCACAAAACAAACAAATTTAAAGAATTTATTTTCTTTTACCAATCAGAATAGCTTGTTTCAGGCCTTCATGATCTGCTGCCAGACTATAACATTGCTCTGCCTGCGAGTCCAGTGAAATGACACACAAATCAATGGCTGGAGATTCACTGCCTGCAGAGAATCATAACACCTTCCTGTGCATTCTGAAATCTAAATACCCTCACCTGCAAGACAGAGAGGTCAAACTGCTCTAAGAAAGAAAGAAAATAGAAGACTAGAAGTTAGAGGACTTTGAGCTTGAAATCTCTGACTGACGCAGAGTCATGAAAAACACAGAAAACATCTTTCAAACATTTCTACAAACAAGGAGGGTATGTTTTTTTCTCCAGAAGTTAATTATTCAGAATCCAATGGCACATCTGTCTAGCTAATAGACTGCGGAACATAAATCAGGAATGTGTAAAGTAAATAAGGAGAGAAATGTCTTAGTTTTGCATTTAGTATTTTAAATGAAATAGTGATTTTAAAAGCTATCAAATCATAACTAAGTAATCCTGACTAATAGGTATGACAAAAAGGAATATTGCGAGATTTAATTTTAGAGATATAAATAACCTACATATTTGTGAGAACCTATGTATTGCTTCCATATTAGTTTAGCCAATTGAAGTTCAACCCTTTGGTGAAAATGAAGTTCTAGCCACACCAGCCTGGTCACATAGAGCGGCCCACATCAGCCCAATGTAGCAGTCCATACTGATCCAATTATTCAGATCCTTGGACTTTTCTTTAACCCTTTTCTAACAAAACAGAAAGTCATAGTGAATTATTACTAAACATTCTCATAGTGTTTACTTTTCCAGCTGTTTTATTTTGGCACTTTTCTAAATTCTGCTGAGTCCATAGGTATCTGTTCATTTTGGTTCATAAATCACTAAATCTCATTGGATTTATTTAAATTCCTTGTTTTTCTTTTTGTCCTTCAAGTCCCCTTAATATTTTTCATTTCTATTATTTTCCTAAAAATGTTTTCTTTTACAAATATAAATTCATATGGCTGTTATAAATGGTCATTCACTATTACTGATCATAACTGCTACTCAAATCTATCTATATTATGATAATGGACTTAAATTTCATATATGTAAAAGTAAACAATTTTTTTTCCAGACAAAAGAAATGGCCCCGTGGGTTTGTCTGCATAAAGGATCCAGAGTACAAAGTGCCTGGTGACTGTGTCAATAATGGAGCACTTGAAATTAGCCTTAACCATTGAAGAGCAAGATGTAGAAACTTTAAGCATAGTATATATACTGACACATCTATACACTCTTTTTGATGAAAAGCTGTTAGAATAAGATGTAATAAAAAGTTCTCTAGTTTCTAGTTATTACACTTCTACCACTTTTTTAAATCCTTGCTTCAAAGATCACCCCCTTTCTACGTTGCTTCATTTATCTTTCTTCTCCCATACTTTCCCCTTTGTTTAAAAACATGCTGCATTAATTTTTGAGAACTCCCATAAGAAAATACCACTGCATGGCTTAAACAACAGAAATTTATTTCTAAGGAGCAGATGCTTAAGGTCAGGATGTTGGAAGACATTCTGAAAAGGTCCCTTTCTTGACATGTGGACGGCCGTCTTCCCTCCTCGTCCTTGCATGGTATTCCCTCTCATCACACGGTGAGCCCTAATCTTTTCTTTTTTAAAAGAACACTAGTTATGTTAGACTAGGGTTCATCCTTACAATCTCTTTTAACCTTAATTATCTATTCGAAAAGATTATTTCCAAACATAATCAAATTCCTCCTTACTGGTGGTTGGGACTTCAACATAAACTTTGGAAGGACAAGGTGCAACCCATTACACACAGTCAACCTATATTAGGTATCAATTCTACATCAAAACACTCCAGGGAGTTTTCCTCCTGTCCTGCCCAGCGAGATGATTTCATTACTCCTTTTCCTGAAGAGACTTGATAAGAAAAAAGTCTCTATTCACTCTGTCTTCATTTATAATTCTTATTTATTTTTCAGCTCATTTGTTTTTACCTTCTGTTCTGAAAAATTTGATTCAAATTCGAATGTGCTGTAATAATGTTTTCATTTCTTTACGTACTACTAAGTATTAATACACAACAAATAACACAGTTCTGTTACCTGTTTTCCCTGTAACTATATACAAAGGTCTTTATTTGCTAAACAATTCTGCTTTGTGCTTCAAAATTTGGAGTCTTACTTTTAAATGCCTTTGTTTTTCCAGAGCTCAAATTATTACCTACTGTGATAGGTAGTTTTTACTCGATTATCTAAAACTATTTTGTTCAAAAATGTACAGTGTAATGGCATTCTCTATAACAGAATTTCTATTGAATATACAGTACAATACGTTTGTTTGCTTCTTAGTTCAAGGTTTGTAATTTTTGGTCTTGTGTGTTTTTTATGAAGTCAATATTCCAGAGATAAGGGAATTATTTCCTTCTTACTTTAAAAAAAATTTCAAGATTCTTAGAGCAACTTTTATTTGTGGTTTGGCTTGGCAGGAAAGAAAACTTTCTGAGTAAAGCAAAGCAATACACAAAAGCATAGGCTGACATAATACACAAATATTTATTAAGTACCTTGTATATACTCTTACAAAATTTTGCAAGTGGTTGATATTGATCAATGTCCAAAGTAAACAAAATTCCTATTTCCACGGAATACATCATATACTGGACAGAGGGAGACAAACACTAAAAAAAAACACAAATAGCTATCTATTTTTACAGGTGGAGATGAAGGCTACTAAGAAACATAAAACTGCATCAGAAGAATATGGGCTGATATTGCAGGCCTTGTGTAAAACAGTGTGAGAAGAGAGAAATAAACACAGAAAAGGAATGAGTCAGGCAAATATTTGGGGGGAAAACATTCCAGGCAGTACAGATAAATAGTATGTGGTAACCTTGAAATATCGAGAAACAGTAAAAAAATTTAAAAAAACAGAAAAGAGTTGAATCCCAATAAATAGTGAAGTAGGGCTAGACCACTAGGTCTGAGCAGTGAGGATCTTATTTAGTCTGTGCTTTAATAATGGCCTTGGTTTTAATTTGAGTGTGACACTAGTTTTAAGCAGAACAATGATGTGATATGACCTACTTTTAAATGACTACTCCAACACATTTTCTATCCACAATGGAATAGCTGGTACCAGAACAATGTTGCTGGCAAGAACAACAAAAAAGCAGGGCAATGTGAAAAAGAAATTGAATATATAAAAGAACACGGGGTTCTCACAGAAAAAGTGAAATCAAGATTCCAGCGAAAAGGGATTTACAGAGAAATGAGCAGACAATTTACATGTGCTTCTTCTCTAACAAGATTTGCCGATTCGGGGCAAGTCTCTTGCAGAGGGCCAATGCCAAACTGCTAGAGCCAGAAAAGTTACTGGATACTTTGCATGACTAAATAAGCAAAACTGGAGGTGAGAGCTGCCAACAAATTCAGGACATGGAGATAAGCTCTCAGGAAGGTGTAGTATGACTGAGCCCTGAAGTCGGCAGGTTTTCTACTTTATTTTATGAAGACTGAATGTAAATGATAGTGTAAATATTACTAGAGCAAATGTTATTTTAATATTAAGCACAATAACCTTAGAAGAACAGTAGCTAATCCAACAATTAATCCATCAGGAAGATTATATGCACCAAAGAAAGTAGCTTTTAAATGCTTAATTGGAATAATGTAGCCAGATTGGAAAACTACCTGTTCAAGTTTCTCAATGAGTAATGAAACATAATGACCAAATTAGACATCATAACATTTGATTGCAAGAGTCTTTAAATTGTAGATTCATAGTAAGGCAGATGAGGAAAAATGAATGAATCACAAACCACAAATAACTGATATGAAAAATAAATCACTGTAGATCTAACATATTGAAAAACCATTAGGTCAGAACATAGTTATATAAAATTATGAAATTTAGCTGAAAGGAGCGGATTCCTAGAAAAAAAAAATTTCAGGAATTCACAAAACACGTAAAATATAATTTGCAATAATTGACAGACATAGAATGTCAAAAGTGAAATTATCAACTTAGAAATTGTATCTTTTAAAAATTATATCTTTCAAACTTCTCAGAAGGTAATCTAGAAAACTGTATTGTCTTACTGGAGAATGCTTCCATTTTTTAAAAGAAAGTAATAGCAACCTTAAATAAATTCCTAAGGTTAGGAAAATAAGACATGATTTCACTAGTTGTTTGAAGTTGAGTACACTTGTTGCTGAAATGTTACAATATTATTCAAAGCAGAAATCATATACCAGTCTTCCTGTAAATGCAGAATATTAAACAAACGTTATCAGATCAAATCCAATATCTATAAAATTAATAAAATTTATTCCAATAATGCAATAAACATAAAAATTTAAATTCAATCAGCATAACTCTTTTGTACAAAATTAAACTTTAAAACTCATGTTCTTTCACCACAAGCCTAAAAATTGTTATTTTTAAAAATTTAACAAGAGATACTTTTAAAACTTAGTGATCATAGAATTGCAAGATTTTTTAAAAAGCTTCTCTTGACATGTAACTACAGAAAACAGATTTTGAACATTATACTTAGTGATGAAAATTTTAATGATGATAAGATATAATTATCTTTGGATAGGAATGCAAATAGAATACCTCCACCACTTTGCCAAGTAACATCACAATACAATACAGTACAATAATGCAGTTAAACTAATAAATGAAATGTATACAAGTTAGAAAGGAAGAAATACAAGTATTTTTCACAAAAAATATGGTGGCAAATATAGAAATTTCTAAGAACTTTTTAATTATTACATTAAATAAGGGAATTAATTTTATGGCCAAATAGAAAGCCAACATATGTCTATCTTTACTTTGATCAAAACGCAGTGAATCCTGCTGCTATGTATCATCCAAAGGAAAAGCAGGCTCATACGAAAACATTACAGTTTCTCCCCCTCCACCTTATTCAGAGGATCTGGCAACTTGGGACATCCAGTTCTTTCCTTAAGTCGAAATGACCATGAAACTAAATGTTTTTAATCAATTCAGGACATTGAGGCGGCTACGGTGGGCCAAGCAAAGACATTTACAAAAGAGGACTTCCAAAACTGCCTCAGAGCCCCTACACAGAACAGATGGCCAAGGATCGAGCTTGCAGCATTTCCTAAACCTACACTCAATAAGATAAGAAAAAAAAAAAAAAAATGGGCAAGGAGACTTAGAAGAAATAATGAACCAACAGAATGATTTTTTGAGTACTAGGAAGCAAATATTTCAAGAGATAACAAATCATAAGTTTCAAATTTGTCTTTTAAATTCTCAGAAGAAGAGGAGGTGCTGAGTTTAAAATCTGGCAATTGTTGGTGTTCCTAACAAGAATTGTTCTGGGCTAGGGATTTAGCCCTTTAGCCCAGTGGTTAGAGTGCTTGCCTCACAAGCACAAGGCCCTGAGTTTGATCCCCAGCACCAAAAAAAAAAAAAAAAAAAAAAGAATTATTCTGGTCGAGAAGTGGGAACAAAATGTAAACTGGGGGGCCTTGAGACTAGAGGAAGTAAAGCAAGTCAGTAAGAATTAATCTTCTTATAATTTGCCACCAACAGGTAAAGAATTGGTGTAGCATTTGAAAGGAAGAGAATACATGGTAGGTTTTATTTTTTTATTTTTTTTGTTTTTGGCAGAAATGATCTGGTAGAAAAGAAGACCCAGTGATGAAAGAGAAAGAATGGATAATTTCAGAAACAACATCCTTAATTAGATAAAAGAAAGCCAGAGTACATTCAGAGGATCTACCTTTGATAGTGATGGCGTCATTTCAATTTATGTAACAGAAAACCAGGGAAAGCACAGGGGTATAGGTGCAAAAGTTGGGTATAGAACAAATAGGCTATGTAGAAGACAAAACTAATTCAGCATCCTTGTTGCCCATGGTCATTCATTAACTTTCTTTCTTTACATGGAGAGTTGTACATTTTTAAACACTATTATGTAACATAGTATAGATATATTTTTGTTATGATTTGTTTGGCCCACATGGTTTCCTTAGCAGATAGATAATTTATTTGCTTAGTAGATATGTAGAGGAAAAAAGAAAATAAACTTCAACGTATTTGAAAATTATATGTACCCTCACAGGGTAAAATCCCATAAGATTTTTGTTGACATTCAGTACCCAATTCCCATAATTACTTATGTATGTAATGCATTTCCCAGGTTGCTTAAGTGCCTTATTTATTATGATCTATTTTGTAAACATAGAAAAGAAAGCATCAATGAGACATAATGCCATGAATAAGGGATTTCAGAGAATTTCCTTAGAATCATATCATCTGTTAGCAAGAAAAAAAAATATATATATATATATATATATAAAAACTTTTCCAGAAAGTGTAGGAAGAGAGAAATCTGTCCAAATTGTCTAAATTTTCCAAAATAACTCCAATTAGTTGGCTCCTTGGTGTATTTTAATCAATATTCTAACTTTTAGATAACATGCCTGATTGAGAAGTATGCTAGGTCACTGTCTACAATATTTCAGGCAAAAAGTGGTCAGCCTGTGAATTTAAAATGTATCCCTGCCACTCCTATTGCAAGCAGTCGGTATTTTTTCACCATGTGTAGATAGCAATTTAAATTTTGTTTGATTATTTGATACAAGAAGTTCAAATTTTGGTATTGTTACTTTTTTTGTTAAATATTGCAACATATCTAAAGGAACTATTTCTCTTCATGATTCTCCTGTTGCTCTTATAAAAACTGGTGTATGGAAGTAGCTTACTTTTCTACAGAGGTTTTTATTAATGGGAATATAGTTTCGGTGGATTATAAATTAAGATTTGGCGGGATATTTTACCATTCTCAGACATAACTATTAAAATTGGGTGTGGTGGTGCACGCCTGTGATCCCAGCACTCAGGAGGCTGAGGCAGGGGGATCAATTTGAACTCGAGGTCAGCCTGGGCTATTCAGTGAGTTCAAGGCTAGCCTGAACTACATAACAGACCATGTCTCAAAAATAAACAAACGAACGAACAAATAATCAAACCATGACTAGTACATTGCCATCCAGCTGTTTCTTCGTGTTGTTTTGTTTTGTTTTGTTTTATTTTGGTTTCTGGTTGTCCTGCTGAATTTTGCCAAAACTATATTTCTACTCCAGGTCACTTGCCTACAAGCTAATTTCAGGTACTAACTTCTATATTACGTTACATTATTTATTAGTTTAACTTCTTTGATTACCATATACTGGAAACCAACTGTGAAGAATTAACAATTAAGCCAGAAGTTCGAGTCATGAGAAACTTTTTGGAAAAGTTCTTGGACTGATATAAAAGTGAAAGAATGGGCTGAAATCTCCTCCCTGAGATGAGCAAGAAAAAGGGACCATCTTGCCATCTTCGCGGCAGGAGTTTCACATCTACCTCCACTGAAAATGATGGCAAAGTGGCTCAGCTGAAGGAGTCTGACCGCCTCCACTCTGAGTTGAGCGGAGATCGCAGTTAACCCCTCAGCGCCCCGCAGCCCCCGCTGTGCTGTGTACCTGCTAGCAACATACAGTTATGGCGTGATAAAGCCCTGTGACTGTGGCTACGACCTGTAACCCCCATCGCGATTCAGCCCTGTGTCTGACAACAAACCACAGCTCTCCGCGCATTCTCAAGCCTTCTGCCTAAAGGGTGACCACAATTCCTCTTCACTGAAACCTTCCCTTATGCCCAGACCCCATAAAAGACCCCATCCCTGTACGACAGCAGCCGGTCTGGTCTCTAGCGCTCCAGTGGTCCCTTTCAGATTCGCGCTGAAACAAACCCGTCCTGTGAGCTCCTACCTCTGCTTATTTTCCTTTCATCCCAACATCAACCATCTTGAACAGCTATCATTACTTGTGCATAGTCCCACAATTTGCAAATTTCTGAAAGATTACATAATTAACATCAGATCAGTCACATGTCTGCTCTCACGGTCAAGGGAAGGGGCGTTTTTACCAGATAGATGGCTAAGGCTGAAGGAGAAGGGCTCGTGGGTGCATGTAAAGATAATTTAACTTGGACATTTCAAGAACTCTATTTTTGTTTTCTATCTTCCTTCCTCACTTCATTTAGTAGAGATGAATGTCATTAAAATACCTTTAAATCCATTGCTTCTTCATAGAGTCCTGTCGTCATCCCGCTTCTGTTATTCTAACTATTCAATTTATGTTAACTTTATTACACGTGGTTTAAAAGTATACCTATGATATTTTAGTCTCAAAGATAAATAACAATTCAAACATCTCTTTACCTTGACTATGGTACTTTAAGAAATTGAATATGGTATAGGAAACATTCTGGGCGCAAACAAAGGTGAAGAAGAGTACAAGTAACCCACTGAGAAGGCAGGAAAAAAAGAATCTCATCAATAGTAGTTTAAAAAAGGGTAAGTGCCTAGAAATTAAGATAACCAAGGAAGTAAAAGACATCTACAAAAAAAAAAAAACCTATAGAATTCTAAAAAAAGATATTGAAGACTATGTATATATAGATAGATAAGATATATAGATATATAGATATAATATATAAATATGTATTCCATTCAAAATACTTACAGCATTCTACACAGAACTGGAAAAGCTAAAATTTATAGGGAACCAGAAAAGTTCTAAAAGTGCCAAAGCAATCTTGAGTGAAAAGAGTAAAGTGGGAAGAATTACAATCTTGATTTCAAGTTATACTACAGAGATAAAAACAGCATGATACTGACACAAAAATAGACATGTTGCCCAAAATGAAATAGAATTGAGGATGTGGAAACAATCCCATGTGCCTTTAGTCATCTGATTTTTTTTTTTTTTTTTACAAAGGAGCCAAAAATAACTGCTAGAGAAAAGATAGCCCCTTTAACGAATAATGCTGGACAAAGTGGTTATCCGCATGCAGTAGAATGAATTTAGACACATTATCTCCCACCCTGTACTAAAATCAAATCCAAATGAATCAAATAAGTGAATATAAATACAAAAACACTGAATCCACTGGAAGATAAAGATAAAACTCTTGAAGATACAGTCATAGGCAAGGATTTTCTGAACAGAACAAAATTGCCCAATAAATAGTACCAGCAAGGAACAGACTGGTATCAAATTAGAAAGCTGCACAGTAAAGAAAGCAAACAACAAAGTGAAGAGACAATCTACAGAAGGGGAAAATATTGCCAGTTACTCCTCAGGCAGAGGGTTAATACCTAGAAAAAATAAGGAACTCAAAAAATGTAGACCCCCAAAACAAAAGACCCAAACAAAAATAGGCATATGAAATGAGTAGATCCTTCTCAAAAGGAGAACTCAAAAGGACAGTTAAGTAAATGGAAAAATGTTCAGGATCATTGGTCATTAAAGAAATGCAAATCAAAATGCTGTGATTCTATCTTATCCCAGAAAAAAATAAGAAATGACTATCAACAAGGATTGAAAAGCAACAACTGCTGGCAACATTGTGGGGAAAAAGGAACACTTTTACCTTGACAATGGGAATGTAACCTAGGACAACTACTATGGAAATCAGTCAGGAAATTCCTCAAGAAATTAGAAGTTCTTATTCCCTTTATGGGAATTTTCAAAAGAGCGAATCATCATATTACAATGATCCCTGCATAACCATGCTTTTAGTATCATATTCACAATAAGTAAATTATGGAACAACCTATATGCCCATCAACAGATTAATGAATTACAAATATGGCACACATACACCATGGTGTACTACTCAGATCTAAAAAAAGAGTAAATTTGAGTCATTTTTAGGAAAATAAATGGATCTTGAGGCCATAATGCTCACTAAAATAAATAAGGGACAGAAGGATAAGTACTAAAGAGGCTCTTCTATATGAGAAACCCAAAATATGAATAATTTAAAGAGTAAACTAAAAGAGAGACAGTAGGAAGCAGAGAGTTAGACTTTGTGAAGACAGGAAGGAGAAGTAAAAATGATCAAAATGTGATATGTAAATATATCAATTCCTCAAGCACAGTGTAATTATTATTTACTGTGAACATAAACTAACAGTAAAATGTAGTGTACAAGTATGAAATTCTTTAGGGGAGAACATGAATATTAAATTATATTAAATTATTGATATTCTACTTAAAATGGTGAAGAACAAAATTAAATTTTCACAGAGGACAAGGCCTCCTGAAATTTTGTAACAAAAGCTGCATGGTGCATTACCCATTTGAAAAATGTTTTTAGGTTTAAAATGTTCACCATTCATTATTCACAAACCATCAGATGACTCCACTGGACATTTAGTTCAGTGTTCAGTGCAGTCAATAATTTTATTCACAAAAGTATAGAATTCCCTTTTCATACTCTGCTACTTCAATCTAAAATTATTTTAGGACCCAGAAATGGATTTGTTTAAAATACCACAAAGGTTTTGGAATAGACACTCAAAAGATAAAAAGGATGAGACAAGTTCAATAATATTGTCAGACATTTTTCAATCACACATATAAATTGACATGATGAAACTACTAATCGCTTAAAGTTGGTGGTACCTAATCATGCATTTTGGACAGGATTAAGAGTGCCTTGCCTCCAGAATGTTAAACTTTTAAGAATATTAACTCAATAGTGTACTTCATGTAATAATTATTAAGAAAAGGGAGAGTCTATATTCACTTATTGTTTATCATGTTTCTCACGAAGAAATTGAGGCAAATTAAGACTAATAAGTGATTTCAGGATAATGCAGTGACTGAGATTCAATGCTCATTTACTATTCATTCTTTTCCTTCTAACGCCTTTATATTGGCTTTCAAAGAAATGTTGCAGAAATATATAAGTTTAAAAGGTAATTAAATAGAAGTTAAGTAATATCAGTCTCTCTCTCTCTCTCTCTCTCTCTCTCTCTCTCTCTCTCTCTCTCTATCTGGTGTCTGTCTCAGGTGGCTGAAAACAACATAGAAATATTATTCCTCCTGGTGTTTCTCAACTAGACTCTTTTGCATGATAAAACAATTTGATCCTCATTTGGCCGATGCTACCATTTAAATTCATTTTCCAGCCATCTAAATTCCAAATGTGCACTGCAGAGGTTTATTTTTCTATTCATCTGCTACATCAATATCTTCTGTCTATGCTAATGAAAGAAAAAGAATAAAAAATAAAAATAAAAAAGGTTGTGTGGTGGTTTCAATTTTGTGCTGTTTTAAAATGCAGACACACTTGGAACGGCAGGTCAATATATTCTGGGAAGTGAATCCTTTTAACACATGAGACCTTTGCAGAATGAATCAAAGTTAAATCCCATGAATAAATGCTACTGTTTAAAAATCATTCCATTTATGGTAGCTTTATTGTGAATTCATAAAAGCAAGAACAACATTTCCTTGCTAGTCCACAAATCGCCATCACAAGGCAGTCCGGGATAAACTGGGCTGGACAACTCGGCCTCCTTGGCAGTTGCTAGTATTTAAATATGGATGGAGGAAGCAAAGACTAGGAGAAGCTGTCCTGAAGCAAGCAATGACAGCTTCCACAAATAAAGGGAAAAATGTTAAAACAATAAACAAAAGAGAAACAATTACTTGCTCATTACAAACATGTCATACTGCATTCTTTATTTTGATTGTGGAAAATTAGCCATTGACTACCAGGAACAATTGATTTTCCTTCACAGCTGTTTTCTAATTACTTCTAAACACTGAACATTCTGGTGCAGCCATTCAGCTGTATAGAGAGAATTTTCTTTTATTATTGTTGCTGTTGCTACAAACTCTGCCCAGCAAAAAAAAAAAAAAAAAAAAAAAAAAAAAACTCTGCCCAGCAGTATGACTATAGTCAGAGGCTCTACTATATATCTCTGGTGTTTGGAGAAAACGTCATGCTTTCAGGACTAAGAATGAAAATATTTTAAATTACATAGGGCCGGACTGAGTGTGTACAAGCCGTTTGGCCAGATGCAATTACGTAGCTTGCTTTCTTTTTATCACGGCCATCAACACAAGGGAAAAAATAATAAAAAATAGCTTAAATCAGTACATCCGTTTCTTAGTCACTGCACACTTGTCAATTGGATCTATTTTTATCATTGTGGTTTCTGATGAGTGTTTTGGCACAGTCTTGCTGGGAGGGTGGAGGGAGATGGGCAGTTTCCTGCGAGTTGATTCTGTGGATAAATTCTAAGCAAAGAGCATGGAGATTATTAGCAGGCGGGAATCCAAGGTTTCAGAGAAGCAATTGAAATTTTGGATGCTTCTCCTAAACTCTTCAGAATTTCCTCCAAAATGATTTCAGTTTTAAAATGAGACCAGAAATGTGAAACGTGCCCTTGGGAGTTTTCTAGGACTTGTGCTTTTTGAGTGAGTTCTGGAAACAGAATTTAGCTAAGTTCTTCAGAGCTCAGGGTCTCTGATTAATCTTTGCCATGATTTAGGTGAAATCAGCAACGTTAAAAATTCTCCTTAAATTTCAGGTAAAAGAAATTTTAAAATAAATACTTTTTTTTCCCATGACACAGTTTAACCATTTAGCACTACAAACCTGAATTGTTTCATCTAGAGCTGCATTTTGTTGCCATTTATTAAAGGTTCACCCTTCATAGGAATAAAATCAACCCCATATCTATTCACTGGATGGCAAGGATTTCGGTCTGACCTCTGTAGTTTCTCTGGTAACACAGTGAGACTTTAAATTTACTGTTTTATTTAGAAGACAGCAATTCCTTTATGGCTCATCCCATTTTAATAGTTTTGGGGCCAAGAGAAAGATTTGGGTGATAATTGTGAAATTAAACTGGCCTGCGGTTGTATCAGTACCTTGAGTGTCTACATAACAAACTGTGATCTAACTAAATCAACTGAAAAGCCTAATTTAAGAGCATGTTTTGTAACACACAATTGGATGATCAGACCATGTCCGAATAATGCAAAGTCAGGCTGTAACCAATCAACTCTCCCTTACTTCACTCCCACATTCCTATTCATAAATACTGCTTGCCATAAATACTAGGTAGGTCTCTGAATCGCTGCCTGTCCTGAGGGCTGCTGGGTTCCCCACATAGATCTTTACTCACTTGAACTCTAATGTTTAATTGGTCTAAAAGTTTTCTTCTAATATATTCTATCTCATTTTTAATTTGTCCATTTTTTGATAAATTTCACTTGTGATACTTATGACACAAATAAAGTATAAGAAGTAACACAAAGCGGAAGGACTGAAATTATGCTAATTTTATTTAATCACATATTTTCTCAATTTTTAACATAACAGAAAAAATATGATTAGCATTGAGTTCTGAAACAATGAGGAAAAACTGTGAGAGCTTTGCCTCCAGTAGAGATAAATACTTAAATTAATAGGATCAAGTTAAAAAAATTCTGGAATTTTTTCTCACATGACCACATAAATATAAGTAAAACAGAAGCATTTCTAGGAGGCACCAAGGAAATATCAAATAACCAGTAGTCTACAGGTCAGGTTTCTATCATTAAAATCAAAGGGGCAGTAAGGATCTCATATCTGAAAGGCTCACTCCCTGCAGGACAATATGACTGCTGTGAAGTGAGGGAAAGAAGTCAAGAGGCTACTTTCAAGAAATTATTAAGTGAGGACACCTCGGAAAGCTGTTAGCAATGATTTCAGTTGCCCACTACACCTCGGAAGATGATTCTCAAAAAGATTCCCGAAGCCAAGCGACAAAAACCCATGTCTGCTCTCTGAAGACGCGCTCATTCTCCCATTCACTCTCAGTTGTCACCAGATTGACGTTTCACTTTTACAGCCTCATGGTATTGCCTCTCTCGTCTGACGAGTTCAATTAAACCCTAATGATGTGAAAATTCAAGATATGCAGTTTCTGGTCCTCCTGTCCTTATGGAGCAGGTAGCAGCTTAGAAATTTAGAGGTGATAATGTTAGCAACAATATCTGAAGGAACTACACTTGCATACAATAGGAATTCATCTTCTAGAAGTAATAATGTCAATAATCATGAGATCTTATGGCCAGAAAATACGATGGATGTTTAACTTAAAAATTTTAAAAGTATTATAGTAAAGACACATGGCTATTAATCTTCCTCAGAATACTGCCCCTCATTTCACACAATTATGCTATCATTCTTGCCACTTTCTTAAGCAGTTCTGAAAGTCCTTTTTCCTGCGTGTATTTTCCTGGCTGCCTGGATACATTCAGTCAATTCAAATGTTTACAGTAATTTCTGTCAAATAAAACGTTGTGTTGTGTTGTCATCTACCTGATTCGCTGGATCTGGTACCATGTGCCTCCTGGCTCATCCTTGAAGTCAAAATAACCATGAAAGATAAAAATTATGAATCAAATCAGGGCATTGAGACACCCATAATGGCTCAACTAAAGACATTCACCAAAGAGGACTTCAGCTGTTTCAGAGAGCGGCAAGAACTATGGATAAGGAGAAGGACTAATGGCAGTTTGTCTTTTACTGTAATAATTTTTTTTTAATTCAAACATCTATTGTATTTTCTGATCATGCCTCATAGAGTTTCCAAAGCCTTTAACAATCAGTGGCTTACAGGTTCTTTATCAGAAGTTTTGAGTACAGAATGGGAGTATATTATGGACTCAAAGTTTGCCCCCATCCAATACACTTTTTGCAGCCTTAACTTCCAGTGGGGCTATATTCGGGAAAAAAGACCACTAAGAAAGTAACTGAGATTTAATGAGGTTATGTAATTGAAGGCCCTAACCCAATCAAATTAGTGTATTTATAAGACACACCAGAGTAAGAAGACACATGAGCGTGTGCTCTGTCCCTCTTACCTATAGGACTGCAGAGAAAATATAGTGCACAAAGCGAGGAAGCTCCAACCCAGACACTTGCAACCTGAGACTTGAGCGCACGTCACAGTACCATTCTACTAGCACATTTATCTTAAACATTAATTCTCCAGAACTACGGAAAAAAAATACATTTTTGCTTTTAAACCACCAAGTATATGAATGATATTTTGTTATGACAGCCTGAAGAGATTATCATAAAATCAAATTGTTGATTCACCAAAGTGAATGCTATATTTTATTTCTACTTGTCTTGTTAGGATTATCTAGGCATGTATATTACCATGTGTACTTATTCAGAAATGAATATCTGTATCACTTCCAAGCGTACATTTACTATCATCTGGTAGTCATCTAAATGTATGCTCTACACTTGTTCCAAATAATGGCCCTCCTAACAGTGACTCCACAGAAACAGAAGTTATAAATTTGATTTCCCAAAGCATTAATTTTCCTAATTCCAAAGAATACAAAACTGATACAAACTCTCTGTTCTTCTCAATATAAGATTTCCTTGGTTAAGATAATATGAAACTATAAAATGGAACCACCTTAACTTTGCTTTTTGTTATTATAATCTACACCGCGATAAACATACTCTTTAGCTGGAGTTCTACATTTGCCAAATTCAACTGAGTCAAAGATCTGGTTGCAGATAATTTATTTTGAAGACGATCCTAGGCATAGCCAACAAGGAAAGAGGAAAAAGAGAAACAGACAAGAGAAAAATGAGAGACAAAGTTCTGCTTTAACAAGCTTGAGTCCCATTGGGGCTTATATGGAACACGCCTTCTGTTAGCTGACCACAGTACAAGGAGGCCGGTATGTTTAACAACTGGCTCCTGGTGCTGTGTTGAGAACCGCCGGTAGCACTAAGAGGGGAAGTTCCTGATTGCTCCTGGGTCTACCAATTCTTTCCATTTTTTTTTTTTTCCGGAAACAAAAGGGTTCAAAGGAAAAAGGAGGGTCCTGGACTGTGAGTTTAGACTCTGGCAGCAAGTCAGCAGCTAAAGGACCGGGAGGTAAACTCAGGTATGTCCAACAGAAACGAAGCAGGGTATCAACTACATTACCAAACACTTAGGGATGTATATGAGTTTCTCTAGGGTACTAACTTCATTTCATTGTCTTATGGTTCCATCTTCAATTTTTTATTGCCAAATAGCACTAGGGCACCATGGCGCTGCCCAGACAGTTTTGCATAAATTAAAAAAAAAATGTTTCTATGGCTTGACATTTTTATTGCTACATGCTACTGTCAGAACTGTTAAATTTTTGCCAGTGTGTTACTGTGAATTAGTGGCTCCTGATTACTAGTGAGTAATGTTAGCATATGTTTAATTACCATTCGCATTTCCTTCTTTTATGAATTGACTTTTTCTCTTTTGAAGGGGCTCTTTTTTTCTTCCTCACCAATGAACTAGTCGATAAACTTTAAACTTCCAGTGTCTTTTCAAGTATTTCCTTATGATTTCTATGTTTATTAAGTACATGTAAGAAAGACTAATTGGATGTTTTCAAAGAAAATGAAAATGTAGCAAGCAGAAGTAAAAAAAATCAGATTTTTTAGACTTTTGATAAGTATGTGTATCTGTCAAATGTTGACCACTATTAAAAACTTTATATATATTTAGGAAATAGCAATAAAAATACATCCAGTTTACACCCCAAAATTATACAAAATCTTATGCTTGTCATAATGATAAATCTAAGGTCCAAAATATTATTGACTTGTTTATTTGACTTGTTGACCCGCAGTGATAAATACTCACATGGCATGTTGTAGGATTTTGATCATACAAGACCTTCAGGATTTTAAATAAAAAATCAGAGAACAAAACCACTTTCTTCAAGAGAAATATGGAGAAGACCAATATAACCTGCCAAGCAGTGATACTATTTAGCCCTTTAATGTTAATTTTAGATTTACATAAAAAGTTCATTGATAGTACAAAAAATTCTCTGATAACCTTAAACAGGGTTTCCTAATGTTGACATTTCATACTACCAAAGTTCCTAGTGTCGATATTCTATATTGCCAAAGTACATTTATAAAAGCTAAGAAATTAACATTGATATAATAGTACTGATCTATGTTGGATCAGATTTCTACTAATGTCTTTTTCCCTTTCCAAGAGTCTATTCAAGGTGCCATATTCCATTTGTCAATCAGGTCTCCTTAGTTTACTCCAAATCTATATTGGTTTCTCAGAGTTTTTTTTTTTAATGAGCTTAATGATTTTGTTTGCTATATTTCTATGGTTAGCTTAAAGTTACAGATTTTGATAGAAATTGTCATAGGATTGCAGTTGTATTTTCATCTCATCATACGAGGGGTACATGATAAAGTACCTTATTCATGATGTTAATTTCGATCATTTCATTAATGTGCTGTTTAATAAATTTGTCTACTACAAAATTACTAGATTTCCCTTTCCATAAAGGGAAAAGCTAGTTTCTATGTACAATCAATAGTCATAGGAAAGGAAATTTGCTTTTACCTTCTGAAAGGAGGAATATTGAAGAATGTATAGACATGTGTTTAAAAATAATACTTCTTAATATTATGAGTTACCTTAAAGCTTTTTGAAAGTCAGGCATGGTCCCCTACTCAGATTCTGGAGGGTCGTGAGTTCAAGGCCAGTCTGAGTAACAGCAAGACACGGTCTCACAAATTAAGTAAATAAATAAATGAATAAATAGTTATTTGACTATCTCATTCATCTTTGTGATTTTGTCAGATGGTTAAGCATTTGTCAGTGAATTTTAAAGCACTGATAACTCTGATCTTCCAAAGATTATTTTCCATTTCATTTATCTCTTCTATATTTGTTATTTGGAATCCTTTTGTAAGTAAGATTTACCCACTCTATCTCACTTATTTATTTTCCTAATTGTTTATTTTTGTCGGTTTGGACTTACGGATATTTATTTTATTCTTTGTGATACACATCAGTATTGTTATTTATTTTGCTGGCCAAAGAGTTCCTGCCACATAAGTAGAATCAGCAATTATTCCAGGAGGCTTGGGTTTTTGTGATGAAGGAATCTTATTTACCAACCAAGATCTGAGGACAGGGGTGCTCTTTGCTTTGTACCAGACCCTCTGAGCAGATAGAGTTAGAAAATATGTTAAATATAGGCATATTTAAACTATGCAAACCTTTCTCTATTGGATATATTTGTGTATGTCTATGTTAAACTTTCAGATATATAAATATATATAATGCTGTGATATGTATATGCATATATATCTATGTTTGTATATGTACAGACAACTCTTATTTTATGATGTTTCAAAATTTTTCAATTTTATGACTTTTTGACTTTACAATGGCACAAATCGGTGTGCATCCCTTAGAAACTGTATTTTGAGTTTACCTTTTTTTTTTTTTTTAACCAAGAACATGTATTGGAAAATTGTATACATAATGATCATAATCAACATGGTTATTTTGTACCTGTACATGATGTATCTTGGTTTTCCCCCCTCTTCCCCTCCCCTCCCTTCCATTCACCCATCCCTCCCTATTTGCAACAAAGTTATTTACATTTTTCCATTTTTTTCCCTTTCATCTTACTTTTCTTTTCACCTTCCTTCTTTATCCCCCTTTTCCCTATCTAGTTCTCCTCTCTTTTGAATACTATTTTTTTAACATAATATCTATTATACCACTTTCTCCTTATTTACACTTATGGTTTCTCATATCAGAGAAACAATTCGATGTGTACCAATGTGTCTGATTTATTTCACTTAAGAGTATGTTCTCAAGGTACATCCATTTACCTACAAATGTCTCTAGTCTGTCCTTTTTATGACAGAGTAGTACTCCATTGTGTAGAAAAACCACATCTTCTTTAGCCATTCATTAATTGTTGGGCATTTGGGTTGTTTCCAAGACTTAGCTATTACAAACTGTGTTGCTATAAACATGGTTGTACATGTATCACTGTGGTATGATGATTTTAATTCTTCTGGGAAGATACCCAGCAGAGGAATAGCTGGGTCAAATGGAACCTCTAGTTGTAGTTTTCTGAGGAACCTCCACACTGACTTCCACAGTGGTTGGACATTTCCACTGCCACTATTATTCAATATAGTTCTAGAAACATTAGCCAGAGCAATCAGGCAAGAGAAAGAAATAAAAGGAGTTTACTATTTTTATCTTTTCCGAAAATAACAATATGGAGCACAGTGCTCTCTCTAGATGATGGGCAACAGCAGAGAGCTGCAGCTCCCCACTCCCTTCCGTGACTATAAGGAAATCAGTCAACAGTCAATGTGCTAAAGTACAAGTACACTTCATTGCTAGGTTACACTGTAGATTACATATATTACATACATTTTTTACTTATGACATTTTCACAATACAATAGGTTTATTAGGATATAACTCCATTGTACACATATATATGTATCAATGTAAGTCCCTCTCTCTCTCTCTCTCTCTATATATATATATATATATATATACACACACATATAGTATATGTATGTATATGTATATGTATGCAAGTATATATAAAAACTTGAATTTATTTCTTCAACTGTTATCCAGCATAAAATAATCTATCCTAGTTTCTCCTCTAACTTGTGTCCTCTTGCTCTAACAGTCAGAAACTTGGCTCCAGTTACACATATTTCATTAATTTATTTCATCAACCAACTCTAGTATAAATAAAATGTTCTAAATGTTTAGAAAATTTTACCAAGGACAAAGTTCATTTATAATTTATTTACAGTTTTATAATTCATTTTATATTTGTCCTCATGGTACTTAATAAAACAATGATTTCCAAAGTTTCTTATGTCAGGTTATTTTCATCTTGCCATGAAGAGTCCATACTGTACATATGACATACAGTTATATTTGTTTAGAATACTCTGCATGCCATTTTGGCATCCCCACAATAAAATAATTGAATTTTTTTAAAAAAATTAATGTTTTTTGTGCTGTACAATCCTATGGGCCTTGAAAAATAACAGCCATGCTCACATCACTAATTTGTATACAGATTAGTTTTATAATCCTAAAATGTTCTTAAACAGTTCAATGAGAGCCAAATTCTATCTATATTCTTTCACCAATTCCTACTTAGTTGTTTTCTACTCTTACAATCTTCTTTTTCAAAAAAATTTTATATTAATGTAATCATGCAATATATACACTTTGGTTTTGGAGTCTATCACAGGTGAAGCAAAATAAAAGATAGATATGAGGATGTAGGGAGATAGATATTTCTCAAATGGGAAAAAGATCGAGAGATGGAGGGAGGTAGGTGGAGAGGAGAAAAAGAGAATGAAAAAAAAGAATTAAGATGTATTATGTACAAGTACCAACTCCCCACAAGGAATGTAATCATTATGTGCTACATACATGTATTTATAAAAATGCAAACAAGAAAATATTCATGTATATTATTACTCATATCAAAAATGTATACCGTTTTATTGCTGAATAGACTTTGCTATGCACATGTGCCAGAGTTTATCTGTTGGCCTATTACCTTAGTAGTCCTTTTACAGTTGTTACAATGAAATAAGTAAATCTGAGTAATTTATGAAGAAAAGAGTTTTATTTTGCTTACAATTTGCAAATAGAATGCACAAAATCAGATGGTCCCAATGAGCTGGCTTCTAGTGAGGGTTTCATGGCAGATGACATCATAAGAGCCGTAGTGCAGCCAAGTGGGTTGATGCACTCCTATAATCCCAGTACTCCAGAGGCTGAGGCAGGAGGATTCCTGTGAGTTCCAGGCTAGCATGAACTGACTACATGGTTAGTTTAAGCCCAGCCTGAACTACATAGCAAGACCCTGTCTTAAAAAAAAAAAAAAAAAAAAAAAAAAAAAAAAAAAAAAAAAAAAAAAAAAAAAAAAAAAAAAAAAAAAAAAAAAAAAAAAGAGAGAGAGAGAGAAGAAAAAGAAAGAAACAAAGGAAGAAAGAAAGAAAGAAAGAAAGAAAGAAAGAAAGAAAGAAAGAAAGAAAGAAAGAAAGAAACTTTTTAAAAAGTTGTAGTACAATGAAAGAATGAAAGAGATAAGAGATTTTGTGTGAGACAGGAAGGAACAGACCTGGAGTGGCCTGTCTTGCTCTTTTATAATCATCCCTTCTCAGGAGAACTAATTATTCTTCCAGACAAATGATATTGTTGTCCCTGAGTGATGCTCCCATGACCCGACCATTTTTCACTAGACTTATCTCTTAAAGCTCCCAACATATGAACCCTTGGAGACAGGCTGAAACCATACCCACATCATCATACCCAGAAAAGATATGTTGCTCGTCTCTTGCTGAGCTGCTGATGAATAAAACATTCACATATAACTCTGTGTGTTTGTGTGTGTGTGTGTGAACATAACTTTCCCATTCATTAAGTAGTATGTAATCATGTGGTTATTGATAGTATTAATAATCTATGTTTAACTTTATAGTAGATCATAGATACCATCTTTCTGTATTAGTCTTTATTTTTGCAAATTATTGTTAACATATAGTTGTTTTAAAACAAAATATTTCAAAAAATAAAGTAAAAAAAGAAAAAACCACACACTCAGCCTGACTTAAAAATTAGCTGTGATAGTTTGCATTCCTACCAAAAAACAGATGAACTTTTCATTCAAAACTGAAATTATCAAGCTAAGTCTTTGAAGTCTTTGTTTACATGGTTTCAAGTTGAAAGTCTGTTATAAGTATATTCTTAACCTTGTTTCATTTTAGTCACTGTATCTTTATTTGTGTGTTTAGCTTTAATTTCTTCTCTGTTTATATTTTAAATTTGAATGTGATATGTTAAATTCTTGTTTTGGGGTGTGTGTGTGTTTGTGTTTGTTATTGTTGTTGTTGTTGTTGTTGTTTTTGGTACTTGTATTTATCTCCCTTGTTCTCTGAGAATACTAGATCATCTGTTCAAGGTCTATCACTAAATTAGAACATTCTTACCATTATTCCATTATTTGTTCAAGTGTGATTTTTATCCCTATTCTGTCCATCTTATATTTCTAGAGTTCTTGTATTTTTGATGTACCATATGCTATTGATATTATTCCACAGATCTTAGATTCACTATAATATCTGACTTTTTCTGTTTCACTTATTTTTTCTTTGCATTTAAGTATTTTCACAGTTTGGGAAATTCATTGACTTTTCTTCAATTTGGCTAATTATTTCTTGGTTTTTTTTAAGTATAATGAGGAGAAAATACAATGGTCTCAACCTTTCTAAATGTGTTTTGGTTCATTCGTTTGTTTGTATAATTTCAATTTAACTATTTCTTATGGTTTCCATCTGTCTGCTAAAATTCCCTATCTGATCTTTCATGTCACTTATCTTTTCATTAGATTCTTTAACATACTGATCATAGTTGTTTTAAACACATTTCTTATAATTTCAAAATCTACAAGGTATTTTTCAATAGCTACTTTGTCTTTTAGATTGTATATTTTACTTTCTTTTTGTTTGTTTCATACCTGTTTTTGACAATTGAAACTGTCAGTATTCTTATGAATGAATCCCTTCTTTTAGGCTTTTCTTGTAGGGATACACTTCCAAACAGACAGAAATAAAGAGTGCTTTGTCATTTGATTTCTGCCTACTTGATAGGTTTTGCCTGACTTTGGGTCTTCTCTTTGTGCCAGTCCTGAGGAAAATTCATGGCTCTCCCATCTGTTTTTCAAGATTATGTGTATGCAACAATTGCTGTGATGGTTGTCTCCTTTCAGAAGAGAGGCAGGAGAGGATATTCTGAGCACAGTAAGAGATAAGGCCTTCAGAAATGCTCTTCCTTTGTGCGTAATGTGGCTTCTCATAGGTATGTCATTCCTCCTTTCCACAGATAGAAGTTTGTTTTCTAAGATAATTTATACTGAGCAAGATTGTATCTTCTATTCCCTTTGCCTTTTCTCATAACAGGTTTTATAAGATCCATAAATATGAAAAAATGGAAGTAAGCCTTTAATTTTCTACTTATATTACATATAGCAATGGTTTTTGAGAAACATTAAGAATTCTCGTGGGATGTCTGACACAGAACAGCAAAGTTTAATGTCAGTGATTTTGTGCCTTATTATTTCTTTAGTATGAAAGAATGCACAGCCACAAAACACTTTAATGCCTTTACTACATATTGTTTCCAAGAATTATGACTGAAATTTTAAAGAGCTTTTAAAATTAGAAAATTGTCTTTATGTCTATTAAAAATCATTTAAAATGAGAAGTTTTGATTTACACATTTTGTATCTTCATGATAGACACACAGAGCTACAGAAAATTTTGCTTTCTTCACGATACTATAGATGACTAACAACTGCAAGATGATTATTCATTTCTGTCTACTTCTAGAGGACAAATATCCTACAAAAATTCTGTAAACAATTTCTATTAAACATTATAGATCTCTAGTGTATGACAACATCTAGGTTTACTTTTTATCAAAGTTGATTGTCAGTTTATTTTACAAACAAAGTATCTTCACCATTGCTTATGGTTAAGAAATAATCTAAATATTTAAAGTAATGTAGTTTTGTAGTATAGAGACTCATATGAATATGATTGTTCAGAATATAATATCCAGAATAATACAAATATTGTCAATTCATTTTCCACAAAGGTTTTCAAAGAGAATGAGAAAAGAGTACCAGAAAATGTGGTGTCAAAAACAATAGACCATTAGAAATTTATGTCTCAAACAATGAAGCACATCCTACAACTCGCACTGTTGACAAAAATGAACTCAAAACTGACCGTGGAAATTAACATAGAAATTCAATCTGTCATATATAAAAGCAGAATCTGTTATATATAAAAGCAGAATCTGTCATATATAAAAGCAGAAACTAAAATGTATATTTAGTTTATGCGAAGATGCTTTTCATAGGATAGCAAATTTAGACATCATCAAAATTAAACTTCTGCCCCTCGAAAGACTGTTAAGAAAATGCAAAATCAAGTAACATATGGGAGAAAATACTTGCAAATTATATATCTGATAAAATGTCAACCTTGGAACATACTGAGTATGAGAAAGAGTATAAGGAAGGAAAGAAATGCACTCTCTTGGAGTGAAAGATGTGAGTATGACTATCTAGGAATAATAAATTCTATTTTCCTAGAATAAATGCTCTGAAAGGGTGACCCAGGCTCCAATCTTATAGTTAAAAACAAATGAAACAAGAAGCGAGTTTCAGCAAACTACTTAATACAATTGCACTAACACAGAATACAACAGGTGGTTGATTGGTTGCTGCGCTCTTATGTAGTCCAATTAAGATATACTGAGAAGCAGTAACATGGCATTGTCAAGCTATTTGTTGCTCTACTAGAATCAGTTCATCTACAAAAATATGAGTTGAAGTGATTAAAGGTAAAAGGCATCTCGAGACTGGAATCCAGGAGGGTGTGATCATTGTCCCATGGCCTCATTCCTAAGTTTCACAGGCGTGAGCCAGGGCTCTTTCATTTGTTTACATCTTCAAAATGATTTCTATTCAAAAACAATTTCTATTCATAAAAATGTCTTAACAGTAGCTATCCTGTTAATAAACAAAAATGAGTACAATATTTTAGTGCATAATATACAAAAAAATTCAACTAGAACTTAAGCAATGTCAAAAGATGTCCAAAACCACAGTCATTTAAGACATAAAAATTCAAAGCCCAGCAACCTATGCACCCAGCAAGATCATTGAAAAGTCTAACAATATCAAGAATTGGCAAGAATAAGAAATCACTGGAACTCTTATACATTCTTAATGAGAATACAAAAATGCTAGTTTTGTAGTTTCTTTTAAAGTTTTTCCTATAGCTACATACTGACTTGTCACATGACTCAGAAAATCTTCCCCTAGGTATTTATGAAACTAAAAGCTGGTGTGTACTCACAGAGACTATTGTCCTCAAATGTTGATAACAAATGTATACATAAAAGCCCCACATTTTACTCAGTTCGTTCAACTCTAATTGATTCAAAAAGAATGGTTTTAAGTGAAAAGAACCACACACATGATAATGTCATACATCATTCCTTTCATATAAAATTGTAAAAATAATCTATAGTGACAGAAATCAGAACACTGCTTGCCATAACTGAGTTGGAGAGATGGAGTTGACAAAAATAGGCCTCGGGGGACTCTTTCAGATGATGAGAGCATTCTCTATGATGATAATAATGGTACTGCACGTTAAAACCTACCTAATTCTACAGCTAAAATTGGTGAAATGCATGATATATGAATTAAAACTAAATAAAAGTAAGTTGAAAGAGCAGGCTATGTAAAAGATATATAATGGAGAAAAGATAGTATTTTCAACAAAAGACATTTACATGAGAAAGAATGAATATAGACCCAAATCTTATTTCTTTCGTAAAAAATCATTTCTCAGAGGTGTAGCTTGCAGAAGGGGACTGCACAATGACGGCACTACTCCCATAAATGGATTCACCCACTGGCAAGTTCATAGCTGAACGGACCGTTAGGAAGTGGAGCTCAGGTGGAGGAAGTAGGTCAGAAGAGGCATAACCGAGAAGGAAACATCCTGTCTATGCTGGTCCCCTCCCCCTGCCTCCCGGCAGCCGCGCAGTGAGAACCTTTCTTCCACTCTACCGCCTCCTTCCTGCATGATGCTTCTACCATGCCACAGGTCTAAAGCAAAGAATCTGGCTGACTATAAACTGGAATCTCAGAAACCAAGAGCAAAAATAAAACTTTCCTCCTTAAAGCTGATTTATATCCAATATTTTGATACAGTAATAAATAGCTAACTAACACAAATTCCTTGAAGATAACACAGGAGAAAACCTAGACAACCTGGATATTCCAATGCTTTGTTTTAAATTTTATAGTACTGGGGCTAGAACCCAAGGCTTTTAACTGAGCTACACCCTCAGCCAGCCACACCCCACCTTTTTAAAATATTTTGAGACAGGTTCTCGTTAAGGATGTTCTTAATTCTCATGGCTCAGCCTCCCAAAGGGCTGGAATTACAGGCATGTATCACCATGTTTTAACTTTTTTGCCATGTGGGTATCTTCATAGGTTTCTCAAGTATCCTGAAAACTAGATAGCTGCCTTCCTCCAAGTAAGCAACGCAAAACAGAAAGCAAAGAGACCGCCGCTGTGCCTTTTATGATCTAATTTCCAAAGACATCCATTTTTTATTTCATAATATTCTGTTAGTTAAAAAATAGCTTTTAAGTCTGGTCCATACAAAGGGTGGAATTGGGCTCCACCTTTTTAAGGGAAGAATGGGTAAAAAACTGCGGACAAATTTAAAATGAAAAATGACACTAAAGTTAAAAGAACAGTGATTTCCAGAGATTTTTTAAAGAGTGAATTATGCCTTCAAAAAAAAAAATGATAGAGGGGTTGGGGATTTAGCTCCAATGGTAGAGCACTTGCTTAACAAGCACAATGCCCTGAATTCGATCCCCAGCACCCTCGGATCCCCCCAAAATGACAGAAACACGAGATACCAGGACTTAGTTTTCTTTGATTTCTTTTCCTTTGTCTATACATTGCTATTAAAGTCTATAAAAAAAAATCAAATGGAGAGTACAAAAGCAATTAATGAAATAAATTACTTTAAAGCATACAATTTTCTACTTAAATAATACACCAGAAGAGTGAAGACAAAACGCATTGTACAGGTGCATATCAGGGAGAACATAAAACAAAGTCGAACTCAAGATGGACTCCTTGGCCACTTAGTCTCTGTCATCTCTTTCTCGCCGTGTTTACCAAGCAGTAACATACACCAGACAAATTCTCTTCATACAAGTAGGTATATATAATCTCTTTGATGAGCAATTTTCTTTGGAGGGTGGGGTAGAAATATGGACAGAGAAAATTCTCAGTGGAGCTGGTTGTATGTTCACTACTTTTGACCCACTATTAAATTCACTGGAGAAGCCAAAGACTGCAGCTTAGCCTCTCTGTCTGGATCCTATTTTCTACTCTAGTGATTGATAATCCCCTAGGGATTATAAATGGTTAGGATATGGAGAAAAATCAAATATTTGGAAAAAGAAAACCAAACTATAAAAATTACTGGTAATGTAAAATAAGATGATAAAATTATAAAGAAGAACTAAAGAAAAATATTTTTATAAAAATATAATATTTATATTGGAAATAAACTCTCAGCAGAAAGATTTTATAACAGAATTATATAGCCAAAAATGTGGTGTTTTATTGAAATGGAATATTAAGTTTTATAATGCTTCCAGAAATCATTCAGGAGAGAATAAAAATGATGGAAAGGTAAAGAAAGTGTGCTGTCTATAGGATAGAAATAGACGTGATTATCTGAAATAAGAGTCCAAAAAGGAGTTAAATATATAGAGAGCAGAAGAAATATTTAAAGCAGTAAGGATACAAAAGATCCAAATATTAAACAGATGAGATAACTTTTACTAAAAGTCTCATAGACTAGATAGAATCTCTTAAAAAGCCACAACTTGACACATAGGAGTGAAACTAAGATTTTTCACATAATGAAAACAATTCAAATCAATATTAGAATTATAAACTGCCATCTCAAAAAAAACTTCAGACCATCTGTTAGACGAAAAGTTTTCATTTGGCATCTTAGAATTATAATTTGGGAGCCACAGATTCCAGTAGAAACCAGAATATGTCTTGTTAGGGAAGAGATAGAGGGTGATTTTTAAGGCCAAATAAAGAGGAAGTTTAGATGAGTTACATACGTGGCTTGTCAAGATTATAACTGGATGATACATTTATTTTCCGGGTGCAGCATAGACCAGCTCACATCATACCATTTTCTAGGAAAGAGTTTAGTTTTTGTAGTTCTCAGGATGTCAGCTACCAGCACATACATCTCTTTTGGTGTGTCAGCAAGTTTATCAAGCACGATATGGAGTCTGGGACAACAAGGTGGACTTATGCCGTCAGTACTCACACACCACAGGACAAAATAAATGGGACATTATTTTCTAAGTGTACAAGATAAAGAACTATATGATACTACCATCTTTACAAAAAATACATATTAGGGTATATCCTACAGTATAGGTAAAAATAATTTAGGAAAGTGTTAAAATTATAAAATATGGGTGAGTGACTATTTACTAAAGATTATTGTCATCTGAAAACAGAATAAAATTAAGAAATAGTGGAAATCATATCTTTATCTTCATAGTCCAGCACCACAATGAGTAATACTGTTGAGTAATACTCAACAATAGAGTAATACTCTGCCATAAAGAAGAATAAAATTGAGTAACTTTTAGAAAGATGGATGTAGTTTGAGATCACAATGTTATGTAAAAAGAAATCAGACATCTAAGCATAAATATCACATGTTTTCTCTTAATAAGAAAACAGAATATAAATAAAGATCAAAATAAACTACAGAAAATAGGAAGTGGGAATATGGACCTTTTGCAAATGGGAAGGGGGTCAAGAGATGGAGGGAGGGAGAAAGGGGAAGAAAGGAATTTAAAAAGAATTAAAATGTGGACTGGGGATTTAGCTAGTGGTTAGAGTGCTTCCCTAGCAAGCGTAAGACCCCGAGCTCAATCCCCAGTACCAAATAATGATAATAATAATAATTAATAATAATAATAATAATGATAATAATAATATGTGTTATGTATATGTACTAACTCCCCATGAAGACTGTAATTATTATGTACTTCAAATATATACTAATGAAAAATAAAAATTGAAAGAAAAAAAACACAGTAGAGAGCAATATTGTGAGCCAGAAGGATAAGAAGGCAAGAAAATCTTATAGTCCTGGGTAGTCTTATTCAAGAGAAATATGTGGAAATCAATGTCTGAAAAACAGCAAGGGAATCCAAACATAAAATAAAGATGTAAGAAGTCACAAATAGCCATAGAATCAAAATTAGATCTATGATATCCTCACTAAGCAAAAGAGAACTATAATTCTTCTTAAAATGAAAAGAAAAAGTGCAATGAATATGAGGCATAAATCTTAGTATAGTAGTAATTATTATAAATGCAAAGTAATTAAATTTTATGATGCAAAAGATGATCGTCTCATCTGCAATTCTTGGCCAGAACATCTTCTCATATTTACTCAATGTGGCTTTGGCTTCTTTGCGGCATAGCAGCCTCAGACATATTACGTGGTTGCTCAGAGCTGTAAAAGTAAGAGTTCCAAGAGAATCGGATGGAAGCCACATTGCTTTTTACAACCCACTCTTTGGATATACCATAATCTTACTATTGGCATGCTACTAGCCTGCCTGAATTCAAAGAAGGCAAATATAAACCTCAACTCTTACAGGGAAGAGAGTGAAAACACATCATAAAAATTTATGATATTGGAGATATTATTGTGTCCATCTTTGGAAAGTTCAATCTACTGACCTGCCTTCTAACTACAATTCACTCTCTTCTCATATGCAGGAGTTCTGCCCTCCAACCTCTAGGCTATATGCTACTGTGACATCAGGTCATCGAAGCCCACGACGTCAGGTAAATCAGTTTCCGCTGCAGACTCCTCTGCTTTCATACATTGTCTCGACCTTCTCATATGCACTTTCCACCTGACAACTTGTGAACTAAAGGAGCCGTTTTTCTGCCTCTATCCCACAGGCAGCAAAAAATTATAAGTGGAGTAGAGAAGAGCAAGGATAGACATTGTGATTCAAAAACAGCAGGCAGTCAACAGTTATCGGTGCACAGAATGTCGGAACACAATCCTGTCAGTGTTATTTGTTGGTTAAGTGCAAAATCCTTCTGCATCTGGGTTCACTGGAGATCTACACTCCAAGTCTTGGTGTTGTCTTCTAAGCCTTCTTTTCCCACAGGAAATACTCTGTGCTTGCAAATGAGTAATTTTTTTTTGGGGGGGGGTCTACTTCCTGCCTGTTTCCCTTAAAGGAATATGGAAGGTTCTCTTTATTTTATACTATCTCTGTTGCTTTCAAACCATGATCATATAATTAATTTTTAAAAACCTTATCGACTTTTTGGGTACTAGTTATAATCTAAGCAATTAAACAAAAGCCACATCCATAAAATCCTTTCACGGGGGCTCCCTTTGAAACCACTGTGGTACAAAATTTTCAAGACTCTTTTAGAAACCCAGCGTTTTAAGAGGTGATCTGTAAATGTGCCATTTAAATCCTCTGAAGGCCTTTTGGGTGCGTTAAAGTGTCTATGAGTTGTTTTTAAAGTTTTTAAAAAGGCTTTTGGATTGTATCCTTGGTTTCATGTTTACTCTGAGACATTTTCCCAATAGTGAGCAGGAGTTTACCTATGGCCTATGGCTATTTCTTGCTCTCTGCATCTTCTAGGGCAGCTAGGAGGTGAAAAAAATTTCAAATTACAAATACAGCAAAGCTGGAGCCACTTATATTTATACTAAATTTCTTTCTCTCTCACTTTATATTTGGCAGCTAGGAACTAACAACACACACACACAATCAAAACTTCAGTTGGAAATCTCTTGAGTTAGCTTATTAAATTCTTTATTATCTCCTTTATTTCTACCAACATGGTGGTCATTTTTACTCTTGCTCCCTCCACATATAATGTCCTTCCATCCAGCTCTCAATAATATTTTTCTCATTTTCCTTTAAGCCCCCACCCACAGCCTCTCCAGTTCCTTTAGGCTTCTCTTAACGCTCTCTTTGCTGCCCTTCATTTAATGATCTCCTCTGCGCTCTTCCATCTTACGCCACTGAGCAATACCTCACCATCACGACTTGTTTTAGATTTTAAGAAGGCTGCGTTCTATTTCTGGTACCACAATTTACTCTGGCTATCAATTTAATGATCCTGAAAGCAAATAAGGGAAAACAACCATTTTGCCAGGCTCACAGACTCTGTGAAGTACCCGATTCACAATAGACTCAAGTGGTTCCTCCCTGCTCATATGTAAGAACTCAGTGGGAAATGGCCACAGGTTGATGGCGACCAGCCAGCTGGGGCAGTGGTCCTCCAGAGACTTCCTTGTACTCTCATGCCTGGTGGATGACGGTGGCTCTCACTGGGTACCTGCCTAAGCCGGGACCGTCGACCAGCTGATAATCTACCTAACTCCTACAGTGGCCTTTCAGTGTGCCCAAGCATCTTCGTGGTGGCTTTTGATTCACCACAGCCTCTCAGGGCTCCAAAGGCAAGTCCAAATAGAAACTCAGTTGCTTCTTTTGATTTAATTTTATGACATAAGGCAAAGCAATCACTTATTTTGCTGAGAAATCTCAATTTAAAATTGGCCAGCCTAGTTCATCTGTTTCTATATGGCTTCATCGGAAGCCACTTGACAGAGCAGCAGGTTAGCTACTTTCAATCTGGCTTATGTACACTGCTGGGTAGATTACTGCTGGTTATAGCCTGGAGCTCATTCATTCAGAGCCCCGGGATATGTGTGTGTGTGTGTGTGTGTGTGTGTGTGTGTGTGTGCCCGTGAGTGTGTGACTGGTTTCTCATTTTTGCTCCACTCACTCAGCGTGATGACATAGTTTGAAGAATCTGTACCTCAATAGTAGAAAATGGAAAGTATTTTTTTTTTGAGTCTGCTTTAAATTTAAATTAAGGTCTGGGGCTCCTGTGTGAGGGGCTGAGGGCCCAGTGAGAAGAGTGGGAGATAGTGATGGGTGCAGAGCATTAAACTGTGTTGCAAAAAGTAAAATAAAATAAATAAACATAACATCATTTTTATATTCATATATCAACCTAGATCAAAGAGGAAGAAAAAGAATCCATCTCACAATGAGATCAGTATCTAAATTTCATTGAAAGAATAGATTATATAGTTTGAGATACTGTTTTATCCATGTCTTAAAAATGTAACCTATTAACACTCCTACTACTCTGTCAATGTAGAAAAAAGAGCAAACATATTATATTTGACACATGCAAATATGTTCATATTTATACATACACAATCTTTTACATGAAATTGAGATGTGTACATCAATAATTATATTATTTGTATTTTTATAATTATAAGGGACTCTGAGGGTCTGTTTATTGTCAGTTTTGTTTACTGTGTAAAACATTTACAAACATGCAGATGTGGAGGACTTGGAATTTGTTTTTGTTAATTTTGTTTCTTCAAGCTATAAAATTTTGATTTATTTCTTGAGATAATAAGATTTCACACTCTCATGAAATGTCTTATATTAATAAATGAATATTATCTTAATTATTATAACCAAGTAGAAATAAATATGCCAATTAACTGATCTCTCTGATTACAAAAACCTCTGCATAATGTATAATATCAAGAGATAATTTCATGCCTTGATTTTAAAACAAAGTCATTCTCTAATATTTGAGCTTAGTAATTTACTTAAAATTATAGCAAAATAGGATTCCCAGAATGGGAACAAAAGATGACACAGCTGGATTTTTTTCACACAAAATTGCATTTTATACCAATGATTTGTAGAAGAAACTCATTTTCCTATTATACTCTATTTGTTCTAGTCTTAAACAATACAATATCTCTATTTAAAGACACATGAAATTCTTATTTGGCCACGAAAATATGCATGGTGCTTTGTACGTTTGATTTGAGAAAACATAAATGTAGAATTTAATAACATATTTAAGGTGGCACTGAACACTAAACTCTGAATATATTCAATCCCATCATGTGAACAGGTACTTATTTTTATAAAGTTAATGTGCTCAATTCGCCTGCATTTTATTGATTTCTTACTGAAAAAAAAAAGTGATAAATAAGGAAAATGATGCAGAGGGAAGAGTTTGTTTTTTTTTTTTTAATTTGGAGGTTGCTAATATAAAATGATTAATAAGAATTATAACTCAAAGACAAATATATTTTTAAAGTATTACTTTTCAGAGCTCTATTGTTTTGAAATATTTGAACAACTCAAGTATCGATCCCCAGAAATGTCACATTATGTTTTAACTAAGTTCTAGAAAATGGGATCCCATTGAGATGGCTCTATGTCATCAACATAATTGTGCCCAAATATACCCCCAGAATTCTCCTCCTTGTGTGATTCTGTGCTAGAGTTGGTCACAACATATTTTTTTCAAGTTCGAAGATGCAAGCAAGGCATTAGCTGCTTTATTTGGATGTTCTTATCAAATAATTATATGATTATAAAAGTGCTAATAATTCCAGGTAATAACCATTTATACATCTTCTGTGTGAAAGCGGTGACATTTATGGTAACTATATAGCTCACTAAATGATTGTCTGAAGCCCTCATATAAGCTCACTCTTAACTAACATTGTGACATCAATAATACAGCATCTCAGAAAAGGTAACATTTGAATGGGTCTTGGTTTTCTAATACACAAGGGATGTACACACATTGTATGTAGAAGTAATGATATAAAAGAATGAGAAGAGAAAGGAGTACACAGTGTTAAAATACTATCACCAGCCTGATGTTACTAAGAATACTCACATTTGTGCTTCGGATAGATCACTCTAAATTCAAAGAAAATAATAAAATGGAGCTGTGGATTTAAAAGAATGGCCCGCTGGTTTGAAAGCTTAGGGTTTAATGCTTCAGGAAGATGTTTTATATCATAATCTTGAGAGATCCCCATAGGACACTGACTTTAACAACTCCTTTTTTTATTTTTAAATTTTATTTTAATGGTACATTTTAGATATACACGGTGCTAACATTCATCATTGGGAATTTGTATCTGTGCATGATATATCTTTCTGCTTCTTTTTTTTCTTAATCCCTCTCCCTCCCTTCAACCCCTCTTCCCTCCTTATTTACAAAAGCTTCGTGTCCATTTTTTCCTATCTCTTTTCTCTTGTCCCTCCGTTCCTCCCCACCTTGTTTCCCTTCCTATTTGAACAGTTTCTTCCCTTTCCCAATGTAATATATTTTAGTCCTTATTTATACTTTCAGATTCTCACACCAGAGAAACAAAGCAGTAATAAAATGATTTATGACTGCATTTGAAGATCAGTTCAGATTTTGGCACAATTGATTAAAATTGGTGACTAGCAATTTAGGAATAACATATTAGAAGAAATATGAGACTACAGATGTGGCTCAGTCTATAGTGCTTGCCTAGCGTGTGTTCAACCCCCTTGTATTACTGCAATACCACTGCCACCAAATGCAGAAAGAGAGAAGGAAAGGAAGGAAGGAAGGAAGGAAGGAAGGAAGGAAGGAAGGAAGGAAGGAAGGAAGGAAGAAAGAGAGAGAAAGAAAGGAGAAGAAGGAAAAAGATGCATCACTACTTTAGATCTATTAGGGGAATAAGGTCTTGTTTTCAATTTATTTCTGTGTTTGAAGTGAACTGTACTTGATGGTTAATTAAATTTCCAAATAAACAATATACAAATCATAAAATTATCTGAATAACTAGATTCTTTGCCAGTGAAAGCGTAATGTTTTCCCTGAGATGCTCTTTAGATAACTCTGAGGTCCCAGATTGCTTTCAGCTCTCTAAGATTAAATTCTAAATGTCTCATAGATTTCTGCTGAGATTATAACAACTCTCCTCTTCAGGCTGGTGAAAGAAAAATACAGTCGAATTCCTTGGGGATGTGATCTAATCACAGCTGAAACATGGCATCTGAAAAACCATTTCTCATAGACCAATATTAGCTCAATACACGCAAGTTATGACTTCACTGGAAAGATACTTTCATGGGAGAACAAAGTTAGGTTTAATTTTAACACAGTACTGTGCCCTCCTTGAAAAACGTTTAAAAATTCCTTGCATTACAACTTCTTTTTTAAAAAAAATTCACTCATAGAAAAAGGCATTTAATTTGAAGTTCTGTTCATTGTGGTTGCAAAAAATACATTAGAGAAATAGCTAATCAGAATAAATGAAATTAATTTTATATGTGCACTCCAACTAAAAGACAAAAACCACTGAGCCATATACAGAGATATCATGACAGAAATAAATAATCCAAATACCTGAAAGCTTTATTGAAGATCTGATGAAGACTTACTTATCATAAAGTTGCTAAGAAGTGAAGTACTAAGATCAATTGTAGAAACTTTAAAACATACTTAAGAAATAGATTCATTAATATTCACCAATGTGTTACTGGCTATAAACACACCGTGGGATACAAAGTTGTTTCTCCAGATACTATGCAGAGCAACACAAACAGCTCAAAGAATCTTTCTACATGAGTTGTAGAAGGCATATTCTTATTTCAAAATCAGCATTTTTATATTTATGTCAGAATAATAAAAGGTTTTACATAATACACAAAAGTAAAGATTTTGGTCATGTCACAACACTATAAAAATAAATTCAAATGAAAAACGGATATTTAGATAATTTGAATGGAGAGCTATTGTAATCAAGACTTCATGGTCTGAATGAAGCAATTTTGAAATTCTATTTCAGGGTACACTGAAATTCTAATATTAGTGCCGTAATTGTTACCCATACTCATGTAGATTTTGTAAAAAATGAGAATGAATAACACTGACTCAGTGTGAGCACATATGTTGGGTCAAACAGACAAAAACTTCAAATGAACTATTTTAAATATCTTAAATCAAATGAAAGAAAAATGTTTTGAACTAATGGAGATATACTCAGAATGATGAAACAATATTTTGGAGTGAGATGTATAAAAATCACCATGAAAACTTCACAGTATTTTAGAGATGGCAAAAGAATCATTCTATCTGAGGATACATAAATATTAACTAAGTAAAAATCAATAGAAGCAATAATTGAAAACGAAAAATGGAACCACAGAAAACTGCAACCAGCTTTCTGTATCTCCGTATACGGGTCTTTGTTCAGGAAAGTAAAGAGAAAGAGAAAATTAGGGACACGTTTCTAAAATGTAATAGCCAAAAAGTTCCAAATTTGGGGCGAAAATCTTAATTTAAAATGCAACGAGGTGAGAAAAACACACAAAGGATCAAAAAAAAAGAAGTATGCTTATAGAAGCATCGTTATTAAATTTCTAAAACACAAACAGAAAATATTAAAAACAGCAAGCAGCAAGAGAAAAAAATGACATTATATATATGAAAAACAGTATATTTGCTAATGACTGATTTTTCACCACAAAATATTGTAACAAAAATGGCAGAATGGCAAGTTGAAAGTGAAACACATACACACATACCAAACACCATCATTCAAAAATTCCTTATCCAGCAAAACTCTACATTTCTAAAAAGCGTATGACTAAAGCAAAAATTGTACACACACACATATACACACACACACACACACACACACACAGAGCAAGGTGATGGAGCTATTCTGATGAAAATTTGCTCTATTTTAACCAGCGTAGGTCAGGATGCCATTACTTACTGAAGTAAGTTATGGTAAGTCAAAAGCATATATTACATAGTCCTGGGTAAACTACTAAAAACTAGTAGTTTTTAGACAAGGAAATCTCATGCTGCCCTCACACTGCTCTTTGACATGGGAATAAAGAATCTACACAATCAAATAAGTAAAGGAAAGAAGTGAAACTCATGCAACTGGAAAAGAGGAATCAAAACTCTCTTTATTCATAAATGCACATGATGATTTATATTCTTGAAAGATCCACCAAATTAATAAGCAATTTACCAAAACCACCAGGTACAAATATACAAACATATGTTTCTATATACTTTTATAAACAACCCAAAAAGGAAATTTGCTATATAGAATTATAAAAAGGTAAATATATATATGTGTGTATATATAAATATGTGTGAGTGAATATATTATATAGTATATATATTTGAACACTATGAAGCATTTCTAAGTTAAAGTGAAGGCCTAATAAATAACTACACATATTCCTTTGATCTATTGGAATATTCAATCTTGTTAATATGTCAATTCTCCCTAATTGATATGTAGCTCTCAAATATTCCCTGTTATAAACCTGGATTTTATTCAGAAATGGAAAGGATGATTTTATTAATTACATAGAAATCCAAAGTATCAAAACAGTTTTGGAGGAAAAGGAAACAAAGCTGGGAGACTTTTCCTACATAAATTCAAAGCATAATATAAGGCTTTGCAATTCTGCGCCTACAGGACTACGGTTTTAGTGTGGGGAGAGCCATATAGGTTAACAGAACATAGCAGAGTTTCGGCTACTGCTGAATAAGATACATGGCCAATTGATTTTCCACAAAGGTACCAAGGAAACTCAATAAAGAAAGTACATTTTCAGTAAGTTATAATAAAACAGCTGGTTATGCAAATAAAAAAAAAGAAAGAACTTTAACTGACTCCTAACACACTATATACACAATAATGTCTTCATAGTGAATCACAGCCAGAGGTGCAGGTACTAAAATGGTAAAACTTCTTGCACAGAACATAGGAGAGAAGTTCTGGATTTGAACAAAAGTTTCTTAAGATCAAAAACTGGAGATTTAAAAGGAAAATTTTGATAGATGATACTTTGCCAAAATAAAATACCTTTGATCTTTGTAAGATACCATTAAAAAATGTAAACCATAAACTAGGAAAAAAATTTGGAATATAATTTTCACAAAAAATTGAATGAAAACAATTCTTACAAATCACTTGTGACAAACAGCCCAATAACCAGCCAGTCAAATCATTATGTAGCCTCATAACCAAAGAAGGTCCTTAAAGGATACATATGAACATACAAATAGACTTGAAAGCATTGGTCACTGGGGACATGGATATTAAAATCACAATGTGATATTGGTGGCTAAAATAGCTAAAGACCGAAGGCTTTTCTTTTTTTAAGTGTGAAGAAGAATATGGAAAAAAATAGATTTCTCAAATGTTGCCACTGGGAATGAAAAAAAAGTCACAGAAACTTTAAAAAATTGTTTGGCATTTAAAAAGTGCTTTTTAAATGCTTCAGCAGCATGCATATGAGTGTGTTTGTTTAAAATAAAATATACGCTTATCATAGGAACTGGCAATTCCTGTCCAAGGAAGATACCCAGGAAAAACAAAAACATATGTCCATATAAAGAACACTATATGAATGCTCATAGCAAAATTATTCATAATAGCCCAAAATTATAATAAACAAAATGTGCTTTAGCTGGTGAACATGTAAAATAGGATCTATGCGTATTCTCACAAGCAATTTTGAACTGAGTGTCAATGCATACGAAAACATGGATAATTCTCCAGGAACATACTATTACGGAAAAGAACACAGAGATTGTTTACAATACTGTTCCATTTATGTAAAATTTCCAGAAGAGGGAAAATGTAGCGCGCGCGCACACACACACACACACACACACACACACACACACACACATACACACAAAATTATAATTGCTTGAAGACAGGATTGGAGCAGCAAAGGACCACAAATATACATGAAGGAATCCGGGGCCATAGATCTATTCTGAAACATTTTTGGCGAGGGTGCGCATGCCTGTAATCACTTATTAAAACTGTTGACATTTAGGCTACAAATTAGTGAATTTTTTGTCATGGATATGCTCAAAAGAAGTTCCAGAAAAATAAGTGTATCAAAATACTAATATAAAAATGTGCAATTACTCAGTATTAGAAGTATGTAAGTAAAAAATACTAGTGTCTGATAAAAGCGAAAACAAAATTAAAAGACATATAACTCAAATGCCTAGACTTTAAAAAAAGAAAAAATACTTTTAAAATGGCATCTTCTGGCATATTTAACTATTATACTATGCTCAGTATTAGTGTATCTGTCCAAAACCAAAATTAATTTGCTGCGTAATAACTAGGAGAAAAAAATTTCAAATCATCTCCTTTATAACTGCTTGCATCTTTATGTATTTATGATTCAGATCTCTTGAACAACAGCAAAAAAAGAAAGGACATTTGACAGATGATAAAATATGTGTGTGTGCTATGTCCATTATTTGTGAAAACTAAGGTGTTTCTCATGCAAAAATTTCAAAGGCAGAGGAACCATACCTCATAATATGAAAATATTTTAAAATATTTTCGTGGATATACTTTTATAATATATTGCAAATATTTTATAGTCAGAAACATAGTATTCTGACTTTACTATACCTTAACATTATTTGTTAAATGACTTAAATAATGAAACGATCCAGAGCTCTAAAACAATACAGGGCTGTACAACACCTTCCATCTTCCTACCAATGAGGCTATGTTCTTACGAGCAACTCTTATCAGATTCTACACATCAGGGTTGTTCTGTGCCTGCATACAAAGTGTCTTTATGACCTTTACCGCATAACTTCTTTACAATTTATGCTGTTTCTGGACTCCTGTGATCCAAACACTGGTCATGTAAAACTATTAATTTCCATTAAGAGCACATAGGCTGTAACTTGAGATTTGAAAGAGTCTTCTAGGATAAAATGCATATTTTTGGTAAATGGAATTTATGAAATTCAGTTTACTGATCCAGGGGCTTATTTTCTTCATTCTGATATATTCATAAAGAATATTTAATTGTCTGCTGTGGATGTCAGTGTTTTTTCTAGGACTGCATTGAGATTTCATGGAAAAATGCCCCTGGGGTAAATGCATAAAGAAATCTCAAATGTCCTCCATCTGTACGCTTTGTTTTAAAACAATGCAAACAACTATTAAAAATAAAAAACAAATTTACTTGAAAATGTATAAAATTGCATCTAATAAAACTGAAACACATTTTATATTTGCATTTACACTACCTATTGCTATAAATTTAACACATCCTTTAAGGAATAAAAAGAAATAAAAATGGACACAAAGTACATATGTTCAAAGCCAGATGATAACATCATACATTTGTTCAAACTGAGCTTTAATTACCTGCAAAATGAATGATGTAGATTCAAATTCAATCAAATCAGAGTTTTGTAATTTCAGGTGGAAGATGGTGTGGGCAGCTTTCATTATGAGCAAGCATGATTAGTCATTACTGGGCCATTTTTGAAATCATATACAAGTAGAAATTAAAACAAGGACACAAGTTTTCTTCATTAGCATAGTGAAAATGTCTCTGGTGGTACTGACCTACAGGAAGTTATTGTGAGGGAGCTAGAAGTCCTGTATCAGAGGGTAACTGGCAGTGAGGCAACTTATCTGATGACTTCCTAAATTGGAGGAAGTACAGTGCACAGAGCTTAACTGTCTTTAATAAAAAGGTAATCAATGTGCATTATTTTTATTTAAACAGTTTTTAAAACAATCATTCAATTTTTATCTTGGCAAACTTGTAGGAATAGTATGATTTTTAAAAAGAGATGCCATATTACCTTGAGCTAGAAATTCAGGAAATGATTTAAAAAACATTCTAGAAAGAGATAATTGAAAAACAAGAAAAAGCACAGTAATACGGTAACATATATTTTGACAGCTATATACTTTGCCCATGTCAAATGACCTGCTTCACTTTAATAATTAAATTTAAAAATTTTCAATATTACTATCTTTTGTATATATTTCATATACCCTTTTCTAAATAACAGACTTAAATATAGTTTACTTTGACCTAGAGCAAAAGGGAAATTGTTAAAACTGTATGATTATTGAACCAAAAAGCATAATTACTTTAGAATCCAATTTGCATTCATTGACAGTATCAGAACCAAACTCTAACATTTTGGAAATAATAAGAAAAACCATCTACTCAAATAGTCACCCGAATTAAAAATGTTTCAATGGCCCTTTGGCAATAGGTCATTTGAGCTGTATTTAAATACCTATGGAAGGGAACAAACCCCCTTGGCAATTGAAATCAATGTACACTGTATCATTTTGTAACACAGTTTTCACAGATTGAGATGAAATCTGCAATCTGTACTTTGCTACATTTAAAAAAAAAAAAGAAAACACCTTATTTTTCTGATTACGGCCCCGCCAATAACTGGATAGCTACAAGTTTTTAACATCCTCTGTTGTTTCTAGCTGGACAACCATCAGACTTCTAACTCCTCGTCTGAAATAAATAAAGATCAATTCATAAGGTACTGACTTTTTTTGAAAGAATCTGATTTGTCTCTACTTCCTGTCCCATTTTTAAACTCTTCCAATTTAACATATTGTTTGCCTTACAGCAAGTAAAGAATCTCACCAAATCTATTTAGGTACCTATGAAGACAGAGAATACACAAAGGACTTTGTAAAATGTGACAAAACAAAAAGGAGAACAGAGCTTAGAGGATCAAAATAAATTGATCATTCTAAAAATTATGATGTTAAGATTCAAATAATCGAAATTCAGATGATGTTAGGTGCAAGGAGATTAAAAGGAAAGTGAGATTATGAGCAGAATAAAAAGGGAAAACCGATGTGTAAAGATTTAAAAATTTTCCCCCAAATAGAATTAAGCAAATACCAGTTATAATAACAGTAGAGGCCTAAATAAGTTTTGTAATTATTTCAAGTGGTGAAAATAAAGCAAAGACAGTGTGAAGTTAGATGAGCCACAAGGAAGGTAATAGATAGAGGCAATATGCAAACAGACACAATTACTACCCTTGAGGAGAGATTTTGCTTGTAGAGCAGTTGCTTTGCTGTATGGGCAAGAATGTAATATAATATTTTTATATTGAAGAGAAATCTTCATATTAGATTGATTTAAAAAGACCCCATTTATGAATAAATTCTAATTTAATCTTCAAATTGCAAGGCATGAGAAGAAAGCTTGTAATTATTCTTACAGCAAAAGCAGAATGAACAGCAAACTAATTATAAAATGATGGTGGCTTCAGTATAAGTAATTTTAGACAGAAAGTGTAGTTTATTTAAGAAATTATCAGAAAGCTCTCAGTAGACAAAGAATATAGAAAAGTCCTAGATCCTACACCTTACTGAAAAACATTGAGTTGTGGCAACTTGTACTATGACAAATTTAAGATTAAACACTATAAATTTTTTAAAAAAGATAAAACAATAGTATAACAAGTTATAAGAAGAAATATTATTGAAAATATAGATGAATATAGCTAATACTTTTAAATGTCATTACTCACTTTAGTGCATATACTAAAGAATTTCACAATACTTAAAATAATAATATTCTGTGCTATCAGTGTGCAATGGCTGATATGACAGATTTGAAATGCCAAGTGTCTTAAACAACATAAATTTATTCTCCCATGCTTTTAACATCTAGAACTCCAAGATCAAGGTGCACATAGAGTTGATTTCTTTGGCTTGTAGATATCCTACTTGTAACTGTGTTTACATGGTCTTCACTCTGGGAAATGAAGAATAGAATCATGCTACCAGCAATCAGACCAGGAGTAGATATATTGCAGAAAAAAATTATCAGTGATAACAGGATCTTACATAGTGATGAAAACAGGTCAATTCTCCAAAAGGACAAAACAGCAATAAAAGAGACACACATACACACATACACACACGCACACACACACACACATGAATATATGTATATATAATTATATATATGTGTATATATACTTATATAAATATATACACACACACACATATATATATGCAGAATCAAAATACATGAGGAAAAACTGGTAGAATTATTAGAATAGACAAATCCACATTAATAGTTGATACTTGGGCACCTCTATTTTATTAATTGATAGATCAAGAGGGCAAAAATTCGGTAAGGATGTAGTTGACGTGGACAGTGCTATTAACCTGACCTTTATCCAACAGTAGCAGAATATGCATTATTTTTAAGACTACAAGAAGTATTTTCCAAAATAGATCACATTATTGACTACATAACTCCTCTTAACAAATTTGAAAGAAAAGAAGTTGCTATGAACAACTAAACTTTTGTAACCCTGCACAACTCCTATGTGGCAATCCAAAACTCCAGGTGATAGTGCTAAAAAATGCATTCTTTGGGAGGTTACTAGATCATAAGAGCAGAGGCCTTATAAATGAGATTAGCACCCTTATAAAAGAGGCTAATGAGAAATAACTTGCATTTCTAACATGTGAGGGTTCAGGGAGAGAAATCACCCTCAATGAGAACCAGTCCTTCCTCTGAATTGAATACGCCAGTGCCCTGATCTTAGACGCACCAGCCTCCAGAACAATGAGCAATAAATTATCGTTATCTATGAGTCACCTTGCTGTGGTATTTTGTTATAGCAAAGCCGGTATGGACTGATTAAACGCTACATGAACCCAAATGATTCTGAGGAAGTTTTGGTGTAACAATATCATTTTCTTTTCATCCTTGGTTATTGTCTGGGACAATGTCATCTATTTTAAACACTCTAGACATGCGTATTTGTACTTAGTATCTATGACTGCCTAACAAATTACCTGGAACTGAATGGCCCAACACAGCAGTTAATTCTTACAGTTTCTTGTGAGTCATCTTTTCCTTTCCCTCTTTCTGGTCTCTTTCAAGGCTACGATCAACGTGTAGGGTAATTTGCAGTCATCTTAAGAGTCAAGCAAAAGAAGTACTGATTTCAAAACTCACTTACTCTTGTGGATGTTGACAAGAATCAGTTTCTTGTGGGCTTTAACGTATTTTAGTTCCTCACTGGACATTAGCTGAAGGATGTCCTCATTCTTTCCCATATGGACCACTCTCATGTGGGCAAAATTAGTAGGCTAATTTCATAAGAGACATTTCTTCTCTTTTGTCATATTCTCTTTGTTAGAAAGAAGTCTGTAGGTTTAGTCCATGTTTATGGAGAGTAGATTACAAAGGGCGTGAGTATCAGCATGTGGAGATCATTAGGAGTCATATTATAAATTGATTATAGCAATGTTTTTATTCTGCTACAAACCTATAAATGACCACTATATAAAACATGTTACTATTATGAACATGAATTAGAACCAATATTATGGTGTCTTTCTGATGGAAAAACGTTATTTGTATAGTTGGTTGTCAAAATATTTGAATAAAAATAAACCTCTAGGAAACTATTTTTAAGTTGTCTATTAAAGACACCTGCTACAAGTCATAAATTAAAATGAAATAACTCATAGTATGTCCATAAAGGGAAGTGTTTGCACATTTTCCTTTTAAACTGCAGATGCAAATATCTAAGAAAGAAAGTATAGTCCTAAAAGGAATTGATTTAGTAGTACAGTATTCTTTCCCATGAAGCTTTCATTAATTTCCAATACCGAATTGCAGGATACTCAAATTGCAGGAACCTGAGTAGAAACTATAGTCCCTAGAGGTCCCTACTAATTGTGATCCTAAGGCAAATCGTTAAAGCAAACTTTTCTTAATTAGGTACATTTCCCAAGTTGGATGCAGAATATCCAACAGCGCCCACATTTGTGCTGAGGATCTTAGCATTGACCGCCTTTTCTTCAACAGTCAATGAAAAGGGCTCCAGTTCAATCAGATACATTTATCTCTCAATATTTTCAGTGTTTTGATGAGCTGAAATTAGATATATATCTTGAGTTTTTCTTCAAGAAATATAACTTTAGAAGTACAGTGTTATTTCTATTGATTAATATAACATTAATCCCTTTCCCATACTAACATAAGAAGCTCTAATCATTCAAGTGAAACATAGAGTTGGGCCCTGAACATTATTTTTTTATAGAGCAGTTCAGTAAGGGAGAAGAAAATAAATGTATATGCACATATTAAAATGAGAATGTTTCTACTTGCCTATACTATTGTATCCCTACTCCAAATCTAAAGGGTGAAATAATTCACAATTACAGAACAGTTTATAAAAATGCCTCAAGACTTATTTTATATCTCTAGTGCCAAGCCAAAGCCAGATTTGAACTTCTCTATAATCAATAAAGAAAAGTGGTGAAATGTCACTTCAGAGATAGCAGTCTAAATGCTAAACCAGACACGCAACAGAGCTAACTGAATGTAATTTCCTATTGTATGTTTGCAGAAATACAATTTTGCATTAAATATTTCCTAGAGAAATACCAGGTAAGCCTCCACATTTGTTATTCACTTTTACATTTTCCCCCCTCAACATCATAGCTGTAGTCATATCTAGCTCATAAAAATACATTAATTGTTTTCCTATGCTGACTGATGGTTTGGGTTGCTTCTCTCCCATCTTCTATTGTTTGGTTCTCTTTGGAAGAGGCTGTTTTCACTAACATTCAAGCCTCCTTGAAAAGGAGTAATTTAATCTTGAACATGATTATTCAAGGAGAATCAAGGTGCATTTATCATGGACTTCCCTGCTGCTCCTTGCAAATGAAATTTCTGTAGTAATGTCACGTTCTGCTGTAAACCTCCTCGCCGTAAATCTTACAGAAGCAAGCCACCCCACTGGGATGTCCTGAAGAGACAAATTTAAGTTCATTTAATTCTTAGGTTCAGTATGAAGAAGACCAATCACCTACAGATTCAGTACATTATTTAACATTGGCTTATCAGTGCTAGAGACGGTATCACAATCTATTTAATATCTTTGTTTGATTTCTCCATTAAAGCTCAAGTGAAGTTGAGTTGTTTTATATTTTAGGGCCACTGAAGCCCCAATAATTATTGTAAACATTGAATCTTTAATTATATTTCCTGTCATTATTGTTGTTAAAATGTAAACCGCTGAATTATTGTTAGTAGTAATCAAAACTTTGGTGAGATTCTTGGCAGTTTATTTGCTGACATCTTTTACTTTGCTACACAAATAATTTATGAAATCGGTAATAATGATGTATTTATTTCTAACATTTATTACACGATTTTTCTATATTGCTTGGTTACTTTTCTTGTTGCTGAGACAAAATACCCGACACCCACAGGTTAAAGTAGGAGAGGTTATTTCATCCCTATTTTTTTTGGTTGTTTTTGTTTTTGTTTTTGGTGCTGGGGATCGAACTCAGGGCCTTGTGCTTGCAAGGCCAGCACTCTAACCACTGAGGAGAGGTTTATTTCAGCTCACAGTCTGTACAGGTTTCAGTTCATAATTGGCTGGCTCCAAGGCAGGGCAGGACGGTACACGGGCATCAGAGGGGAGAAGTGGTCCGTGGCAGAGCAGTAGGAAGCACGAAAGCAGCGAGCAGGGAAGCCGCAATCCTAGCTCTCCTTTTTGTCTCATGCACACTCTAAGCCTTCTGGGTGGTACACCCACCTCCAGGGTGGGCATTCCCATTATCCACCTATACCAACTATAGTTGGTCCAACTATAGACCAATTTAATTATCATGCCTTCAAATCCACATTCACCCATCCTAGATCTCACGACAGTAAGAATAAAAGTCTACACAGATTCTCAATATTTCTAAATTTGTAGAAGGTTGTTTTATTGTCTAGAATTTGATCTACCAAGAGCATGTGTTTTCTCCTCCTTCTCTCTCTCTTCATTCTCTCCTTCTCTCCTTCCCTCTCTTTTTCTGTCTTTTACATTTTGGTTTTTAAAATATTTTATTTTAGAATATTTTAGAATTTTCTTTTTATTTACCTGTCACATTTTATCTTTTTGTATAGCTTTAATAATGATGATTGCAGATAAATATCATTAAATACATTATATATGCCTGACTTACTAGAGTTTATTTTTCATTGCAAGACCAGTTTCTATGATATATAAAACCTATCTTTTTCATTACATGCCTTTTCCTTTCCCCATTTATGGTAGTATTGTTTTAAATTTTTCTTACCCATACATTTAGAACTACAGGAGATAGTTTATGGTTATTATTTCACTGTGACAATTAATTTAGAAAATTCAAAAGGAGAATTATCTCCCCTACTCATATTTTGCATGCAATCTTATTTAGATTGTGTGATTTCTATTTTATTTTAATTTCTAAATCAATTTTTTTTAGTTTTATTTTAATGGTACATTTTTGATGTACATATTGATAACATCCATCATTAGGGATTTGTACTTGTACATGATATATCTTGCTGCTTCTTTTTTTCCCATTCCCCTCCCCTCACCCCTTCTCCCTCCCTATTTACAAAAGATTTGTTTCCATTTTTTCCTTACATTTCTTATTTCTCATCTAAATCAATTATATATTGATTGATCAGTAATTTAACTTTGTTATACTGTGGATCTAAAAATAATTTGATTAGAAATAAAATAAGTAATATACATACATTAATTATTTTTCTAGAGGCAAGGGTTTGCAAAAGAGAAGATTTAATACAGGACAAGTACAAGTTACAACATTCACACACACAAGCCAAATGCAGGAGGTGTGTAGAACATCTACCTGTGCACTGGAGACCTGGAAGATCTAGTCAAGGGCTGGGAGCCCACGGCACTCTCAGAGCATGTCCGTGTCTGGACCAGAAGACTGAAGAAATCTACACTTGCAATCATCATTATTAAATCTATGCAAAAAGATAAAATCCTGGAATCGGGATACAAAGCTCACAGCAGAGATGAAGACCAGCGCTCCCTTGAAGCAAATAGCAGCCATCCTCAATGATGGCAAGGCCCCGAGCTCCTGCTGTGAAGAGAGCAGACAAGTTCCCTTTGGGAGAACCAGCCACAGCAGAGATCCTGGGAAGCAGCCAACCCCTGTCTTCTGCTCCCATTCGCCTTTATGTTGTGTTGGCAATAACCTCCTGGTGGATCCTCTATGCCCAGAACCACACCAACGCAGTCCAGCTGGGCGTTCCTGCTCAAGGTGACCAAAATAATAAGTCCACCACAATACATTGATATACATACAACCAAAATTGCAATATTTTGTATCGACAATCTTCCTTAATGTTAAAAATGATAGAAAGAGAATGATTTTTTTTTAATTTCTATTTTACTCTTTTACTAAAAATTTCACTGTTTTCTATTCTGCTATTCAGCCTATTCACTGCGGTCTATAAAATTTAACTTTCTTTTTTCAGCATAACAATTTCAATTTAATTCTTCTTTATATCTTCTACTTTTTCTGAGGTTCCTATCTTCTTATCTTTTTAAAAGTTATTTATAGTTGTTCATCAAAATAGTTTTATGATGCTTGCTTTTGAATGTTTGGGAGATGATTCTATTGTCTGTTTTATCCAAGTATCAGCATATGTTGACTGTCTTTTAAAAATAACTTCAGATATTTTTCATTCCAATAATCATAAGTGATTTTTTTCATTGAAATTGCGCATTTTTACCTTTTCATTGTGATGCCTTGTTTCTTAACAAATTTTGCATTTCAGTGCCCTTCTAACTGGGAAAGGAAGGTATCACATCATTGCTACCCGAAACAGAAATAAATCCAGGTTTTCCATATTGCCTATAGAGAGAAGGGGCTGTTCATAACTGCTGGACTTCAGCTGGCACCCATGATTTTCACTGGGGCTTCACTAGTACCATCTAGACGGTTTGAGCAAAATGTACGCCATTACTGTTCTCCATGTAGCTCCCAATGACACTAGAAATGAAGGAGGTGTCATGGAAGCTAAATTATGGTGGTTAAACTTGTCAAATTGATTACCTTGATAGAGACATTTGGAAATAAGTGAAGCATACTTCTGGAGGTGTCTGGGTGGGCTGTGGGGGTGTGGTCTTGGGGACTATATCTGGTCCCTGGCTCCTTCATCTCTGGCACTCTTCCCCTCCTCTCTGCTTCCTGCCTGCCATGAAATGAGAGCTTTGCTCCATTGTGCCCCTTCATCATAATGCTTCAGCCTTGGAGCCAGCTAACCATAGAATGAAACCTCGGAACCCATGAGTCCAATTAAAACTCTCTTCCTTAAGCTGCAGGTGTCAGGTATTTTGTCTGAATAAAGAGACAGCTGACAAATACAATGATGAAAATTTTTACTCTCCACTAGATCTTCTTTGAAACCACCGAGGAAAAGAGGTAAGGAGTTCTTCTTTAACTTCCGGTGGGGTGAGCAGACCAGAATCCCTGGTCATTGTCCCCTAATACATTGCAGGAAGAGATCATGTTGCAACCCAGAGATAACGTCCTTGCTTCCCCACACCTCCTTCTCTGACATGATTCTAGAATGCAGGTGAGTCACCCCACTATTAGTGATGGTAGGATCTCCACTTAATATTTATTTGGTAAAAAGTGTGACACAATTATTTTACAGGTTTAATGTAGAATACAACATTTATTTTCTAAAATACCCATTTTTGTCAGCCTCCATTTTTTTCTTGTTTCAAAAGAGAGAAGGTTGTTATGGAAGTTTTTGTTGCCTGCAACTTCCAGGACTCTATTTTCCTCAATAACTTCTGTGCGATACATAAAACAAAATAGTAAATCAAGAGGTGCCATTGTCATGTGGTTTCGCACATTCTAAATTCCTAGTTAGTCTGTTTATATTTTGCTGCCTTGGAAGAATGCTTATATATACACATATATAATGTTCAGGTATTTTAGCATCATATAATGACAGGAATAAGGAAAATATATCTACTTCATCCTGAAGAAGTCCTTCTTGAAAGTTCGTTTTTATTTTTTCTCTTAGTCTTTATAGAAATTTTACAACTTTAGACTAAACTTTGTTAAGAATTATCACAGAGTAGCCATTTTAAAATAGTAATAGGGAAAATATTTTGTTAAGAATTATATTTTCTTATGGATTATACTTTTTATATTTACCTTTTTTTCTGAGGCCATGCATCAAATCATCATTGAGAGCCTCTGAGTAGGCTATGAACTTTCCTCAAAAAGCAGAGGGAGATGAGTTTTTTTACTGGATCTAATGAGGACCCCAGACAAACCTTAGTATCCTTACCAAAACTTCTAAAATACAGACATGTTGAATGAAATATGATTTCAAATACTCAAGAATATAGCAGTAGATCCTGAGTTAGTGACATATTTCAAATAACTGTGAAAGAAGTTGTAAAAGTCTGCATCGTATACACTTTATGTTTAGTTTGTATATAATGATATACCTACTGAGTACAATAGGTTTTATTATTCTGATTACATCTAAATCACAGATTTACTCCTATTTCTTTTAAACTGTATTTAAATGTTGTTTACCATATTCTTTCCAAATATTAAAAACATGATAAAGAACTTCACAATATATCACATTTTAATTCTTTTTTTTTAATCGTGCCAGGGATCAAACTCAGGGCCTTGTGCTTGCTAGGCAAGCACTCTGATCACTGAGCTAAATCCCCAGCCCCATTTTTAAATGTCTTTGATACAAATTACTTTCATTTTGCTACCAATAATCTTTACTTACTAAAGGATGGATAATTATTTATGTCTATCATTTTTATTAAATTAGTCAACTTTCCTATTGCTGGAATATAATACAGTCCAAGAATTGATAAAAAGTCCAAATGAAAGATACTCAAGGCAAATCATTCAGAGAATCAAGACAAACCACTAGCTATAAGACACCTGTGAAAATCTAAAACAAGTTAAGTAATACCAAGCTACAATAGTAGCAAGTAAATATTGCCAATTCTAAGGTGGGGGGGAGCAATAGAAAATAATTAGATGAAACTAAGACAAAACTCCAGCAGAGAACATATTAAGTCTTATAGTTCCATATCCAGTATCTTGTACACATTGTGGTGGGACTTGATTTCCAGAGGGATTGGGCAGCTCTACCCCTATGTTCTTGCTGGTTGCAGCCCACAAGACTCCTCTCTTAGGCTGGCATGGGTCAGAGCCTACAGCTTTCTTCCACAGATATGCCAATTTCCTGGTGTCTCTAACTTGCAGGTTTTCTACCACACCTTTGGCTTCATTCCCACAGCTTCACACACTGCCTTCTCTTGGCTCCTTGCCTGGCTTCCCACACATTCCTTTGAAATCTGCAATGGAAGCCTCCATGATCTCACAACAATTACATTCTGCATCTGGTAAAACCATGATCTGATGGAAGCTGCCAAAGTGAGCAATAGCCAGACCAGCTTGGGCCATGGCTACTATGGCCACTAAGTGCCTGCATAGCTGAGCACAGTGAAATGAATCTCAAGGAACCAACTGCCAAGGAGGCCCTTCCTGGCGAGGGGGTCACAGAGAATTCCTTTTCAAATGAAAAACTGGTACTTTTGCAATCTTGGTCCCCCCATCAGTAGGGTCATACTGATTCCTGAGATGGCCTCATGGTATGTTTTTTCTCATTCCTGTACATATTACCTGGTTTCATTTTAATGGCGTTAATCTTTTCAGCAGCCACACCTCCTTTGGCTGAAAATTGCATGATTCTCCCAGAGTCAAAATTTAAGTTTTTCAAATTTTCATGTTCAGTTTTTTTGCCCCAGATTTTTATTATAAATCCGGCTAAAAGCAACCAGCAGCAGCTAAGCTAAACTCTGAACTTTGGGCTGCCTTGACATTTCCCCCACAACATCAATCAGACAACTGACCTTAATCTCAGTCTTCCACAGTCTCAGGACATGGGCAAAATGTTTACTTTTTTTTTTTAACAGAATGTGACATACATGGGTTTTTGTCCAAATGCCAGTGGAGTTCTTGTTCCCATCTGAAACCTCCTGAAACTTTCTGAGCCTGACCTTTACTCTTTCCATGATTATCACCATTCTGGTCCTCTGCAGTCTGACCAGAATTTCCCACCAAGTTCTGTTTATAGTATTCTCAAGCTTCTCTAGCCCCCCTCTACAAAGCTTTCCAAATTCCTTTCACAAACCAGTTGCAAAGTCTTCTACACCACAGTCAGGTACAGTGACAACAACAATTCTACTCCTTGTACTAAATTTCTGTATTTGTTTTCCAGTCACTAAGACACAATACCTGATGGCCACAAGTTTAAGGAAAGTAGGTGTAATTTGTCTCATGATTTTAGGGGATTATGTCCACAGTGAATTGGTTCCAAGGGAAAAGCATCATGGTGAAACGGTGTGGTGGAGAAAATTATCAGTTTGTGACTGCTAGGAAGCAGAGCAAGGGCCCAGACCAGGGGTGGGGTTGGGGACAGGTACCATATAGAATACCCAAAGTCATACATCCATGACACACCCAGATATGTGCTTTATTAATCCCTTCAATGGCCCCCAAGCCAATGAAGTTAGCACAAGTGAGATTAGCAACCACAGTTATAGATTTTATATTTTATTGTTCATGTTTTCTTTTTCTCAGATCTATTCCACAGTAACTATGAGACACTTCTACCAAATGTTTGCAGCATTATTTATTGACAGGCTATACTTTCTGCACTGAATTACCTTGGGCATCTTTGATAAATATCAGATGACTATATATGTGTAAATATAATTCTATTCCATCGATTGGTTCACTTATGTTAATGCAAATGTATTGAATATAGTTGTTTGATAATGAATCTGAAATTATGAATTATAATGTATCACATTACTATTGCTAAACGCACTTTAACTTTTGGGTAATTTGTATTTCCAAATACATTTAGAATTAACTTATCATTTTAGAGAAACCAAAATTTTAGCATTGTATTTGTAGATAAATTTGAGTAAAGTTGATATTTCAATTATATTGAGCCTTTCCATCTATATACATGGTGTAGCTTTGCATTTACTTCGTCATTTTTATTTAAGCAGTGTTTTACAGTTTTCAGGGAATATGTCTTTCATATCTTTTGTCAGCTTTATTACTGTTTTAAACTTTTGGAAATTATTATAAATGGAATTGTTTTTATTTAATTGTACCTCCAAAGAGGGTACAATTTATTTCTAGGTACAATTCATGTATCTTCATTTCTAGACTCTAGTGATATAATTGATTTTTATATATTGATCTTGAATCCTGAAACCATATTAAAATCATTGTTTGAATTCCAGTGTCAATTTATAAACTTATAACATTTCATATCTATAACACCTCTTGCTGATAAATCCTCATTAACATTCATAGTTTTATCTAGTTTTTCATTGGTTAGTTTTACTCTAGTAGCTGGTAATCTTAGTTTCATAAATTTCCCATTCCTCCCTGTAGATAAATACAAATCTTTTCTGTTACAAATTCAGGGTTGCTGAGTATACAGCATATACCACCAGGGTTGCTGAGTGTACCATTCACAATGACTTCTATTCTTGTACCTAAAAAAAATATTCCATTTTCTAGTGAACATTGTGGGGAAAGACCCACCACTTTAAACAAGACACATCTGAATTGTGTCTCCAGGTTTACATTTCTGAAATGGGACTGGAGTAAAACTATTTATGTGAACATACTACAATAGATCCAGTCTTGTTGCACAAATATGATGTTCATATTTGTCTTTTGGATACTGCCTAATTCTCCAAATAGCTCTGTGTTCTGTGGAGTTTTACAAATGCCAGAAAGTCTAATTGTGATATTTCTGGTTTCCAAATGCATAAACAAACTTGTATACAGATGCAACAGCATTAAATGCTATTAACAAAGTTCTTTCTAATCTAAAAGGGTAGTGGCAAATGTGTTTCTGAAGGGAATGGGTGGTTTTTAATCTGTAGTGGAAATAAATCTCTCACTAAAATTTGAGGATACATTATCATGATACTGTGTAGGGAGCAATGAAAGTAGATGAGTTGGCAATCAAATTTCATGCTTCAGGGCTTGAACTGCTTTTATAGAGGTTATAATGAATTCTTCTGAAATAAGTGAAGTTATTTTTCTTGCCTTAAAAAGTCTAGAGTTATCTATGTAGATCCTAATCCAATCTGGAGTTTCAAACAAACAGTAACATAGCTGTTTAGAGGAAATTTGACAAAGTTTAATCTATCTCTTGGTTTCTCTCAAGTAATACAGACAAGCATAATGTAAAAACTTTTGGACAAAAAGGAATCCATGAAATTATTCAACTGGCATTCTTGCTCATCTCAGAGGGAACTGACGTCTTACTCTTTTCTGCACGTGTAACCATGGGAAACATCTTCATTCGCAGTGGCTAAGGCTTACCTGCTGCTCTCCAGTTCCACAGATAAGAGCTGTGTGCCGAATCTGTAGACAATAAGACGTCAAACAGGAACCAGTAAGGAACTCTCATCTATGTACTAAAAAGCAGTGTTATCTACAGGCTGTCAGCAGCTAATTGTCTTTCCTTTAATAGAAATATATGTGTTTAAAAAATATCTTAGTGGTTCCTTGATTAAGTTGCTTCTTGTGTGAAAGTTAATTATTTTTTAAAAAACTTGTATTTCCTACCTGGTTCTATATCCCTGCTATAATCAATTACAATTTTGTAATATATTTACTTTTATTTCTGTGAAATCAGCTACCTAGATTATTTTGAGTCTTGGGCAATTTTGGTATTAAGTATCCATGGTATCCTTTCATCTCAATAATATCAGTATATACTTTAAACTGAATTCTTAAGAGACTAGGACCATTCAAGGAAAAAATACTTCAAATATATATATATATAAATATATATTATAGCTGGGGATTTAGCTCAGTGATTAGAGTGCTTGCCTTGCAAGCACAAGGCCCTGAGTTCAATCCCCAGCACAAAAAAAAATATATATATATATATATATAATACATATATATAATATATATATTACACATATATAATACATATATAATACATATATATTATATATATTATATATTATAATATATATATTATATATATAATACATATATATAATATATATTACACATATATAATACATATATAATACATATATATTATATATATTATATATTATAATATATATATTATATATGTATTTTATATATATTACATTATATATTATATATAATATATATTATTATATATATAATATATAATATATATAATATAATATATATATATATATGAAGTGCCATGTATTAAATCAGTGTTAGTTTCTATTTTTAGCTTCTAGACAATGGATACCAATGTATATTTTTTTAGCCATAATAAAATAAGCTTGATCAATTTATTTATTTATACTTATATTTGAGGTGACATTTGAAGTTAACTTCCATGTTAGAGAAATCAAGAAGTAATAATCATAAGACACTTACTCAGAGACACATTAATGTAGCGATCCATGCTACTTCTCAGCACACTGAAATTGTTCTCTAATCTCAAGATATAATTAATCAAAATAAGAAATTTACTGGCTCTAGTAAAAAAGAGTTGAGATGAAGGGTAAATCATCCATGTATTATTTTGTCCTTCCATCTGTAAGATCTGCTAACCTGTCTGAAAGTCCAGACAACGAGAACAATATCTAACACAAGCATTCTTCAGTGTAAGTCATGCAGATATCTGCAGTCAAAAGTTCTCTACTTTGAAAATTATCCCTTATTTCTGATAAATATTTCAAAGAAATTAAAAACAAGTTCATTTTTAAATAAAATTTAATCCAAACTTTCTTAAATTATAGAAATACTGTGTGTGCTAAAACTCTTTTATTAATTTTGGAAAAGTGCTTTATATCAGAAATTTAACAGCAATGGAAACACCAATCAAATGTGTTTACTGTATTTTTATTAGTATAGATTTCTATCTCTACCACAGCATTGTGTCTATTTTAAGATAGACTTAAATCTGTCATTGTAGGAAAGGATTTTATACAAAAGATACAAATCATTACTTTGAAAAAACTGTGAATCTGAATATTCCTTACTATGAGATGCCACGTTTTATCAGGTGTGTTGCCTTATAAAAGTACGCCCACACACATCCTGCATGATTTTTGCCATTTACTCATGACATGCACAGATGATGATTTAAAAAAAAAAATGTCCTGCCACTTTTGGGAAAATCTGCCAAAAGATTTCATTTTCCTCTTTTTTTTTTTCTTTGCTCTATTATTATTCCTTCACCTTCTTTAAGCATAGTACCACAGGAGTACTAATAAGATAAATATTTCTCAGGCAATGATGTGAATGATGTGTAAAATCTTTTATAAAAGAATAATTATAGGATTGAGGATTTAGCTCAGTGTTAGAGTATTTGCCTAGCAAGCGCAAGGCCCTGAGTTCAATCCCCAGCACCCAAACCAAATAATTGTTTGTCTAATTTTTCATGAAATATAATATCCCTTATGCTGATACTAAAAATATTTTGCCAAAACAATGAACATAAAACTGTCTTAAACAAGACTATGCAGAAACATTTATATAAGGGTACATGTCTCCAAATAATTTGTTTCAATTGTACATACATAATTTAGTCTAAAGAAATAAAACAAAATATTAACAGAAATGAGTAAGCCATTGGGAATTGTCTCTATTGTCAAAGATATTTCTTGGCCTCAAACCAACTATAAGAAATATGATTACTGAATAATAGAACCTTGTACTAAGCTTTTAAAAAAATACTTCATTAGTTTGACTCAATATACAAACTCTCTTGCTTAACATATCCCTAATCATATGTCTTCCTAGTTCATGTAATCAAATGATAGTTTAATTTGAGTTTGAAATAAGAAGCAAAAAATATTTCTGAGCATTAGTATTTGCCTTTTAGAGATAATTACACATTCTTAAACTATACTTCACCTGAGTTTAATGAACCATAGAAGTTAAGAATATATTTGAAATATTAAAATTTATTCTAAATTAAATATAACTTATATTAATTGCAAATTTTCCTTTTATTATATCTACCATATGTAACACATGGAAAACTAATTTTCCTAAAGAAAATTTTAGTTGTACCTTCCATAGAAATCAGTAATATATTATCCATACTATCAAATGAACAAAAAACAATATTTTCCAAATAATACAATTTTATGTCCATTACTTTTTGTTTCCAAGAAACAATACACTTGTGTTTCTAACCTCACTAAATTACTTAAAACTATTACAATAAGGAGAAATTATATTGTGCAATGCAGTAGTTTCAAAAGTCAATGATATCCTTACATTGGCTTTTTGATAAAGCTCTCTACTTTCATTGTTCTAATTAATCAGTATTTTTGTGTTTCTAAAAGACTCTCATGGTCATTTCATAGTTAAATTATACTAATTTCATTAAAATACTTGACTTAGTTTTAGTAGGCTAGAAAAAAATTGACCTGTATTTTGATTAATAAAAGCATGATAAACCATCCAAAAGATTTATCATAGAAATATTTCTAGTTAGCAAAAGCATCAATCTGAAAGAAATAGCAATTGTAATAGCATTAATTCCAAAGTTTCTTGTGGGGCATGTTCCACAGAACAAAGGAATGAAGAAAACAGGGCTGGAAGAGAATTGGGAGTCTATCTTTAGTGAGGCCAGAAACCAGATAAAAGACTGTTACTCTGAACAAAATAAAGGAAGAATTCATTAAAGTTAAATTTGAAAATTACCATTTACTGCTCATCCAGAAAATCTACATTGTTTAAAAATATTGTTAGTTTATTTTTTTCATTACAGTAATATCTAAGTGCACTTTAAGCTCATAAAATCCACTCATAGTAAATGTATAATTTAATTACTTTTCTTAGTATGTCTAAGTTATGAAACTACCACCTCAACCCAAATGTAGAGCTTTCCTATTACTCCAAAAAGATGGCTCATGTCTTATTGTGGTCACTCCTCATTCTACTCTGCACATCCAAGTAACCTTTTAATCTGTTCTTTGTATAGATTTGACTTTTCTAGACATTTCATATAAATGTAAGCATACCATATTTGGGCTGGATTAGTTTTCTCTTGCTATACTAAAATAGCTGCAGTTGGATAGTTTACAAAAAAAAGACATTTACTTAATTCACAGTTTGAGAAGCTGAAAGCTCAAAACTAGGTGCCCCTGTCAGTTCAGCATCTGCCAAGGGCCACACGATGTCATCGTAACATTGGCATCATTTGCAGAAGAAATCACCCGGTGAGACAGGAAGCCAGAGAGGAATTCAGGGACCAAGCTCACTCTTTTTATAACAACTTGTTCTCATTAGCACAGTCTGAGGGTCCAGAGAGAACCCCTTTAGTCCTTCCAAGGCCAGTACTTCCATAGACCTAACCATTTTCCACTTGGCCACGCCTTTTAAATGCTGCCGTGTCCCAGCACCATCACATTGCTGACCAAATTTGTAGCACATGGGCATTTAGAGGACACATTTCAAATCAGATCTAAACCAGAATATGGACTCTGGCATTTGTCCATCTTTACTTACTATGTGAGGCTCAACCATGTTGCAACCGTATCAAAAATATACTCTTGTTGAACAGTACAGTATTTGATCGCACAAATATAGTGTATCTTCTTTATGTATTTTTTAACAAGTCAGCAACAGTCTAATAATCTCCCTTTTGAACTTTTATGAATAATACAGCTATAAACATTTATGTATAACTCTTTGCTCATTGTTAGTAAATGGAAAAACAATGAAATCTATACACTGGTTTTGAACACTATGAACCTTTTAAACTTGTTCTGGTAATATTTTATCAATTATTTGAGATCCTCTCTTCAAAGAGTCGTATTCTCATTAACAGGACACTTTCATTTCCTCCTGAATTTTTAAAACTTATTATACTAGCTAGGAATTCAGGACAAATTAGACTAGGTATGGTGAAAAAGACATTCTTGCCTTGTCCTGATGTGAGGGGTAATGCATTCAACCTCACATTATTAATTAAAATATTATATGATGGCTTAAAGTGTGAACTATTGTAATTTAAAGAAGATTCCATCCTTTCCTAGCTGGCAGGGAGTTTTTATCACAAATGAATATTGAATTTTGAAAATGCTTTTTCTGCTTCTGTTGAGATTCCCATGCTATTTTTTCTATATAGTTTGTCAATACAGTGAATTATGGATTGATTTTTCAATGTTGAAACAGCTTTGCATTCCTGGAATAAACCTGTTGAGCCATGATGTATTAACATAATTATATGTTGCTCTATTCTGTTTTCTGATCCTTTGTTGAAGATTCTGAGCTGATGTCCACAAAGCATAGAGCTTCCTAGTCTTTTTCTTAATCTGTCACCAGCTGATACTGTGACACAATTTAAGCTTTACCAAATGACCTTGGAAGCCTTCAGTCTTCTTCTAGTTTCATGACAGGTTATTATCTTTGATAACTATTCTTCTGTAGATGTTTGATTAGAAAATCATCACTGGGGCTGGGGACTTCCTCAGCTGTTAGAGCGCTTGCCTAGTAAGTGCAAGGCCCTGAGTTCGATCCCCAGAACCAAAAAAAAAAAAAAAAAAAAAAAAAAAAAAATCACCAGTGAATAAGGCTGGGCCTTGGGTAGAATTTTAGTTACTAATTAAATTTACATTTATATTATAGATGAATTTATATATTGTAGTTCCTCTTAAATGAATCTTGGTTCTTTTGACTCATTTGTTGTCTTTTTTGTATCCAGTATCCCTTTTTATCCTTCTAATTTCTGTAAGGTAATTCTTGCTGAATACTAATTTAATTAAATTAAAATTTTTGATATGTGATGGTTTTAGTTTCACTAAATCAAAATATTTTCTAAATTCCCTTTTTATTATACTTATACATCATGAATTATTTAAGAATTATTTAATCTGTAAATATTTGAGGATGACAATTATTTTCTGCTGTCGATCTTTCATTAAATTCGGATAAACTACTTTTGAATAATTCAATCCATTTACATTCATTAAAACGTGTAGTATTGTTCAGTTTTTCCATTACTGAGGCAAAATCCCTGCTATCTTGACACCTGCAACTTAAACAAGAGGTTTATTTTGGCTCACAGTTTCAGAGGTTATAGTTCATGGTCTACTGGCTCTAGGACAAGACCATCACAGTGGAAACATGGTAGAGCGAAGCTGCGCACTTCATGGCATCTGGAAAGCAGAGCACAGACGAGCACCAGAGACAGATGCCCTCCAAAGGCCTGCAGCCAGTGACCTAGCTCCTTCAACCTGCACCCAACCCTTAACAACACATTCACCAGCGAGCGTCCCTGCGTAATCCACTGACAAGCAGGGCACCCCCAGGGTACATTCACCACTCCAGGAGTCTTTCAGTCCCATCAAGTCCACAATTAAGATTAAGGTGCACACTTGTCTTCTAACCTTAAAAATGGCCTAACCGCAAAAATATTCCCCAGACATTTGACAAGAATTTCTATTTTGTTGTTTTTGCTGTTTCTGTGAGAAATGTCATTATGTCAAATTGGTTGTGAAATTATATGCCTATTACATGCTTTCTGAACTGTGATATTTTGTAGTATTGAAAGTTACTGAAGCCTCCAAATATTAGTGTTTACTTGCATGTCTCTCCCTCAAATTCTATCAGTTTTTGCTTCATAGATATAGAAAAGATATAGATAGCAGCATTAACTATAATTTCATACATACACACCTATAATTCCTCTAAATTTCTGGTGAATTGAACCTTTTCATCTTCATAAAAAATTCCTCTTTGTCTCTTATAAAATACTCTGGAATTAAAATATACTTTTAGAAAAAAATGTAGTTTTAGGACTACAATTTATGTCTTACCGGATATCTAATACTTTTCACACAAAGTGGACAATTCTGCCATTATTTATTTATTGCTTTTCTGTTCCTTTTCTTTCCTCTGCTTCTAGGACTCTTGATGCACATGTTGAGATATTTGATTGTGTTGCACAGTAGAGGTTCCATTCATTTTTCTTACCTCATTTTCCTTTCTAATCTTAAGCTGTGTACTTCTGTAACTGTACCTTCAGGTTCTCTTTTTTTCTCCTGCTACCTTGTATGTCCTTAATATTGAGCTCTCCCAGTAATTTTTCAGCTCAGGTTTTGTAGTTTTCAACTTTGGAATTTCCACATTATTTTTTAATTAATCTTGTAATTGCTGTTCTATAACTGATGATACATTGATGTCATACTTTCTCATACTTGTTTCTCTTACTTGTTCTCTTGTTACCAGAGATTCTTTAGCTCTTTGAATGTATTTATAAGAATAGCTTTATATCTGTCTGTGATGTCTTACATCTGAATTCCTCAAGAGAGTTTCTATTGATCGCTTAGTATTTCACTTGTGTTTATTGCATGCAATGTTTTAGCCCATTTTACACTGCTAGAACAAAATTCCTAAAACTTGGTAATTCAAGAAGAAAAGAAAATTATGTAGCGCACAGTTCTGGAAGTCCAAGAGCGTGGATGTATTTGTCAGCTTTCTCATCTCATCGCTGAGACACAGCACCTGACACCCATAACTTGAAGGAAATTATTTGGCTCAGAGTTTCCAGTGGGTTCAGCCCACGTGTGACTGTCCTGAAGGGAGAAACATCATGGTGGGAAAATCAGGCAGAGCACAGCTGCTCATCCGGTGCTAGCCAGTAAGCAGACAGAAGGGGAGATCCAGGGATAAGAACAAATCCTTCCAGTTCACACCCATAGTAACCCACCTCCAATCAGGCCCTACCTCCTAACAGAACATTAAATCATGAACTCATCTGTGTATTCATCCCCCAGTGGGTGCAGAGCCTCCATCATTCAATCATCTTCCAAAAGCCCCACCTCTGAGTACCTGAGACTTGGGAGGAACATTTTGGGTCTCAACCATAACAGTAGCACTGAAGTCTATTTGCCTTTTGTTGAAGGCCAAACTCTGCTCTGTGCGTGGTAGCAAAGCAGAAAGCCCAGCAGAAGCATATGAAGAGACAGAACATAGGCTGTGGCATTGACTCCCAACATTCTGTTTTACAGGAATCTGTTTTTCTGAAAACTACATTACTCCACTCAGGAAGGCAAATTTTTTATGATCTGATCCAACATATCTCTTAAAGACACCTTTACCTCACAGTGTCATTGCACTGAGGACCATATCGGCTTTTCCTCTCCCCAGGTGCCAGGCCTTATATCCAGTCAAGTACCAGCAGATGACTTAGACTTTTTTAAGTATGTGTGCAGCCTTGCACCTGTCTGAAATGCTTTACAGTTTCTAGAATAACTAAGATCTTATCAAGTTCTATTTATCAAGCTAGAAATGTGAAAAGGACTATATGGTCAGTTTTGAGGCAGGATTACTTCTTATCTAAAAAATATATATTTTTGCTTTCAAAGTCTTTAACTGATTATATGAAACCCACTGCACCATCAAGAGAAATCTCTTTTACTTAACGTTAACTGATGTGACCTTCTACAAAACACTTTCACGTCGATACCTAGATCAGTGTTTAAATAACTGGAGACTGTTGCCTAATCAAGTCTGCACATAAATCTAACCGTCATAGTCTATCTGTGCTACCCCGTAAAGTCTCTGAATGATCTATGTCTAGTTTCTTGCCACAATAGTATCTTGTTCAAGTTACCAGTAATATTGGCATGCCCTGAATATTTTACTCTAGAATTGCTATTGTTTGTATCAATCCCTCTGGACATAACTTTGTTCCGAGTTACAAAGTCCCTCTGACTAGGCAGCTACAACTCCCTGTCCTATCCTGCTCTATTAGAATTTCTGCATAAATGTGTTGGGATGAGGGGCGGTATGTATGCAGTCTTGGTCTGCACCACCACATACTCTCCCAAGATTTCTGGGGTAGGTGCTTTTCAAACGTTTATATGCCACTGATCGAAGTCCAAAATCCTAGAATTTTTATTTTTAAAGATTTTGTTCAGTTTAATAAACAGATATTATTTTTGAGCATCTCACTGAACTGTTTCTGAAGTTTTCTTCTGGTAGCAATGTTAATTTATGTTATCAAAATTATATAGTCAAGTAGATTAAATATTCAAAATAACTTTTTTAATTCAAAAATGTAAATTCAAAAATGTAAATGTAAAAGTCCCTTCCTAATTTCTTTGTAATTTCCATTCTACAGAGAATAAACTTTTGTCTCTGTAGGCACATTTTTCAAATCCAGATATCAAGTATTTTCAAATAATACCCACTTTCTTTTCAGGATTTAATCCAAGATACTACCACTTGCATTCAGCCTCGATCCCTCTTTAGTCTCCTGTGACAGTGTACACTCCAGCCTTGCTTTTGTGTCTATCTGCCATATGACGTGTTTACACAACTCACACCTAAAGTAATTCGCAGAAGTATCTAAACACCCTCTCCATTGCTGTTTTCCGTTCTCTGCTTGTGTGTTTTTTCTTCCTTTTCTTGTTTTAATTGCATATTTTATAATTTAATTTAGTCTTATTTATTATTTATACTGCTTTTACTTTTCTAGGATTTGCTTAAGACATGATATATGCATACTTAAATAATCTGAGGGTACTTCCAGATTTTATATATATCTATATATATACATGCACATAAATATATATATATTTCTTTTTGTGTATACATTCAGATTTATTTATACTTTACATTAAATTTTTTTTTTTGCCTGTGGAACTTCCTTTAAGCTTTTTTTATAGTGTAAGTCCTCTGGTAATAAGATTTCTTGTGTTCTGTACCTATGGAAGTCTTTCTTCTTCTTTTTCTTTTGAGGGATATTGTGACTGGGTGTGGAATTGTGTTTCAGCAGGTTAAAGAATACATCCTATTGTATTTTCGGTTTCATAGTTTCCTATTAGGAGTCTGCTGAAATTCATATCCTTATTCTTTCAAATATAAAATGTGTAATCTTTTCTGGATATAATCAAAATTTCCTCACAGTCTAGTTTTCAGGAGCTTGATTATTATATAGCAAGTTTTGTTAATTTTTGTATTTTTAAATCTTTGAGATTTCTTCATTTTTGCAACTATGTCTGCGATTTCTAACTTTGTCATTTGTTTTTCTTATATATCTCTGCTGAAATAACCTATTTGAACTTACATGTTGTCCATTTCTGCCCAATAATCTTTAACCTATCATTTATAGTTATTTTTAATTCTCTTACGTTTCTCACATATGCATCATACATGAGGTTAATTCTTATAACAACTTTTCAAAGATTATATTTATTCTTTTCTCTTTTATGCCTAATAATTTTAGACTTAAAGTTTGACATGGTGTACAGACAGCTCTACGTACGTGTGAGAAAGTGTATGTGTGTGTCTAGCTTTTGTCTCCCTTCGCCGTTACCTTCTGTGATGCTCCCTGGAGACCGTTTGTTCCTTCAAGTTCTTCCTTCGCTGTTCCACTGTTACAGTGATTTGATTATTTAACACTTGTTAGTGTGGTTATAGGGGAAAGGAAGATTTTCTGATGTCCCACTTAGGGCTCAAGATTACAAAAGTGCTGAAAATGAAAGTCTCAGGGATATGTGCATTTTCCCAATTGCTCTAAACCCTGTTTTGAATGTACTGTTGGGTATACCGTGGGCCTATGTCCTTCTCTGAGAAGTACAGCTTATTGTTTCTTCCTCTGCTTCCATCCCACTGTGGAAGTTAAATTGTCCTTTGTGTCCCTCGGTTTCAGATTTGAATGTCCTTCCCTACCTGTTGGGCAGATACGGCAGATAGCTCTAGAGCTTTGGAAGTTGCTACTAAATACTTTCTGGTGATTCTCCATCATCTTCTCCATGGAGATCTAGTGAGAATTTGGAAAGGGAGGATCTCTTAGAGAAAAAATCTTACAAGAGTCTGTAAACTATGCTATTCTTCTCACTTTCACCCTACTCTACACTGGCTGTAATAATTCAATAATTTTTAGTTGAATCTAATTTTCAACCTTTATTCAGTTAAGCAAATCTCTGATGTATATTTGTTTGTTTACCATTGTTTTCTTCGTTTCCTTCAGGAGCTTGTTGGAGATCAGTTTCCAAACAGCGGTCTGTGTGATAAATTTTCTAATTAACTCCATAGAAACTATTTTTTTCCAGCCTATCCAACTTTTTCTTATTGTAAGCTCGAGAATGAAGTTTTTACTAGCATTCTTCATCTGTGAGTTAACAAAAGATATTGAATAATAATATTATTATTGTTTAGCCCTCCACAATTTTATGATCTATTTTTTACATGTGTTTCTTCTTAATCAACTCTAAAATTTTCTATTTTTTGCTTTCTGTTTTCTATCCTGTCTTTTGTTATTTTCCTGAGAAATTTTTCACAACTTCTATTGGGCTTTGAATTTATTACTATATATTTAATTTAAGATATCTACGTCTTTTTTTTTTCCTGATTACGCTCTTATTTTAGTACCATTATGCCCATTTGGAAGTGTTAGTCTTCTTATAACTTTTTCCTATCACACTGTTTGCTTCTTTCAAGATAAATTTCAAGTGTCTGTTTTAAAACTTCATATGTAGCAGATATTTTCTTATACTTTTTGCTGTTCACTCATCTTTAAGTCAGTGGAAGTAACACACTGGAATTAATATTATAAGAGCAACACACTCACTGAAAAAAATACAAAAGCTACGTAAAACATAAAAACAGATTTGCTTGAAGACATTTTACAAATTAAAATACAATAAAATTATTGGTCCTGTTTTGAAAAAAGACATTTAGAAAAATAAACCTACTGTTCTTGGTTGAATTTCTTTTGACAGTATTTCAAAAAAGGTAAAAGATAACTTTTACATTGATGATTTCTTTAGATAAGGGGAACAAGAACTCAAGTACAAAGGATGAGAAACAGATTAAATTTTGAATGTAAAACTTTATAAAAGAGCCAAGGTTTGGAGTCTAAAATGCTAAACAATTTTGAATAAAGCTTCAAAAGATACGTTTACTTCGTTATCTTCATCTTATTTTTTTGTACAGACAAGATTAAAAAGTTCATTTGAAGCCCTGTGCGCATAAATGGGCCTCATCAACTCTGAGCTTCACCGTAGTCTGATCTGCATGGTTTATTTCATTGCTAATTGTTTGACATCGAAATCTACAAGTTTTAGCTCTTGGAGTAGTTATGTTACTCAAAGGGGATGTTCCCATATTATAGATGGTATCACCTTAAGGCTAAACGTCTGAAAACTCTGTGGATTAAAACATGTATGACTCTCAGGATTCAGTGTGTAAACTCCATTTGGTCACTTTGTTGTCAGCACAGTAGTCCACACAGAAATCATCCTGGGGATTGGCTGCTTAACCCTCCACCCTCTCAAACAAACAAATACAGAAAACACCAGAACGATTTAATGATCAGAATTTTTAGATAGTCTTTCAATCACTCAGCTCTCTGGACGGCTTTTCCTTTCAGTTCCAGTAGTATCTAATACTGATAATTGCTAAAATTTTTGTGGATTCTTAAAAGTAACTAAATTTTAAATATTTTTATTGATCTACACCAAGAGAGGTTCATCTATTACATGATATTGCTCTTCCCTATGTAAGGTTTCTTTCATTAAAAGAAAGTTTTATAATTCTTATTTTTAAAATTATGATAATAAAATGCATGAACAGTGACTTTAGTCATACAGTATTTATATGTTTCCTACTAAACAGTGCTTATTAGCATATTTAAGTTAATTTCAAAAAACAAGAAAAGGATTTGTTGAATTAAACTGAAATATATATATATTTGCATGTGATATATCATGAATTGAATTTCTTTAATTTCTGTATTTTCCTATCCAATGAATGAGCTTAAGTTTGTGATTTTTTTTTTTTCTGTATTCTTGATGTTCTTTATTTGAATTGCTCCATCTATGAAGGAGAGTATACTTCTGGGTGTGTGTGGGTGGGTCACGTTGCTGAGACCTTTGTGTCCATATCTGGTCCCAAGCCCTATCCTGTCCAGCATAGTTCCCCTTCTCTGATTCCTGGTTGTCATGCACTGAGCAACATTGCTCTGACATGTCTTTCTACCATGATGCTTTTACCTTTGAACTGGATGTCCATGGACTGAATCTTATGAAACAATGAGCCCCCCGAAAACATTTCCTCCTTTAAGGTGGGTGTTGGATATCTGGCCCTACTCAGGGGTAAAGTGACTGATAGGTAAGTGAAATATCTGCTCATAACAATACAAATAAGAGCAGGAAACCTTTTTCACTGAATTAACAGAAATGATTTTGTGAAATTATATTTTTAGTCAGTTATAATAACATTAAGATTTTGGATAATTTAATTCAATGTCTTCTACAATAACAGGCATTTCCAATACACCCAATTATTATTAGAGAAAAAGCAAGAAGAGATTGAGAGACAATGAAAACAATAGAAAAAGAGAGAATTATAATAGACCAGAAGATGACATGAAGTTTCTCAAAAAAGACCAAAGGCAAAATGTCATTGAAAAATAAATTAAAACAAAGCAACATACAGCTGCAGTAAATTTGCATTTGGAGGGAAATTCTTCAAATTACACAACAATGGCCTATTGTTTAATGATTATTGTGACTATACAGGAATGATAGACAGACAAAATTCTAAGTGCCTGGAGAACAGATTTCTTTTGATGTTAGTCTGCTAAAGCTTTTTTCTAACCTCCAGGAACTGCAGAGATCCATGTGGGAGACATTTGCCATAGGGACCACAGGTCCCTAAACTACAAGATCCAAAATTCCAAAAATTTCAATTGCCAGTGTGTTCCTTCAATTATTTTCAGGCTGTAACATTTTATTTGTATAAGTGGTAAAAAATATATAAATGAAAGACCATATAAATATAAGCATAAAATATACTTTTGTTTTTTTAGATAAAATAGTTGATAATGTGTCACTTTGACATGGTTCATTCAGAAAATACTTATTTAAGTCCTTTGGTTCTACTGTTTAACTTTCCTTACACACACACACACACACACACACACACACACACACAATCTGATAATTATTTGTATCGTAAGAATTTGTAGAGCTAATCATTTTCTCACCGTTAAAGCAGTTTATGTACTTTTAATTGCACATAATGTCCATTAAAGTGCTAATTTAGGGAGCTATGATAAGCTTAATCTCCTGATACTGGTCATGTTATCAGGGACAACACAGCACCAAAAATCTGAGATGAATGGTTTAAATTCTCCCTTATTTTGAACATGTAAAAGAACTGGCCATTTTACTTCAGCACTGTTTCATTTTATAAATTCACTTTTTGGAAGGTATTATTGCTGAAAGTGATTTCAAATGTTGGGTTTAGATAGTGCTATCGGGACTAACCATAGTCACTCCATCCTTTCCTGAGAACCTGACATCCATTCCTTGCTTGAATCCGCAGGGTCTAATAAACTACCTCCTAAAACCTGCAACTCTCCTAAAATTTTTGCCAAGATAGAATATTACCTTCTCTCATAACTTTGCAGAACAATTTTCTAAGCATTCCCTGTTTCTGCGAATCCTTAACTAAATGTTTTGTCTTTAAAACATGTAAAATAATTAAGTACAAAAAGCATTTATTGATATACTCAAATATTTTAAATGATTTGGGTAAAATGATTCACAATTCTTAAGACAGCAATAAAAATTGACATTAACTATTTAGGAGACCAATTGTTTTAGCTATATTGAAGATATTTCACATTAATATTATGTCTTCAGAAAGTATAGCTCTTGTATACCTAACACCTTGCACAGTAACTTGAGCATGACATCTGATTAAATATTAATTGAACTATAAAATATAAGATATTGAAATTTAATTGCTTGAAAATTGAACTTTTCTTGAATCTTCATAATATACAATTGAACAAATTAGAAGAAGTTTGAATTATTGCCATTCACAAATTGCCAAAAATTCTGCATATATATATTCATATATTATTCATATAATTATATTATTCATGTAATATATATTCATGTATTCATCTATAGTTTCATTGACTCCAGTGTCCCAGTAATAAAAACTTTTCATTAATCAAATACGTGTGTATATAAAAGAAGTAATATTTGCAATTTAGGTCATCTGTGACTATTGTATCTCCTCTTCTAAAAAATAACTGACAAGAAATCTTTCTCATTTAGAATGACTACATAAATGCTACTTTTTTGACTATGGAACAATTTTCAGCAAACACATGAAATAAAATATATTGGTAACATAAGAAAATAAAATAGTTTCAATTATAATGTCAGAATTTCAATTGTGGTCTTCTGTAGAACTTAGGAATGAATCATCATAAATATTTTTCTATAAAAAGTTTATTTCAACTAATGCAATATTAATAAGACATTAGTATTTGGATATAGGTTATCTGCAGGCTATAAAATGTTAGGGGGCTTGGGGATTTAGCTCAGTGGTTAGAGTGCTTGCCTACAAGCACAAGGCCCTGAGTTTGATCTCTGGCACCAAAAAAAAAAAAAAAAAAAAAAAAAAAAAGTTAGGGAATGAATTCTAGCTTTCCAAAAATTTATTGGGTAAACTTTTGTTTCATGTTTAGGCAATGAAGGTTCTACATGGATCCCACTGAATTCAACATTGGGCCCTAATTTAACATAAACACATAATCAACATTTTTTTAGTTCTATGTTACAAACTGCATTTTCAGATTCAACACAGTTCCAATCAAAATACCAACAGCATACTTCACAGATCTACAGAAAACAATCCTAGAATTTATATGGAAATAGAAGAAGCAGGTGGCATAGCAATCCCAGACTTCAAGCTATACTACAAAGCAATAGTAATAAAAACTGCTTGGTACAGAAATAAAGATAGACACGTAGACCAATGGAACAGAATAGAGGACACAGAAACTTCTCCAGACATATTAAAATATATGATCTTTGACAAAGGATACAAATACATACATTGGAGGAGAGACAGCCTGTTTAACAAATGGTGTTGGGAAAACTGGTTGGCAGTTTGTAGAAGAATGAAATTGGACCTATATCTCTCACCATATAGGAAATTAAAATCAAAATGGATCAAAGATCTAAACATCAAGACAGAAACATTAAACCTTCTGGAAGACAGAATAGGTAAAACACTTGAAGACACAGGAGTAGGAAAGGACTTCCTAAACAGACTCTCGATCTCACAGGAAATAACAAGAATCAACAAATGGGACTACATTAGACTAAAGAGTTTCTGTATGGCAAAAGAGTCAATTGGGAGGGTGAAGAGAAAACCCACAGAATGGGAAAAAAGTCTTTGCTAGCTACTCCTTTAATTTAATTTTTTTAACAAGATGACAATTGTCATTAAGATCTTCCACTTGACATTCATATAGTAAAAGTCAGAAGGTCAAACACTGTCTTTTCAAATACCAGGTCTTTTCTGATCTCTTACACAAGAGCACCATACTCTCCCTCTGTAGACAGTATGACATAAGTAAAGTTTTTGACCAAGTGCTAAAGTAAAATAAGTACCCTATTTTGAGTTACCTATGTTTTCTCAGCATCTGTATGGCTTTAAACATCTCTCTAATCTGATTATGATTTCTCCAGAAAGCAAGATAAAATCAGAATGCTTAAAATGGAAAAAGAGAACATGAAATGCTGACAAGCACATGTATCAGATCTCATACTTATACCACTAATGAGGTTGTTTATTCCACCATTTAATATCCTTCCAGGATCTCAGAAAATGTAAAATATTCCTATGTCACTCATCAGTTCCTTTGTACATGTAAACATATATTTATACGTCCCACGAAGGACAAGTACAAAAATGCTCATAGCAACACTATCTTTAATATTACAAAACTAGAAGTTATTCATGAAATGATTAACTAGTAATTCTTAGTCATTAAATGGGACACTATACAAGATTAGAAATGAATAAACTACAAGTTTATACGGCAACATATTATGAATCACACACAAAATATTAATATTTTGAGTTAAACAAATAAGAACCCAAATAATATATACTGTATGATTCCAAATATGTAAAATCAAAAAATAAATGCAGTGTGTGCTTCTTTTAGTTAGAAGTCGGTACAAAGTTTATCATTAAATTCATGAATAATATCTAGAAGGGAGCTGTGGGGAGACATCCCTTCTTGACTGTATCCTGATTTTCCCAAGAGTGCTCAGAGTGTGACAACTCAAAACCACATCTCCAGTATCTGCACACTAAGGTGTATGTGTATTACACATTAGTAAGTATTTTGCATAAAAGCATCACTTAAATGATCCTTGTTGCAGTGAAGTACATATATAGCAATCTAATATACAACATGATTAAGAATTGGATAAGATATAGGCACCGTTATGAGTACAAAATGTCCTCTATACCCTAATGAAGACTTATTCAACACCCATGTTTCTAAAGAAAAAGTTTTGTAATTTAAGTCAGTCATGATTATCCTACCTCCTCTACCAGTAAATAACAGAGATTATCCATCATAATTAATTGATGCAACAACTAATTTTATTATAATAAGAACTGTATTTGGGTCATGAATGATTGTCTTTAAAACTATTGCTTGAATAAAAGGAATATTACAAATAAAACCATTTTTCCAAAGTGACACACACTCCAAAATAAATATCTCTTAAATATCACATTCACATGTGCCAGATTCGACAATCTTTGTACAAAGTTTTAGGAATTTACATTAGTTAACAAAACCAAATTTGAGTTTAGGATTATTTTCCTCCCTGGACACGATGAACTTGATTTACAAATACTTATTTTATGAAAAAAATTAACTGCCTTCCTGTCAAAGAGGCACATAGTGATCCATAAGTAAGTAAATTTGTACATAAATTATACCTCCCTAAAGAGGGATAAGGGAAAATAAGCTGAAAATATCTATGTGCAGAGTAAAAAATAGACAACATGTGGTAGTAAATACAAAAACAACAATGTCCAAAAAAATAAAATAAAACTTTGAGCTACAGAAACTAGACACTGGATATTAGTTCTGTATCTTCCTATGGAGTAGAGCTTTGGAGATAATAACTATTGTACTTACTTACTCATCAGTTCAACACATATGTATTGGACGGACACCTAGTATGTACCAGGAATTTCTAGGCCAGAGAATTTGAAATAAACTGTTATTCTAAATAATTTGTTATTCATCCCCTTTTTCCTAGTCTTGTGAATAAATAAATGTGGTAGGATAACAGTGTCGGGTGTGCAGGACGATCCATAGGAATACAAGGGAGAGATCCCTGTAGGTCAAGGCCAAAAGCTCTATTTACTTTAGTCCCTCTATGTCACCTGAACTATTGTATTTGAATTCTTGCTAGGTATTTAAAGAAAAATAGGCTATCCACTTGAACTATTCTTAGGGAAGAATTTTTCTTTTAGATGCCCTTAGTATTTTCACTACATTTTACAGAACGTCTGGTAGAAAAATAATGATGACTAAAACTTTAAAGATCATAAAATATTTAATAAGAATGAGATTTTGTGAGGTCCACTGGGGACTAACTGTACTCAAATTACAAAAGATTGTTCTTGTCTGTGGCATATCAAATGATTGTTCATAGCATTTCTATTTCTAGATTTACAGATGTGGTGAAATTATGGTTTTTAATTTAAAAAGACAGAATAGTTAGACAATTCTCTTTTCATAAATGAACAAATACCTGCTTCTTAAAATTCAGCTTGAAACTATATTCTAAAATAGTTGATTTTAAAAATGTTAAGCAATGAAACGAGTATTTCTAATTTAAAAACTCAATTAAAATCCAACCCCATGTACGTGACAGGTGAGTACATTTACTTTTTTGATTATATCTCATCCTTTCAACAAATTTTGATTAACTCACAGGATGTTTTCAAACATTTGTTTCCAAATTCCAAGCCAGGATAAAGAATCTATTTGATTTCTGAGATCTACTTTACGAATCAATCCACTGTCTTCATAAATTTCAGTTCATTGACTCTGTTTTCTGTTTCTAAGGTCATCTAAAGTAGAGTGTCTAGTTGTCCTATATTTGATTAGCATGTGTTAACACATGGAACTATTAGTGTAATTGGAAGGAGAAACTACAACTTACTGATTGTGCCTTTGAAATAAGATTTCTGGATGTTTTTTATTCACCGATCCTTACCCTCTGCTCTCTACCACTCCGTACTCCTTTCTCACAATATTGAGACGTACAGAGAACATCATTTCAAGAACGGAGAAGCTAGTCGTGTAGCATGTTTGCACATAGCTTTAATGTGATTGTCTACGATTCCACAGGCAAACACAAGAACACTGAATTGCACACAAAGTCTGTAGTCATATCATCTGTGGCTGCAGATGGAAAACAGCCTGCACAAACAGGAGGTATTGTTAACCAAGTGGATTTTCACTTTCAATATGTTTGAACAAATTTGGGGGTAACACAAAGACATTAGCAACTGGGCAATGCTACAGAGGTGTCAGAATCCACTAAAATCCAATTCTAAATATTTTTTTTTAGAAAATCCAACAAAACCAAAAAAAAAAAAAAAAAAAAAAAAAGAAAAGAAAATCCAGGAGTCATTTGGAGAATCACAGTATATGTTAGCTACCTGCCTCTATGTACCGGTGGGTTCTTTTTTCACTTACCACTATAGCAGCATCCACTTATTGTACCACATTGTATGTGTCCCTCCTCTCTTGTTGAGTTTAGCCTCACCTGTGACATGTATAATATTAAGAAACAAAAATCCGAATTGACTGGATGCTCTCAGTCTCCAAAGAATTCAAAATCAGGAAATGCTACTATTTATGCACCATGTCTATTTTTATATTTTATTTGCCCTTATTTTCCTAAAAACAAAATAATTGACTCTTGAACATTTTAATGCCAGGATAAGCAATAGAGGAGAGGATAGATTTTCCTGTGATTGTTCTTTGCTTTTCCTCACTGTTTCTCACATAAGTGACGACAGTGACCCCTGATGCTTTTTGATAAGTTTCCCAGTCGTGGCCCTGTACATTCAAGGTTGCTGACTGCTCATTGCTGGATCCCTATACTTTAGGTGTTTCTGTCCCTTCCAGAGCTCCTCACACACAACGCTCGGTAGAACATTTCAACTTTCACCCTCAAAACCACTTTCCTCTTCAGTGACTCATTCAGCAGGAGAGGGAAATCTGTGCTGGGTTGTGGAGTCTTCCTCTCAGAGAAACATGTTTCTGGCTGCTGGCAAAATTAGCAAAACAGCTTCAGGGTAAAATGGCTTTATTTCATTTCATTTCATGCCACCAGCAGGGGAAATTTTTAACATCACCACCCAGCAAGCACGCCCCCGTAGGCTTCAGAAGCCATCCCCTCCTCGTAGAATACATAGAGCACTTTACCTCTGAAAATGATTTCTGACGATGACCCGGATATCAAAATTAGGAAACAGCCAGAAAGCATTTCCTTTCTTTTATGGGTTGTGTCAGTTGCCCTCTGAGTCTTTTCATTTATCCTGGCAGAGGTTTGTCTCTTTGCCTTTAAAAGTTAAATCCACCTTCATCGCACAATGTAGGAAGAAATGAAATTAAACTGCAGCGTGTTCCAGAGGAGAAAATCTACTTTATTCATCTCTCAGCCCTACTTTAATTTACACTGACCTAATTACAGCCCACACTAGGAGAGGCTGAGCCGCCAAAGGAGCGTTTCTGCCACCTAGTGGTCACTGCCTTGAACTGTGTGCAGACACCTCCAGGTTTTTGCTTTATTTTTGAAATGTCTGGCCCACGAGTGCAAATAACCGTCTCTAGTCTCTGCCTGAATACTGAGGATATGCATGACACACTGTTCTGCTCCTTGGAGATTCAAAATGCGATGTTCTAATAGAGAACCTTACTCAGAAAAAGTTGAATTAACGACTCTTAGGATGAACTAGAGTTTGGAAACTATTAAGATGGCATGGCATTTCATGAAAGTTAAACTGAAAATGATAATACAAATATTAATACTATGTAAATCACTATTTTGAAATCATGTACTGAATTCAATAATTAGGGATGTTACCACCCCCTCCGCTAAATCAATTATCTTTCCTCATAGCAGCCACATGACTGAACTAGCTAACTGAATGATTTCTCCAGTGCAGCTCCCGGCTTGTTTATTTGTTTGCTTTTGGGACATTTAAGAATGTTTCATTCTCTTTTTCTGGCTTCATTAATGAGTTATTGATCAGTAACTTGAAAGAAAAACTTGGATGAAAAATGTAGTCAGCCCCGAATCTCCAATGCTAATTAAAACCAGGGAAGACAGTGAAATGAAAGGCACTCGCGATCCCCAAATATCAGGGTAGCTGATCTCCTCCTCCACCAAAGGATGAAGGCAGCAGCCATAAGCTGCTCAGCTTGGCAGTCGTGTCTGTGTCGTGGAACAAGGAGGAGACCCAGGGCAGAATCCATGTGGATGTAAAGTGAAGCAATCTTCTGTGTACCAAGGGCAATAATTCTGGAATCATGAGGGTAAGTACTGTGTGGAGTCATTTTTGCACCCGTTCTAAAAAAGACTTCAAAGAGATATGCTCATTTTCAGTATTTTAATGTATTAGAACATTTCTCAATGTTATAGCTACAAATGGCTTACCATATTAAATCTAAGTAAAAAATAAGCTTAAAAATGTCCTTGTTAATAAGGACTCCTTAAGTACCTACTGTATTCAAGGTCTTGTTTAAAGTCCCACACAAGAAAGCATGTATATACTTTAGAGTTTAACAAACTTTTCTTTTTTATTGTATAAAAACTTTGATGGTATTAAAAATGGTGTGGTTATTTATTCATGAAATATTAATTGGAGAGTAATGTGTGATTCCCTGAAGTAGGCACAAGGTTTCCATAGCTACAAGCAAAACCCAACACGGCTGGACTCTGGTACAATTTGATTTTTCCTCTACTCTGGCACCATATCAATTTTACAAAATGATGTATACGTATTGCACAATCTCTTCAATTCCACTGCCCTGCTTTAATTCAGACCTTCAGTATTTTCAGCTTAGATTATTACAATGACTTCCCAGAAGTTCAGCCTATTCTCAGTTTGTGTCTGCCACAATTAACAATCGCTCTCTCCACTGTTGTAAAAAGTGTGTTGTGCCTAGTTAAAAGTGGTATTCAGTGATCAATAAATGAAAAGACAAGCTTAAAATGTTACACAATTTGGCCCAATGGAACTAATCTGCTTCACAGTACTCTCTTCTTAGATACAAATTGGTATCAGTTCTTTCATGTAAATTGCTTCCTCAGAGAAGCATTTCATGACCCTCTGACTTATTTTCTCAAATTTCACTTAGAAGGCTATCATGCCATTCTCTGCATTATTTTACTTAGTGACGTCTATTGTGAGTAACTATTTTCTCATCATATAAATTTTACATTCAAAAAAGCACAGGCTAACTTTTGCTGAACTACTTACTACCAGTACCACAAAAATCCAGCAAAATTACAAGCAATTCTAGGGAGACACAATATTGTTGTTGTTATTACTTCTAGAGTTGTTTCTGCCACATTCTGTTTTATTCTTTCATTTTAGAGTATAAGCAGAGTGAGACGGGGGCACTGAGATCAAAAGCAAGCAATAGGGAATAAGGATTATCATATATCTGGTCATCAGAAGGGGGCTTCCTTGCAGGAAAGGGAAAGATGAGGTTAAGAAATGAAGAAGAAAGGGAAAGTGATTGAAAAGTAGTAGGGAAAGTAAACATAAGAAAAGTATCAGAAAGAAATACACAGCTTAATCTTTATCAAAACTTATTATACATTTGTCATTATACTGGTCACCCTACACATCCCATGTAGGATGCCCCTTCAAAAAGTTAACTCTCGCACCCATCTTTCATCTTAACAGTGGGGATTAGGAGGCCCTTTGTCATCCCAATAGTTGCACTAAATTTAAACCCCATGGCATTCAGGCTAGTCCTTGAATACCGGTTCTGGTGTTAGAAGTCAGTAAAAAAAATCTGCTGGTGTAATGGAGTAACATGGAGGAAATGATATTCCTCTGTAACACTTCCTTTCTTTCACTCAGTGGGCTGAGAACTTAGATATTAGAAGAGGATGGGGAAAGGTGGCTTTATTTCTAGGAGGAGAGGTAAACCAGACTATTCCATATGAGATGAAAATGTCATCTTTCCTTTCAGTGAAAAAGAGTTCTGCATGTTAAAACAATAGAGCATAATGGATAAATAGCAATATGCTTTATTTTCAAATACTAATGTTGTTTCTTTTATTAAATGATATTTTCCAAGTACTGACTCATCTTTTATGTACTAGTGAACAAGAAGATTGTGTATGATTGCTTTTCAAAAAAGGGAACGATAATAAGTTGAAACAACATTGATGTATAATATAAAGGTGCTCTGTGATGTGGGCTGTAAAAACATAAAGCAAGGTAAAAATAGAGAGAAGAAAGTGTATTTTAATTTTTAAATTCTAAAAATGTTTTAAATAAAGTTCATTTTATTATTAATGGCAATTGTAAATATTATAAGGTATAATGTGATGACTTGATTAATGTATATATTGAGTAACGATTAACTCTGAGTCATTAATATATCCATCATTTTATGCTTTATATTTTTATGGTAAATACATTCAAAAGTTTCTCTTTTTTGTGATATGTGTAACGCATTATTGTTGATTTTGCTCTTCCTATTGTGCCATAGAACACCAGATTTTATTCTTCCTGCTTAGGCTGGATCTTAAAAATTGACTTTATAGAATTTGAGGGTAGAATACTTGTGGGAAATGAGGATGAGCAGAGGGGAGAAGTAGGTAACAAGTTGTATAGGGGATTTCCTGTTGCTGGGACAAAATACCCAAGACTGGCAATTTAAAGGAAGGGTGGCTTATTTGGGTCACAGGTTCAATCTATGATTACCAGTCCCATGGAAGAAACAGCATGGTGGAAGGGCATGGGAAAAGATAGGTGCTCCACTGATGGCAACCAGAAAACAGAGAGAGAAGGGACAAGAATATAATATTTTGTATCTGGCTCCAAAGGATGCCTCCAACTAGGCCCCACCTCTTAGCTGCAACTTCAGCTGTGATTTCTGTGGGTAATCCACTGAGGAGTATAGCACCACAATGATCCAATTAACTTCCAAAAGCCCCCCCTCCAAACATGAGAAGTTTGGGGAATATTCTAGATCTAAACAATAACAAGGAGAATTTTGTTATTTTAGATACAGGAGTTGTGAAGGCAATGAAAAGAGTGAATAAGCCCAGTTGATGTGCATGTAGAGAGAGATGTAGTGCAGATGCCCTAGAGAAAATGTAAGACCTATGTCCAGAAAGGCTGGTAAGTGATGAAGCATAATCAGCAATGGACACAGTGGAAGGTAAAGGAATTTGTATTTGTTGTCTTTCCCACCTCTGGGACACAGTATCCAACACCCATACTTTAAAGGAGGAGAGGTTTAATTTAGCTCATGGTTTCAGGGGATTCAGTCCATGGTTAGCTGGGTCCAAGGCAGGAGCATCACAGTGAAGGGCATGGCAGAACAAAGGTGCTTAGTTCATGGCAGCCACGAAGCAGAGCAGTGGAACAGCACCAGAGGGCAAGACACAAGGGACCACAATGTAGACCACAAGGCTATTCCTCCAGCACCCCTGCAGGCACACCTGAAGTGTGCGCCACCAATCTCCTGGGACTCTTCCAGGCTCATCTACTTGACATAATCAAGCTTGTTCATCAGAGTTTAAATGACAGAGAAAGGCTTAGTCATGGGGGCTTCTCTATTAAAGGAAAGCTGGGGTCATGTCCCATGATGGCAAAGAATGAAATTGTGGGGTGGATAAGGTAGGGTGCAAGCAAATTTATTTAAAAGATATAAAGACAAGAAAGTAAAGCCCTAAAGGCCAGGAAGTAAAGCTCTCACTGACCGGGAGGGGGTTCTGAGTAGGATACACACTCGGCCTCTGTGTCTAGGGGTTTTTAAGATTTAGGAGACAGCTCAAGCCGTTGTGTAAACAATATCTTCTCTGCCCTATAGGAGACTAGATATGTTTTAGGGTCCAGTCTGTACAATGTTCACACAGTGTTCATGGAGAGCCTATGCACCCTACCTGGTCATATTAGGACGAGGTCCTAGGCAGCTGAAGGACATCTGTCAGATGTTTTTCTAAGATCCCTGGAAAGTCTTGACTCAGCCAACTCCATTTTGGGGCCACAGACCTTATTGCCAAATAGAATCCTAACTTCTGTTCCACTAATTCCTGTTACAGGAGCAGCATGGATTTTATTTTTCCATTAAGTACAGAAAGCACAGTGGCTAAGGGCCATTATAATTTAGGGGCTACAAAACAAAAAACGAAACAAAAACAAAAACAAAAAACCCTTTTTTAACATCGAAAGATAAAAGTGAATTTTTGAGTAGAGAAAATGTCATCAAAATAGAGTTAATGTATTTTTCTAACAAGTCAGTCAAGGGAATAATTTTAAACAATTTTAATGAAAGAAATAACCTACAGATGCAATAATATCTAATATTCACTAAAGTTACCATGTGCCTTGGCTTTTGATTATCCACTAAAGTGTGACAGAATGCCAGTGGGGGTTGTAGGCATGAAGAGGGAGGTACAGCATGGGAAGAGAGGTACCTCGGCTGATAATTGGGAAGGAATACACATAGCAACAGAAATGGAATGGAGTGGTCAGTGAGGAAGGAGAAAAGCAAGAACTCTCAGTCCTGGAAACAAAATGAATAATATTGCAAGAATAAGCATTTAATTCTTTGCCCTTGGTTTAAACTTAGAAACTGAGGAGGTCTGGTGAAGAGAATCCTGACAATTTTCCAGTTAATTACTAACTGAAGTCAATTTATTTCCCAAATTAGTTGTCCTTGTTAAGCTTCTGTATATTCACTGGCACCTTCCAGTTAATATGTTTTGCTGGAAAATATTTAGAATTTATTAGGATAATTATGCCAAATAAGAACAGGCACTTTGTTTTAAATAAGAAACTAATTCACTTCATAAAGTATATAGTCCTGGATAACATAGGAATGATATAAACCAATTATGAAATTTGCAACTTCCTTGAATACTGTTGTCATTGATCTTTCCAATGTCATTGATCTTTTAGTTAGTCCTAGTTTAATTTAATGTGATTTATATCAATTGCTAAGCATTTATTTGCTTTTGCTTCCCTTCAGGACATAACTATGCTACTTAGACTTTAATTATTTTTCTTTCTGCCTTTTAGGCTCTTACTTGAGAAATATAATACCAGTATATTATTCTTAGATGACACAAAATTGAGACATTACAAGAAAAAGCAATGCCTCACACATAAGAACTTCTCTTCAGTTTCTGCCTTTTATTTTTTTTTAATTTTTCTCTATTTTAACAAAGTGTGTGTGTATGTGTGTGTGTGTGTGTGTGTGTGTGTGTGTGTACGCGCATATATGAAATGTGGGCTCTGGACTGTTGTAGCTTCTTGAGGCTATATCACTGATTATATCAATCTAAAATAGACACTTCTCAGATGAAGAAGTAAAAATAGCAAATAGACATATGAAAAAATGTTCAACATCACTGGTCATTCGAGAGATGCAAATTAAAACAACCCTGGGATTCCACCTCACTCCAGAAAGAATGGCTATTACTTCTTAGATTTGAGACAAGTATAGGATAATCTTTAGAAGTATGAAAGGGGGAAAGTAGGTATTCGGTGTCAAACAGAACAGTGTAAAGAAAATTGCATGAGCTGAGTAGGAATCATTACAAGTATAAATAGGTAACTTTGTCACCATTTGAATTAATTAAGACATTGAACCTACAGCTATCTTGCGAAGAACATCTCAGACATTGGGAAATGCCAGTACGATGACCCCAAGTTTGGTCTTCGGTTGGTGTCTTCCATAGAGACCAGAAAGCTTGTGAGGAAGGACAAGAAGGCAAAAGAGACAAAGCAGAGATTGAAAGAAGAATATTAACATTATCATGTAGAGTTTCAATAGTTTTTATAAAAACACTAAGTTATACATTCTGAAAATCAGAGTGCCCTGGAGAGATGTGACCATTAATTGTGATCTGTCAACTTGACTGGATTATGAAGTACCTATAGATTAGTGAAAGACACTTCTGGGTGTTGTCTGTGGGGTTTTTCCAAACATGATTGGCAAGTAGGCCAGAAATTGAGGGCAAATATCCACCTTGGTTGTGGATAACACCAAAAATAAGGTTGCAGCTTGGATAGAATAAAAGGGAAAGAAGGAGGAAGTTGGTGCATAGTTGAAGAGCTCCATTCTGCTTGACTGGGTGAGTCTTTTACCTACCACCTTAGCTTGTGGAGGTGATTGGATATAAGAAGACAGGGGACAGATCTCACCCAATAGGCAAAGGGTTCGAGGGAACACGAGGCCAAAGGGGGAGGGGAATCAGAATTCAGAGGAATAAAGATATCTTACAAACAGGAACCCAATAACTCAAACTTCATATAGTAACATGCACACTATGTACTACAGTTAACTTTATGTAGTTGCAAATTCATACTGCATCTATGTGGTTGTTTACATTGCTCATTGTTATATGCAAATGGCACAATGTATTATGGTCTGTAAGTTTGTGTAATTTTGGATACATTTGTATTAAATTTTTTTAAAAAAATAATATTCTCAATTCAAAAGAAATCCAGGATTATAAAAGCAGAAAGAATGGAAACCTGAAAAGGGAGACTAAAAGATGTGGCCTAGCTGATAGACAAAAACAAAGTAATGACAGAATTGGTTTAGCAACCTACTGAAAATTATTACAGGAAAGAGGAGCAAGGAACATTGTGGGGCTGTTTATATATTAAATAAAATGAATAACGGTAACAATGACCGTTTGATGGGATTTATCACTGTGGAGCTCATTAATGACTTTGTAAGATCAATACTGATAGTTTATGGATAATAAAACAAGACTGGAGGAAGTTTAAAGGAAAACACAATGACAAGAAGTAAGGAAAGTAAATAAATCATAAACATGTCTAACAGTAGGGAGCATTTTATATTTTGTATGTATATTTGCAACACATCAATCATACTCTGAGACTCAACACAAAGCATGACAAAGTTTTACGTGTCTTTGGATTTAAGCAGATCATGAACTAATAGAACCTAACAGGGTGCAAAATATCTCTACTTAAGAAAATTCTTGTATTGTTATTGGTGAAAAAAGAGCCAAGTGTAAGAAATTTTTACATTTATTTACAATCATATTTATAAATATTTTTGGCATATTTTAACCAACCAATCCCTAGAGAGAAGTACTCTGCAACCACTAAGCCAGAAAACATCAAGGCTGACATCAAATGAGATGGTCACTGAGCCCCTTACTAGTCTCACATCAGCACACTTCTTATATATTCATCCAGTCATTGTTCAGTTATACTTTATATTTTCTTCCAAGCGAAAAACTAGATGCGATTAAGCTGTAGATTTTCAAAGGTGATCTTTCACCACTAAAGAAAATTATATACACAGTGTCTTATAATGTGCTAATTGTGATGAAAACGTGAAAAACATATTAGGCATCAATTATTTTATAAACAATGATGCTCCAAAAATAATGTAAGACAAACATTTTAATATTCTTTTACAAGTTTAATAAAAAAATTATTGTGCTAAGCACAGCATAAAACAAAACAAAGAAATCTGTACTCTGATTGATCATTTACTTAGAATGGCTATCTTAGAAAGTCTTTGTCTTCAGTGTCTCTACAGAACAGAACACACAATGCTTAACTAAGGAAAGGAGAATTTTACCCAAGAAAAGTGAATGTGTAATTTTAGATGCTATTCACAAAATATAAACATGCATCACAGAAGCACAAATCATGTATTAAACTCTACTTGTTCTAAAGTATTGAGGCTAAATCAGGAAAGAAAGAAATAGTCAAAATAATCACAGAGGAGTGTTTTAATAAAAGCATGCCTGTAATAACTGAATCTTTCTCAAAGGCATTGTGAAATGGATATTATGTTATCAAAACAAGTTTGCCCCCAAACAAATTAATTCATGGTCTTATTGTAAAATGTCAGTTAGATTTCGGCCAGAAACTTTATATACTCCAAGTTAATGCTACTTGAGAACATGATGTTGAGCCAAGCAAAGATAAATGAAGCAAAGATAAAAGATAAATAAAATACCTGAGTATTTTAAGTTTTAAAGCAGGAAAGCTGGCCATTAAAGAAGGCTGAACATTGCACAATCTTAGTTTCCTGGTCTTTACCCTACAATGATAATACATCCTCTTTTGAATCATTATTTCCTTTAGACTTGAAGTCAGTGAAGCCAGGATTCAATATTTTACTGCTATGGAAAAAAATCAAAACAAAATCAGATGTCCACTTTCAGGTTTTTAATAAATTTTAAGTAGATTTTATTGAAATAAATTTGAAGCATTAGAACAATCTTTGAAAGATGGACTAAAACTTTCATATACATGCACACACACACAAACACACTGAAAAAAGAAATAAAAAACATTTGTTTTGTATTAAAAATTCATTAGTATATTTGAAGAAATAAAATATATTCATGAGCTATTTTAAATATTTAATGCAGAAGATTTTACTACCAAATGAATTCATTAAAGAGTAATCTTAAATTAATGTTTTTTCTTTAGTAAATATGCCAAGTTTAATTATCCCAATCTAAATAGTATAGAAGGTAGTAACATTAAATCCACTGTAATGTTATTTTTATGTTGCAGTATCTTCCTTGACATAAATTTAATTAAAGTATGCATTGACAAGGACCAAATGACTTAATTACTTAACACAAAACTTCACTTAATCATTGCCAAACTTACAAATTAAGCAACTCCAAATTATTCTTTCTTTAGTTTCTTTAGAAAACCACTCAAGGAAATAAATTAAGAAAATCCTTTAACTAGTTCATTTTTAAATTGTTTTTATGAAATGAATAGAAAATTAAAATCAACCACTTTAGAAAATACTAAATTTTACATGGATAAAGAATAAATTTCTGAATAGGCATCTGAGGAATATTATTTTCCATAATTCTCTTCAGATCTTATATATTCACAAGCATTTTAAAATATCATGTTTTTACTTACATGCTATTTGATTTTCATTTCATTAGAACACAATATGAGCTACGAAACATATTCCTCATGAATGAGACACATATGTTTATATGTTATTTTCATTTTGTATTTTGTTCCTAGTTGAGTCTCTGAAACTTGCTGAGAAATAGATACTATTAAGTATGTACATGACTGAAATGAGTAAAAGGCTTAAAAAGTGAATGAATGGATAAATGAATGAATGAAGGAATGATCTGTTTCTCTCAAATATGAAAAATATAGACTTCAGCCGTAAAGAATGAATAATGGGAACACTGAAGATCCTATTGCCAAGCTGAGGATTCTACTGGAGATTGTCTTCTCAGAGAATCAGTAGGTAACCCATGTAATCAACACTAGGGGTAGCATTTTGAGATGTGAAAATTCCTGTAAGACAAGACAATAATATACCGATAACTGCTTAGACATTTATTCACATGAGCTAAAATAAGACAAGCATATCATGAATGAAATAATCTCTAGGTTGTTATAGTAGATGAAGAAACTGAAAGAATCTAGCATTTTATATACCTCATAAGACCAAGGAATGCATCTTAATGATTGAATGACTGAATGGGTAAATTAAAAGAGTGCTCAGAAATCAAAGAAAACCCCAAAAAGTATCTGTTTGGGTACTAAAGTGAATGTCTTCATTCCTACTAAAATTCATGAATAAATTAACACCTAATTTCCAATGTATTAATGGGTGGGGCTGGAGTTGGGTGAATAATCTATGAGGACCTCGCCCCAAAGAAAGGGATTAGTGCCCTCATAAAAGAGGTCCAAGGAGCACAAGTGCCCCTTCCAAGAAGGTATCTTCTATGGAGCAGGCAACAAGCCCTCCCCCAACATCGAATCTATTGGTGCCTTAATCTTGGACTTCCCAGGCTCCAGAACTGTGAGCAAACTTTTGTTGTTTATCAGTCATCCCATCTAAGATATTTTGTTACAGCACTGTGAGTAGACTAAGACAGTTGGGGACCAAAAGAAGAATGTCTTCATTTTGATTGAAAGAGGAAAAGGTGACACACTAAGGAAAATATGACATTTCCAAGTCTCAAAATACTATTTTGAAGACAGTGAAGACAACAAAATGAATGTGTCTTGTAGAAATTTAAAGGAGAAGATTTTTTAAACATTAAAATGTTAAAGCTGGTGATAAAGCATTGGTTTTTATTCACATTGAAGAACTGCTTGAAGTACTCATGTGAATAAATTAATAACATTCTGACTTTCTTTTTGTTCTTCAAAGCTGTTGAGCTCTTTTATATATTTGGGGCTTTGTATGCATGTATTCTCCCCATAGAATGTTCTTGTTCATATCTCCTTGACTGGTATCTTTTTATCATCAACTATCAGCTGAGAAGTTTCTTCCTCTGAGTGACTTTTGCTGAACTTGGTGTTTATATGCAAAACAACATTGTATGGATTTTACAAAACCCTATGAATTTGCTATTATAATAATTATATTTTACCAATAGAAAAAACAGATTAAAACTTTAAAAGTTTGTAGTACTAGCTAGAAAATTGTAAATTCAATGTGTGAGAGAAATAAAATTTGAACGAAGGCGATTAGAATCTTAACACATGCTCTTAACCACAAGTTTGTGATTCTTTAGTACACTTTCATTTTTAGCTGTATCTTAGAATGTGTAACCCCTGAAATTGTCTTAGTCATTTATTTCCTCTTAGACAGAGACTCTATCCAAAAAGTTTACATGTTACATGCCTAGATCTCCAGTAAGTACCATTAAGTATAAAATTAAACAAGTCTACACAGGCCAAGCAGGGAAGAAATTTGCCTCCAGTTGTATTAATTTATGTATTGACGCTGTTTGTACCATGTGATTGTGCAGAGCTTACTGAAGAGCGGATCGTACATACCAATCCCTTGACTTTACATTTAGCCCCATGACGTCCTTTTGCCAGGAGAGTACTGATGGTAGTAACTTGACCAGGCAGGACAAGCTCATGGCTAGCTCACCTTGCTGGTTCAAGGAACAGCGCCAGCCAAGATGAGTCTAACAGTCTGTTGATCTGCAAACCTAGAAGCTAAACAGTGATTATTACTTTATATCATCGGGCTTTTAGGATTGTTTGTAATATAGCACTCCTTGTGGCAAGTGTTGAATGGTACCAGAACAGGCACTGCCATTATGAAAACCCAAACTTATCTGTGGCCTTTGCAGTAAGCCACAGGAACAGAGGCAGCGATTAGAAGGGAAAATGTAAATGAAATCATTTTAGGAGGATGAAAAATTGAAGAGATGTCCTTTCTAGTGATGAAATATTTGTTACAACTCTCACGTAAGTTATTTGTGCTATTGAAATGTACTTGATGAATTTTGGAATCTGGACAAGGGTAACCCCATCCCCACCCCAGTAAAATGTTGACAGGTTGGAATTTGCCCTTTTAGGAAACAAAGACTAAATGTAAAAGATGAGCTCATAAAAAGATGTTATAAGCGCGATTTAGAAAGCACACACGATTCAGAGTGTGCCGGATTGGAAAACTCAAATTTTTCCCCAATCAACCCACAGAAATGTGAGAAAAAGTAATAAAGTGTGATATTAGGCTACTTGTTTGGAGAATGTTTTGTTATAAAGCAATGAGTAACCAGAAGGAGATAGATAATAAAACATTGAGGACTAATGAATGAAAATAATTTCAGACCATTTGAAGTTCCACGAAGTTCTATGAAGAAAAGAAATTAACAAATTTGAGATGTGTATGCTGTACATGCATTGATTTAATTTTCACAGTACTATCATCTAATATCTTCTCTATTTTTTGTTTTCATTTTTTAAAATTTATTTTTCATTTTTTCTTTTTTTTCAATTTGCATTAGTAAAAGCTAGAACCAGTAATTTAGTAGCAATATACTTGGGCCAGGATGAGTCATGAGTACAAATGACTAATAAATAAAAGAATTAAGGATAAAATGATTAATCCTTTAAACTAAAGCTCTTTGTTCTCATGCATCAAAAGAAATGGTTCACAAAATAGTCAAATTAAATTTTCTATTTAAAAGAGAAAGTAAAATAAATATGAAAGCAATTAAAATATTTATAGAACATTCAAAAATATCAGATCACTCAATGTGTAAGAACCACCTAAAAATCAATAAAATCTCTTATATTTGAAATGCACAATGTAAATGAGTAAATAAATTAGTAAAAGTAGTAGAAATTGCAGTCTATTTTTGTAAATAAAATATGGGTCAGCCACATAATTATTTTGCAAATTAATTTGTTGATATATCTTTAAATTCTGTCCTTAAAATTGTTTAAAACCTAAAACTAGGCAACATTTTGGTTAGAGTTCAAAAGAGAGCAACAGATATCTTGCTTCTAGGAAGGCTACAGTTATAGTACTTTCTTTTGCTCTGCACATTTATCATAAAACTAATACTGCCTCAAACACCTTAACATCATTAAAAAAATGTATCCAAATCAACAGCAATATATGCAAATGTGAGAATATTTATCACATTTCTACAAAATATTTTGCACTGCTTCCTACATTTTTCCCTAATCTTGTTTTTGGTGAGGGATTCCACCACCTTTTCCTCCTGACCCTCTGAAGGAGACCTCCTGGGTCACCTCTTGCTGTTGAGAAATAATGGCCCACAATCCCATGGGGCGGTGGGGATGGGGGATAAGAGAGTGTGTCTTTTATTCTCTGGGAACGTTCTATCTATTTTTTGTTTTGTTTTCAAGAACTTGAATTTGATGTACCTCATATAGTTTCCCTTATTTATGGGCTGTAGTTTATGGAACTTGTTGGAACTCTGGCCAAATTTGGAAATTTATGCCAATTATTCCTCTAAATATTTCTTTAGGTTGTGTGTGTGTGTTTTATTTCTAGGATTTAAATTATATGTGTATTAGGTAACTTGATGTGCAGTAACAGATGCAGGCACACAAATCATCCAAGAACAACATTAACCAGAAAAGTTTTAAGAATAATAAAACAATTCATTTTTACTCTTTACTTTGATTCATCATCTCTTAACATCTTGCTCCATTTGTTCATTTCTCCTTCTCTCTTGCTAGAAATTTATAACCTACTCTCATGCATCAATCTTTGTGTTCTATTAATTTCTAAATGTATATTTAATGTATTTTAGTGTAATTTAGTCCTTTATTCATAAATACATTAGTGTGTAGTTTATATGAACAAGGAAGAAGAAATACCATCATTATCAAAACTATTCGGTACCAAAAATGCATAATAAAGTTTTTCAAATTGACCCATAAATTTCTTTTTAGATTCTTTATTTACTCCTGTAATGCATTTCAGTATCACCCATAAAATTGTCATGCCGCTTTTCACTGCTTTAACCAGAAAGTGTCTTAACTACATTTTTTCAGTTTTAATTGCACAAGCCAATTATCTTATAGACACTTCCACTATCTGTGATTATCTAATGTTTCTTCGTGTTTGATTTATTTTATTAATTTTGGGAGGGGTGTCAGAGAAATGACACTGTGCCGTGTCACATGAGAAGGCCCGTGATGAGGTTTCCTCTCACTGGTAAAGTTAATTTTGATTACTTGGAGAATAACTCACTTAAAGTCCTGATGATAAAGTTTATCCAGTGTGAAAATTTTATTTTCCCATTAGTAAGTGTTTTGTGAGAGAAAACTGTGAAACTCTTTATAAATACTATTCCACATCAAAATCTGAATACCTGTCTGACCATCCATTATTTTTTGCTTAGGCTGAAAAAATTATTGATATGATGATTACAAAATGTTGATTTTCTAACTCTATGTTTTAGTGCATACTAAATAATTTCTTTTCCATTCTAAGGGAGATATTTCCATTTTCTATTTATAATAGATAGAAAATGTAGGGAATAGGTAGGGAGATAGATAAGTGTATATTTACATCTGAATAGGTAGGGAGATAGCTAAGTATATATTTGTAGCTGTAGATAGATATCGATACCTATATATATACACATATATATATGGATAGTGATAAAAAGAGAATTCTTTCTACATTTTACATTATATTTACATGGGCTTTCAGTTCACAGATACACTTATGTCACTTAACTTATAGAATCTATAAACCATAGAAGAAAAACAATTCTAAGATGGTAACAGTAGTAAGGATAAAATTATTTTCAAAAAGTTTTCCCTCATATTTCCTTCTAAATAATGATAAGATGCTTCCAAAATAGTCTTACAATGAAATTTTCAAACTTCTCTCATTTTTCTTAAAAGTGTAAACATTTCAAAATAAAAAACTCTTAAATATGTTAAATTTCTTTAAAATTACAATAAAATTAAATTTTTAAATTTTTAAATTTTTAAATTTTATAATTTTACATTCATTAAATCAATTGTTTTTTCTCTTTAATATTGAATGGTGGTAAATTAACAAACTAGTGACCCATGGCATAGAGATAGACCGAGATATAAAAATATAATTTATACAGTAATCAAATTCTAACATGTAATAGATCAAGAATGAGTTTCTTCCTGTATAAACTGGAGTTCGTAATAGCACCTACTTTATAAGGTTGCCATGAAGATTAAATGTGGAAATCTAATGAGGAAAGCCACAAAGTGCCTAGAACAATACTTGACATATAACAGCCGTTTAAAATGATCTTTACTATTATGATGGTGTACCGAATACTAAACATTTCAACATGTGTTTTTAGTTAAAAATAAAATATTAGTAACAAGATAAATGAATATTTCTTATGATGAAAATATTTGTAAATGTAAGATCCATCACTTTATACATGTATCCTCCCTATGTTGGGTACCAGCAGTAGTCTTTGTTCACCATGTGAGCATACATAAAATTATTTAAGAATTCTGCATTTTTAGTATCTTCAACCATAAAGTGAACATAATGATGATGATTACAATACATTTTTACCTGATGTGAACTTTCTTTTCAATTAATTATACAATAAAATTTGTGTTCCAAGAGATTTCAAATAAGAAAATATAATGCATCCATCCCATACATTATGCAGATTTAACAAATGTAAACACTTTGATGGTTTATTTTTTCTGTTAAAGGTAATGTACATACTATTAAATCACCCTATACCCCACTCTTCCAAAACACTTTGCTTCACGGAAGTAAAAGGTACTTTGAAATTTCTTTGTCTTTTTCTCTCTCATTTATCATAGAAGTGACATAATGTATCCATTTCATTTATTTTTTTTTTTGTCAGGTGCCAGGGATCAAACTCAGGGCTTTGTGCTTGGAAGGCAAGCACTCTAACCACCAATCTAAATCCCCAGCCCAATGTATCCATTTTAAAAGACACACAAGTTATTTTACATATGATTTGCCCATTAGCTATCTGTATCTACAGTAATAAATCTAATTTGTTTATTTTAATCCCCATTATAGAAGTAGTCATTATTATTATTATTATGATTATTACACAATTCTTTTAAATATTTGTTGGTAATACACTAGTTTTATCACATGTTATCAATTGTTTGTCATTTTAAATATATCCATTATAACCTAATAAATTATTACTTTTGGAAAGAAATTCTGTGTATTTGTAAAAAAAAAATATGTACTATAAATATGAGTTCCGGCCTCCAAATAGATCAAGTTATATTCTATTTACTCAAAAAATTTTAAATCCACATCATTGGCAACATATTAAAACATTAGGATCTTGTGTTATAATCTTACAGGGTGAAAATGTGTTCATTATTCCTCGTATTCGATAAACTTTTATTTGAAATCTTTGATTTCCCATTAATAAGTTCATTAAAACTGAAATTATGTATTTTTCATATATTATTTATGTATTGGTACATTCTACATACAATGGTCACATTCATTACATTAATTCTGTACCTATACATGATGTATCTTGGTTCTCCCCCCTCTCCCCCCTCCCCTCTGCACCCTCCCTCCCTATTTACAGCAGGTTCATTCATCATTTTCCATATTTTCCCTTTCCCCTCTCTTTCCTCTGTTGCCTTTCTGCTTTTCCCCTTCTTTCTTTCTAGTACTTCTCTCCTCTGCTCACCATCCTCCTTTTATATAATATCTATTACACCTCTTTGTCCTTATTTACAATTATGGTCTCTCATATCAGAGAAACAATTCGATGCGTGCTCATGAGTGTCCGATTTATTTCACTTAAGAGTATGTTCTCAAGAAAC